>CM056994.1:15660362-16260362 GCA_029891345.1 Dryococelus australis | reverse complement strand
CGAAGCAATAGTTGGAATCGAATACAACTATTTTTTTTTTTCTATACTGTGGCATACAAATTAAAGATAGGGACACTGCTACATTTTATCGTTGTGCTAGAACGAACATAATTTTAATCCATTTTGATAAAGTTTTCTTTAATTTTTGCTGGTTTTGAGTAAGTCTCACACCATGACGTATAATTTTCCAGTCAGTAACGTATTTACTGGCATAATTCACGCACCAAAGTTTTATGGTGCTGAATAACGGGAAATATCTTTTCTTCTCATATTCCATAGAGCATGTTTCTCTCCACGAGGCATGTAATGCTAATGGACCTGCGCAACGCACGCTTTGTTCGACCGAACCAGGTTGCTGATACTTCAAGGTCACTGGTCCTGTTACAGATTTCTGGCTGCCACACCGCGCTGCAAATGTATAAACAAAATCAGTGAAGGAATTTATTTGTATGCGGGTGGTTCTTTTAATGCGAATGGAATAGTTTACATTTATATTATTTGAAAATTAACTATGCCAGTCAAACTGCAGCATTTAAACTTCAGGTAATTGCGTGTGCAGAGGAACAATGCAATAAAGAAGAAAGTAAAAAATACACTGTTTCTGGGTTAAACATGCATGTCATGTTTTCCTCGGGTTGCTCTTACGTTGTGAAAGACCTGTAATGACGGCAGCGGCTGGCGGCCGACAGTAGCAGGTGGTGGCCAGCCGCCGTCCGCGAAAATAATCGTGTAACAACCAACCGACAGTGGCAAGTCACTGCGTCCGGCCACACTGCGAGGATATAGGCGCTCGCCCAGCTACATGCACACGGCAATGTTTTCACTGCTAGCCAGAGCATAAGAGTGATTTAATTTTAAATATGTATCTATTTTTAAAAAAGTATCCCCTGCAGTTGGCGAGGAATTGCATATGGTAGACTCCATTTTAATGTATCCATGCACGTGTCTGTGATTTCTTGCATAATCCATGCACCCTAATTCTTGGCACTAAAATCCTGAAAAAAAAGGTGCGAGAATTATGCATGCGGAGCTGTGACGGGAAAAATAACTCTTGCAGGGCAGTGCTTCAGTAAGTGATAGCAGGAAATGCTGAGTAAGCCGGGCAACTGATTGCAGGACAATGCTGCATAGGCCGGGCTATTGATTGTAGGGCAATGCTGCATAAGCTGAGGAACTGATTGCGTGCTGAGCAGCTATACTTATGTGACGCAGTCAGATTTTCCGCTCATTTTCACGCAATCAGTTATGATCTAACACAATATTTTTATGTCATGGTGGTTCAAACACAATTTAAAAGCAATTTTAGGGCAATTATTAAGTAGTAGGCCCTACTGGGGATCAAACTCTGTCTAATTCAAAGACAGCGAGGGGACATAGCTAGGGATCGAACCTGGAACCATGACACCTCGCTATAACGGGACTCTACTGTATATTATATACAGTGGAACCATGTTATTAAGATAATCGACAATGGCAAAATAAATTATCGCCATTGCAAAATTTACCATTCATCATTCTTTTTGTTATTGTACCTTATTTACTCCTGCGCTATACCGAAAAAAAACCGAACTGGGATTGGTAGCCATAAATTGTCCTGGGATGTCCGGGGAAGTGCCAGACTGTTGTCACATATCTCGCTGTTACATCACTCCTCTCTTTCTCACTCTACGATTCTTCAGTTCAGTTATGTGTAGGTCAAACATTGCTCCTCCCCTTCCCATGCCATCCTGTCATGCTACAAAACCACAGCTGCCATGTGTTAACACCCAGATGTTGCGGTCGATAATTCTGTCATCCTCCTGTTTCCCTGGCAGAGACTAGCGAACCTATGTAGGTGAGTGCAGGGGAGGGGGAGGAGGGCCAGAGCAAGGAGAAGGGACAACTAGACTTTTTTTCTCTGAGAAGGGTAGTGCGACATTCTAACTTCGCACAAAAAATACAGTTGGTCACGCTTAAAGGAGGAAACAAAAAAAACTAAGCCGGAAGTGTTGAGTAGGAGCGGAAAGGTTTTGGAATTTTTTTTATTTCGGCTTTTTGCATCCAAGTTATTAGATTAAAGCATTTTCCAAACATATCACAATTACCATATATTAATGTAAAAAGAATAATTTGTTCCAAACTTATTAACATGACGTCACTAATTTCCGGTGATACTTTATTTTTTTTTAAATTATTCCCTGGAACTTGCAAAAATCATGGTGCGTGCTATACACGAGTAAATACGGTATATGCCTTTATACATCCTGTTTTAATGAATGTATTAAAACCAGACGTGTTGCAACAGAAAAAAAAAAAATAGACGCCAGATGCTGCCTACCAATCAGTGTGCTAAATCACTGTTTCTTGCTCTCTCACACACAAAGCCAGAAAACCACTGAAATTCCCTCCCTACTTCCCTCCACTGCTTTCATACTACTACTAATCTCTCTCTCCCCTCTCCAGATTATTTTCCTCCAGCTGTCTCTCAGCCATCTACACGCTCCCCCCTCACCTTTACTTCATGCGATCTATTCGTACATTATACTTTGCCAGCTGCCATTCTCATGGCAGGCAGCATTCAACACGCCGCTCTTAGCTCGCCGACACTACACTTCTCTTCCGCAAGCTCACAAAGCAAACAGCAGTGCCTTGTGTAGACACTGTAAATTTTTGTAATGGGATGGGCTGGCACCATGGACAAATGTTACTTTCCCATTCTGTCCCAACCAGTGAAACACCATGTATTTGTTCAAATGTAAACTAATGTAGCTTTATGGTAGGTAATAAAAATTATACGACAATCCGGAATATTTATATGAAAATCCTCAAATATACTTTCTTCATAACCACACGGGCCCAACTCAGCTCCAGCTCCAGTACTAGTCACCAACTGCCACACCTGCAGCAGAATCGACAGACGTGTTGGGAGGACAACATAAGATAGAGCACAGCAGAGCAGTTACAAACAGCGGGGCGCATGACGTACTTCACATCCAGTAACTAGACATTTGGAAAAACAACCAGCTCAATAACTATAGTTACTGGAAATCTTAGGTAAAGGGACCCGGAAAATACTTCAATCAATGCACCATGCTATAAACTATACAGATGGTTTATAACATTATTTACATAGGAATTTTGCCGGAACCATAAGTAATTTTTAGTGGATACGGTTTATGATACATGCGATAACGATATATCAAGAATCGACTGTAGCAGGGACCCATGTTTTTATTCTTCACAGTATAAAAATGAGTTTCTCTTAAACCTTACAGTAATATTTTCTAGGGTGATTGTTCTTCTCTCAGTAGACGATGACCTGCCAGAGTAACACAGGAGACAGCGCTCTTGAATATCACTTTACTGAATCTAGTGTAGAAATGCGGGCTCCCTTCACCGGGTGCACGTACATCAAAAACCAACAGTCGATAGCCATCCTTGATGTACATCTGAGGTGCAGTAAGGTAGAGCCCCACCACTAGAACTCAATCCAAGAGCCATCAGACCGATAGTCCAGTTGATCCACTCCGTCCATCACTATACTGTCGCTGGAGGGAGTGACATACTGGGTCTGGGGATCTGCCCTCACTTGGACCCACACCCACTGTAGAGGAGACCCAACTCTCTGTAAACATAGTGCCTCGTGATACCCGTTAGAGCAGCACAGGGTAAGACTGGTCTGTTCAGCTGCGGCTTTGGTAAATACACATAACCAGGGAACTTCGTCGCCTGCTCTCCTCTAATGAGGCTATCTGTTGTACCTGATAACATACACCCAGCAAGTGGTACTAGGTGGCACAATAGAAAAGTAACTACTACAATCGACATGAACGGGATCTGCAACCCAGTCCCAAAACTGTACTTGGCAGTGTTAACACCACGGGAACGAGCTCAAGCCGTCTGTCAGCTGGAGGCCTTACCTCCAACCTCCCTCCCGCACTTTATTCCAGTCTGCCACTAAGACCACCAACCAACCTCACCAAGTGGTCACCGACATCCACCAGGGATGTGACGTACCGGTGGCCGCCGACATCCGCCAGAGACATGACGTACCAGTGGGACTCGCCGACCCCTGGTTCCAGTGTAACCGGGCCAGCAGTCCTCCACAGGCCAAACCCATATCCAGCTCCCATAGCCCAATCCAAAAATCATAAATTTAAAAGGGTCCCTATTCCAGTGGTTTTAGAATCTAGAGTTAACTGTACAAGGAACCATTTTCTGAATCTGTTTACAGGCTACTGCTTTGTTATACACACTCAAATTTTACCCAAAATAAACTGACCTGAGACTATGAATTTAACAAGTAGTGTACTGGTATACCAGAAGCAATAAATGAAAAATACAAACATTATGAACAGCAATTAAAAAACACAAGCCTAATGGAAAAAATCGGTGACACCATAAAATGAGCATTTTGTGTAAGAAAATATCATAGGATTTGTCATCAAATTTACAAACCTTTGAATGCATCTTCTAACTGAGCATTTCGAAGTTTCAAAACTTGATTTTCCAGCTCCAATGCATTCAAGGCACCTAAAACACAAACAATTTAATACCGCAAAGGTCACTGCACAGCTGCCACTCATATTTAGGGTTGTGCGAATGACTTTTTTCTCAGGAATCGAAAATGCAAGATATGTAAAGAACTTTTGTGAAACTGAAACGTAAATGAAAAATAACATTAGTAAGACTCAGCCTTAATGAAAGCTTAACGAATTTTGTAACATTATAGCAGGTTATACACTATAACAAATTCGTTGGAAAATCAAACCAAAAATATGTAGGATGTTGAGTATTTAGAAGAACGGGGGTTTCCTACGTTTAAATTTTCATTTCATGTAGTTTATCAGTTACAAAATAATGAAAACAAACAAGATTATTTACAAATAAAAATTTTCTTCGCTAATGCACTACATGAATATTCATTAAAATCACCCAAAAATTTATCAAAATCAAGAATTTTTGTTTCGTTAAGACGTTCGACAACCAAATTCATTACTGAAACGAAAATAAAAACTGCCATTTTTCATTTTCGTATCGTTATACATAATATTCGCACAACTCCACTCATCTTTGAACAAAAACCCTTGATACAGCACCCCACAATTCTTAAAAAAAATTCATTATACCTATAAACTATTGGGCATGCTGACTAGTTCATCACTGCAGGTATGAAAGTAAGAGAATTTTCTCTATTATTTACAGATTATAGTGGAACATAAAAATCAAATTATGTTAGTTTCTCCAAATTACCGTAATACACACACAACTTTTTCAAAGAATAGTTATTTTTCTGTACGCATGTTACCAACTGCTCAAAGTTGAAACATCTCTATTGTAGTGTAGTTCGAATTATAACTGCTTGGGTGTTTATTGTAGGTTGGAAATTCCTATACTGGCATCATCAATATTGCATACGTATCTATGACCCCAGCCTTTTGACTGTAAACAAATAAGTGTGCAATGGTATGAAAAAATCTGTGATTTTTACTTTAAAATCCATATATCAGTTTCATGATATAAAACTCCGTAAAGCTCATAAAATCTGGGGGGGGGAACAGCAAGCCTGGGTCAATGTATGGCAGACTAACTGTACCAGAAGAAAATTTAAAAAAAAAAAATGTAACACGCACAATATCAAGTGGAGACTGCCATATTAATAAGTCGTAAACATCCACGCCGTCATTTATTCAGACATCTACTAAGGGTTTGGCTGCTACAAACCAATCGAATAAGTAAATCACACTTAACTGCAACATATGCTATGAAAGTGGCACATCAAGACCTAAATGCCCAAGTTTCATCGGACTTGCAGAAAAGGTAACAAATATCATTCATATTTACATATATGTAAACTAAAATAATCCAACACATGCAGCAATTCAGATGGTTCAATAAAGGAAATCATGCAGCATGATGGAGCAACTAGTACCATGTATAATCTCTTGTTCCTCCGGGTCACCCAGCTTTTGGATAATGACATTCACATCTTCCGAGAGCTGCTTGCCATCTTCTTGTAGCTTGTTCACTGCTAATTCTGCCTCTTTACTCTGAAACATGAGAAAAATTACTAATGAAATTTACTTTTAAACACTAATCCTGTTGCTGAAATGGTATTCAAATAATACAGTATATCCAATAACAGTGATGCTCATAGACTGGTAATATAATAATGCAAAGAGTAGGTTCTATGAAAAGGTTATTAACAGAGCAGAGAAATTCTTGCAACACCTGAAATAATAAAAAATATGGAGAAATTAAGTTCAGTCAATTCTCAATGTATCGTTACCACATGTATTGATAAACCGCATCCACCAACAATTTTTTGCGGTCCCCACAAAAATCCTACGTAAATAGTTTTAACATAAACCACTTGTATAATTTATCGCACGAGCATCAATAGAGTATATTTTGGGTCCCTTCACCTAATATTTCCCGCAAATCTGGTTGTTTATACAAATGTCTAGTAACTGGATACGAAATACCCAAGTCTTACGCACCATAGTTTACAACTACCCTGCAGTGCGCTGTCTAGCATCTGTCTTCTCAAGAAGTCTGTTGACATTGCGGCCGTGAGGCATGGTGGAAGACTGACTTGCTAATTCCCCTGCATGCCGATGAGAGGGGAAGTGGTTCCCCATAGCAAAGAGTGTGGCGACTTAGCGTCCTCTCTCTCCCATTCTTCTGTCTCAGCCACACCCCTTCCTTCCTCCCCGCACATTCCCTCCCGCCGAGAGGGGAAGTTTTTGCTGAGCAAAAGCTGAAGCACGTCCTCTATCTGCCCCGCCCACTTTGCTTGCCTTGTCTTCACACACCGCCCGCCGGCAGACGAGAAAATATAGTGCGCCTGGCAAACATAATTTTATCAAGACTATGCATCGCTCAAAATAGTTGCACCTACCACCACATGTCTTTCAAAGCAAATGGTCACCTGAAAATATTACACATAACATTTAAACTAGGAATTACAATTTGAAATTTTTTTTTTCTGTGATTAAAAGTGGTTTTTTTCCGTGAGGTTAGTGTTTTATTGTATCTGGCGTAAAAATAACATTATATTTGAAACTGTAACATCTCCCTTCTGCCTGTCTACTCACTCCTAGGTTTTCAGCCAAGTCAACTGTAATTAAGGATTTCTATGACATTTGCATCTATGAAGCAAGACCCACTTGGCCCGGACTATAAAAAACTATCGCGTGCCAACCACCCCCTCCTGCTACAAGAAATACAAATGTCATAGAAATATTTAATTACAGAGTTGACTTGGCTGAAAACCTAGGAGTGAGTACACAGGCAGAAGGGAGATGATACAAAATGAAATATTTTATTTAACTCAAGGGGCAGTATTTTCGCGAATCAAATTATACTCCCAGAAGCTTATATAGTAGAACCTCCCTATTATAACAGTTCCAGAGAATAGGGTCACAATTAGAGGGGGGGGGGGCAGATAGTGCTAAAAAATTTAGAAAATTTTGGGAACAATGTGACCCACCATTAACCCCTATGCCTCCAAACTTGCCATATTTGTGACATGAAGTATGTTCAATCATCTCTAGCACATAAAAAACCACTTTCTAAATAAAATAAAATATACTATGTATATTTTAATAGCTGGACGTCGCCTGGTTAATTTGATAAACAAGAAAGGCATATTGGAAGACCCCTTTTCGTAAAAAAAAAAAAAAGGCCATCGAAAGTGTGTGAAAATATTAGACATTATTAAAACATCAGGTAATATTAAAGATGTATTACAGAGATCTCGTAGGTCATACATTTGTATGAGGCACGTAGCAATCAAAAAGTTGAGGTGTTGTGAAATACTTGTGTGCGCGCCGTGCTCTCGTTTAGGTCTGGCCGTGTACACAGCTGCCAGCTGATCGAGCGCCTAGATCCTCTACAGCACAGCAGAGAGCGGGCATGGCGATTTACTGCTGAAACTTGACCCTAGATCATCAGGCTGGGCAGCTGTCTGCCGATCGCTACAAGATGGCGGGCGGTGGCCACCTGCCCGCCGCCACTGCTGTCGTTAACCAGCCGGTTCACTTCCTAATAATGGCCCGGCGTTGGGAAAACATGCAGATAGATGCGTATCACGTCAATGTGTTGCATTTATATGAAATGTAGGTGGTGTGTTGGCCTCTGCACTGATTACAGGAATATAAATATTTAGTGCGGTCGACTCTAAATATTAACTATTCCAAATTTTTCAACAAAAACTTTTGACGTTTCCTATACACACACACACAGACTTGCCATAATAAGGTACCGGTAACATAACACATTTTATTTGCACACACTATTCACTTTAACATGTAAAATTGACTTAACAAGAAAAAATACAACTGCCCATAATAAAAAATTAGCATATTAAATAGGCGTGGGTGCACATATATTTAAAAATAATAATAAAAAAAAACGACATTGAATTAAATTTGAAGTTATCATACATACACTGATTAAGAAACTAGTTGTGTAATGTTCTGCTGTTTTTACAGCAAAAGAGGAGAAATAACGGAAGTGAAAAAACACCGGGAAGTTAAGGTAGAAGCGGCGGCATGTGACTAGGACAAAGAATACTTACTGACCCAGCATGAAGCTCCCCCCCACCCCCCCCCCCCTTCCCACATGGCAAGGAACATCCTTCTGTGCTTCTATGGACAATACATCAATGTCGCCTTCTGGCATTAAGTAATTGATTGCGTCATGCTGCTTGGGACAACAAATGTTAAAAGTCTATGATGGTAGCTTGAAAAATGCATGACCACTAATATCAGTAGAGACTAGTTTTCCATAGAACTGAAAAACATGGATAACTAGTACCGCCGCCATTGCAGAAAACCTCTACAAAACAAATCTGCGCATAACTGAAACCATGGTTCAAGATACAGCAGTTCGCGAGGGATTACAGTATCTATTTTCAGACGTGCCACAAGTTTTCGAGACATTCTCAACCCAAACTTTTCACGGTGGTCGTAATAAATGGGATCTTAATGGAGGGGTTTTACTGTACATACTTGAATTCCACTTATCAAAAATTGTTTGAACATCAAGCGACTTGCATTATAAGTGTAAGATTCATTTCAAGTATCTTCTGCAGAAAAATCTGAATACAGTAGTGTCCCGTTATAGCGAGATGTCACGGTCTCAGGTTCGATCCTCACTGTAAGTGTGTCCTCGCTGTCGCCGAATTGGACCGATTTTGATCCCCAGTAGTACTACTACTTAAAATATTGCTGTATTTAATTCCAGCTATCGTTTGGACTGTTATGTTTAAATGGAAATTGTTTTCATTTATCAATAACGTTCGACCCACATACACCAAGCTGTTTGAAACCAAACACAGTTGACAGCACAATGACTGACTGCAGAAAAATCAGAAATGGTTCATGAAAACTGTGTCAAGGTAGAAAGGGCAGTACACCGAGCAGAGTGCAGTGTAACTTACGAGAGGTAAAATCAGAGAATGTTGTTTTGAATGAATAATTATTAGACAGTGAAGTAATCAAATATGTAATTGCCTGATTTAATCATTTTTGTCTTAAAATTAAAAGTTTTCTTTGCAGTAAAATAGAATTACTTTAAAAGACAGACATTTGTTACACAAGCAAGGTGTCTGCAGTCTGCAACAAGCAGTGGTGTGGAGAGGTAATTCTCCCGCAGCAAACGCTCCTCCTGCGACCGCCATGAGCACACTGCCCGATCGAAAACTTCAATATTTGACTTGAATTCAGTGTCATATGATTTTTATTTTTAGAGGGTTTGAAAGTTTTAGGTCACCTTGCATTTGGTGCGGGATTACAATCAATTATATACAGTATTTTGAGACATTTTTTATTTAAAAGTTTAACTGAAATTATTTTTTAATGTATTATTTGCAATTATATTTTTTCTACAATTCTCATTTTTATTGTGTTTATTAGTTAAACTGTATTCACAGATAATGTACAGCTATTAATATACCTAACTAAGTTTTATAACGTTAGAAGTTTTATTTAATTAATATGCATGTCAGAACTCTCATATACTGAAATACTTGTGACATTTTTGGCAGTACCCTGAATAACGAAAGATTGTGAGTCGACAGTAGACAGTCGATTTTAGAATCAAAAACACCTGGAATAACGACCTTCACGAAATGACAACCCTATTTTGGGGAACTATTTCATTAACAACCCTCTCGAAATAACAACCCTTTTCCCGGGAACCACATCCGCTGCTTAGTTTATAAAATAGGTCAATAAGTGACGCATGATGTCCTGTTGAATTGGAGACCTACACGTCAGTGGTACTGAATCAGGTGCCCCAATTCTAACAAGGGTTCGGTGACAAGTGTAGCCCTGGCAGGGTACATGTGCACGACCTGTATATAGGACTGGCGTGGTAGCTTTTATCAGGGCACGATGTCAAGCTCTGGCAAGATCATCCTGTGTTTCAAGTTGCCTGCCTTTACAGATATAACTCAGCGACGCTCGTAATTGTTGCTTGGGCCAGCAGTGGGCGTAATACTTGCACGGACAGCACCATATGTACAGGTGCTGGGTGTCTCAAGCTGCATTTTGGCACCTTATATATAAAAAAAAAAATTCTACTTGTTGGCTGTCTGAGGAGTGCGGGAATGGCTAACCTCGCCTCACAGGGATGGTTTAAATTAGGGCTGTGGGACGCGCAAACATTTATATTTCCCCTTTGGGAAGCTGTAAAAATATCTGTCGCTCTCCACGAGGCTCTGGCAGAAGTGCTGGCGACGTGTGTTGGGCGCTGCCCTCCTGCGGCATCCCTTCGAACTAGCTTCTCTCTCTCCACAAGGCTCTGGCAGAAGTGCTGGCGACGTGTGTTGGGCGCTGCCCTCCTGCGGCATCCCTTCGAACTAGCTTCTCTGAATCAGGCAATTTCTCAGAAGGGACTGGGCGACCATAAGACTGCTTTTTGGGTTGGCATTACAGTTTCAATTTAATTTTCACTTGTATGTAATTGCTCCCTAAGCTAGTAGCATAGTCTGCCAGCAAGTGACTTGCCCACATGAATTTATTTGCTCGATGATGGGGCAAAGTTGACAAGTGGTGTGCATATACCCAATGTGCAGGCAAAACTAAATGCATCAATAGTCTTTTATTAAACTATTTTTTAAATATAGTATTTATTTGAAGAGAAAATATTTCCTTAATAAAATGGTATAATTATAATGACAAACAAGTTTTTTTTTATTTAACATTACCATGAGTTCTAGTGATTAATTAAAAATCAATTGTACATTGTGTGCAACTTTGTGGGAGTTTCTGACCAAAAAAAAACACAACCAAAGCCATGATCAAGAGAAGGCGATGATTACAGTATGTTCATCTCTACCTGTTAACCTCACCTTCTTCGTCATCTGAATGATAAGGTTGACCATGTCCTGTCGGTTATACAAGAACTGCGCCTTGTCACTCGGTTCATGCAGCAGCTGTTGCAGTGTGTGTTCCACCTCCTCTCGCAGCTCGCTTGTGTTTGCCTGGAACACAACACACCATTCTCTTGCTTCTTAAACCTCGACTTACTCCAATTGTATGCAAAATACTGGTATGTAGATTTAAACCTGAGTGACAATTCACACACACAAATTGCTACAATTCAAACATAAAAATACTGAACAACTTCTCCCACAAAAAAAATTACTCTGAAATTTAAACTTAAAAACTACATAGTAAAGGTAATACAGTTAACTCTTTATCTATCGTTATTCAAAGGACTTTCAAAAAATTCCATTCAAGCGGGATTTCAGTAGGTACGGTTTCTGACACGTACATCGATAAAATACAACCTCTTGAGGAAGGAGGGAGGAAGGAAGGAAGGGGGGAAGGGAGGGAGGGAGGAAGGAAGGAAGGGGGGAAGGGAGGGAGGAAGGAAGGAAGGGGGGAAGGGAGGGGGGAAGGGAGGAAGGAAGGGAGGAAGGGAGGGGGAGAGGGAGGAAGGAAGGGGAAGGAAGGGAGGGGGGAAGGGTGGAGGAAGGGTAGGGGGAAGGGTGGAGGAAGGGAGGGGAAGGGAGGGGGAAGGGTGGGGGAGGGAGGGGGAGGGAGGGGGAGGGGGGGGGGGGAGGGGGGAGGGGAGGGGGGGGGAGGGAGGGAGGGGGGAGGGAAAGGGGAGGGAGGGAGGAGGGAGGGAATGAAGGGAAGGAAAAGGAAGAAAAGGAAAAGGAAGGAAAAGGAAGGAAAAGGAAAAGGTGAAAAGGAAGAAGAAGAAGGAAACAGGAAAAGAAGGAGAAAAGGAAGGAAGGAAAAGGAAATGCAGAATGTGTGTGCACTTGCCATTAAAATTACAATTAAAAAATGTAAAATTTTACTCGTGCAAAAATGTGCAACATCTTTTCTCCAACTCACCTGGCTGTTGGAGATCTGCTCGAGCAGCTGCTGTTGAACCTTCTGTAGCTCGCCATCAAGCTCCTGCACCTTACTATCTGCCTCTGTCACACACGAACACACTCCCACAACTATGCAAACTGTCAAACAACACTCATATTTATGAATATTTTGTAGCACAATAGCAAATAACAAAAATATTCTGGACAATTTGGAGCAATACCATTTTTAAAAAAGAAGCACCAAGAGTCAGTTCATCCTGTGGAAATACGTAACAATATTCAGCATACTAATGATAAAGCCAAAAGTGTTGCAAATCAACAATTTTCCTACAAGAATTAACAATGAAACTCGGAACTTGAAATTATTATTCCTTAGAGCTACCAAGGCACCATTTTTTCCAGAACACTTATGCCTGTAGCAAGTTACCCGACACTCAGGCTCATAGCTTACGCATTATACGACAAAAGGTGTTGAATACGCCCTTAGAGGATATCAGTTTATTCAGAGGATGCATGTCTATTGAAATAAATTAATATAAATCCGCCAATTTCTCCACAAGAAGTCCCTGAAAATGAAATATAAACTTGGTAATACAAGTCGCCTGATGTTCAAACAATGTTTCGACGACAAGGCAAGGTCATGTATACGCTTCTGGGCATATTTTATTTAGGATGTCAATTGAATTGAATTAAAATTTTGTTTTACAATCATGTTGATTTTACACCAGATACGATTGAACTCTAACTTTACAGGAAAAAAACAAACTACCTCAAATCACAAAAGAAAACATGTTTGCAACAAATAATTCCTGGCTAAAATGTATTGAGTTCAACTATTTTGAGCGATGGATATTCATGAAAAAAATTTCTGCGATCAGATTATTGTCACCCACACCCGGCTGCGGTGAATATGTCTGATGTCAGACCCAACATTTGACAGGATAACTGTGCATCATACTCAGATCACATAATTAATATTATTTCATGCTTTGTGTAATTCTATCAATTGCTTTCTCTCCTGGCATTTAAGGAGAGCAAGCAAGCGTGTTCAGCAGAGCGAAGTAGGGGAATGCAGTGTTTATTGCTATATAACACATTCACCTTGTAAAAGGCTGTAAGGGGAGGAAGAACTGTGCGCGACAGAGATGGGAACGTGACAGAAAGTGAGGATATAAGGACACCATGCTGATTGGTAGGGAACTGCTTCCCCTCATCAGGAGTGTGACGAGTACAGTGCATGCCAGTGTCGCAGACACGATACCATCAGCTGAACTGTATACCGTGCCAGTGCATTAGTGATTATAAATGGTGGCACATTCAACGTACTTCACACTCAGTTATTAGAAGTTTGCATAAACAACCAGCTTAATTATTGTTGTGAGACATTCACGAACCTGAAAGATATTTTTACTGATACAATATCTGATAAACGATAAAAGCAAGTATGTAATTGTATCATTATTCGTATTGGAAATTTTTTTTGAGACCACTTAAAATTAATTGTGGATATGGTTTCTTGATACCTACGGTTTTGATGCATAAAGAGTCCACAGTATCTTATTCACATAAACAGCATGTGTTTACTTCCAAGTAGGGTAAAAGACCTAGATGGAGAGAAGGAATGACCGCCAGCCAGACTGGCCAAACATTTCCATGCCACCCAGAGGACTTAAAATTTACGTGTGAGTCGACTGTGACTAATGCCCCGGACATTTAATCTATTTTGCACTTAGGTGGTGGGCACGTGATCTGGCCACCTCGACAACCCTGGAGAACAAAGTATCAATTTCTTCTTTCATTATTTTTAAATTTAGAACTTATGTTAAAATTTACTCAGAAACTAACATTGACTAATTACAGTCAACTCTTGTTTCTATGACCCCAGGATAAGCGACCCTCTCAAAATATCCTGATTTTTGAGAACCATGAAAAAACAGGTTATTAAAAATATTTACCTAATAAAACCGTGAAATAACAACCCTTTTGCTGGGAACCACGAAATGTCATAAAATCAAGAGTAACTGTATTCATAATTTGTAGTCTATGAGAATGTAACCACTGGGTACAACAGGAAAAAAATTAAGTACTACTAAATATTTTTTCTACATGAAGTTGGGAACATTTAACACTAATCTGTTAGAAAATATTACTACTGAATGTTTATTCTACACCAAGTTGGGAACAATTAACACCTATGTGTTATGACCCAACCTTTGAACTAGATTAAAATGGAGTGTACATAAGGTTAATAACAAAATTATATACGTGTTTCCAGTTTACCTTGCCACTTGGCCTTAAAAGTTCTTGCTTCTGTCACCTCTGATGATAACTTCTCAAGTTGCTGCTCCAACAGCACACGCCTTTCCATTTCCTAAGCAGGGAATAATGCAAAGTTTATTATAGATAACTGATAAATATAACCCAAGTAATTATATATATATATATAATGAAACTACATATTAATATAAAATACACACTAGTGTGTTATAACTACAAACTAGGAAGATATGATACAACTTAATGAATACAAACTCGGTTAAAAAATTGACAGCAACTGTGAAGGATAAAATCAATGTAACAACTTTCCACAAGACGGAATAAGGAAGAATACTATAAACTTCTGGCTGGTTAAACTAAAAGACAACATACCTCATCAAGAAGTTGCTGCACGCATAGCAGTTCTCCACGCACATTGTCAGTGGACGTGGCCCCACCTGCAAACACAACAGTGAATACCTGTACTACGCTGTCCGATCAGGGCAGACAAGGTATCAAAATGTATACTTTGTAGACAAAAAATGGCCAACAGACGAAAAAATTGACACGCATATATCCTTTGCAGTACGACCTGTTACCACTTACACAATAGCCACTTTACCTCTCTTGCCTGCACCCCTTGGTGGTGTAGCGAGGACACGACAGGGGGGAAATAAATGGACAACACTCCCAACAAGCTATAGCAACATGTCAAGGCAGTCTCATTATCTATGGCTATTTTCACTTCAGGTTGGGGAACAATAAGGACGACACTGCAGCGTATATAGAGAGTGCCATCGTCACGACACACAAGGCTCTGAACTGGTATGCAGTGTTTATACAGTCACTGTATAATTTTATTGTTGGAAAGTATGTAACAAGGTCCAAAGCAGGGGGTTCTACCATAGTTTCGAACATGCTGCAATGCACTTCATAAAGGACTGCCTTAAATGCAACAGACACGTAGGGTTCTTCGTGATGCCTAACACTAGGGGCGTTCGAAAAGTTGATATATCAATGTGAAAAATATCTTATCAAACGATATTAAACTTCGAAAACTATTGGTATATTGATGTTTCAATATTATCAAAATGTTTGGTATTGTCGATTATTTCGGTATTGTCTATTATTTCTGTATTACTGATTAATTTGGTATTATCAATTATTTCTGTATTATTGAGTATTTTGGTATCATCAATAATTTTGGTACTATCGACAATTTCTGTATTATCAATCATTTCTGTATTATTTATCATTTTGGTATTTTCGTTTATTTCAGTATACCGAAAATACCAAGTAACAGTTTGGAAAATTACAAATATTAGATTTTTATGATATCAAACAGCCTTAACCTACACTAGCCCTGCTCCATGTATAGGCTGTTCACGGTACAGTGTGCACTTTTGAGGCCCTAATTAAGTTTTTAAAATAAATATTGCCAAGTAAGTAATAAACACAGCGTGCATATTCAACTGCACTCTGAAGTCAATGTCTAATGCATAAAAAAAAAAGTTTTTACTGACTGTTGCTCCAAAAGAAAGGGCTTTCACAAGAACTCTGTTTACTGTGAATAGCATATAAGCATATTCTCTGAAATTACTTACAGAAACAAATGAGCCACTCGGTAAGACACGTATTCAGCTATGTCGAGTGCGATGTGTGGATCTATTAATGCAAGACAATATAACAAGCAACACAAGGCAAGCTTCACCAATTGGTCTGGTTACAGCAGTGTTACTCTCTAAATTCTTTTTGATTCTAAGCTTGTTGTTTCACAGTTTAGAATACTGAGGCACAACTGGTAGATCACAAATCCTAGCACAAAATACACACACCACTGAAATGCTTACAGAGCCCCCCCCCCCCCCCCCCAATCGCTCCCGAACCTAGAAGAGCATATTTGGAACAACACTCGGCTGCAGTTTAGCTTATGCTAACTAGAACTGAGAGGACTTGAAAGAGTAGTATGCAATTGACTGAAACTTTAATTGTTCAAGAAATGAAGCAAAAATATGAACTTTTTCTTTAATATAGAGAATAAATTGAATAACAATGTTGTGAAAATCGAACAAGTAATTTCCCCTGTTCATGTCCCTACCATGGTACTTTCCCAAAGCAGTTCATCTTCTGGTGATCTGTGCTATTATAATACTCCTTATTTAAGGTTTGAATTTACATATACAGTTAACTCCCAATATACATATACAGTTAACTCCCAATTTACATATACAGTTAACTCCCAATTTACATATACAGTTAACTCCCAATATACATATACAGTTAACTCCCAATATACATATACAGTTAACTCCCAATATACATATACAGTTAACTCCCAATATACATATACAGTTAACTCCCAATATACATATACAGTTAACTCCCAATTTACATATACAGTTAACTCCCAATTTACATATACAGTTAACTCCCAATATACATATACAGTTAACTCCCAATATACATATACAGTTAACTCCCAATATACATATACAGTTAACTCCCAATTTACATATACAGTTAACTCCCAATATACATATACAGTTAACTCCCAATATACATATACAGTTAACTCCCAATTACATATACAGTTAACTCCCAATTCATATACATAACTCCAATACATAACAGTTAACTCCCAATATACATATACAGTTTAAACTCCCAATATACATATACAGTTAACTCCCAATATACATATACAGTTAACTCCCAATATACATATACAGTTAACTCCCAATATACATATACAGTTAACTCCCAATATACATATACAGTTAACTCCCAATTACATATACAGTTAACTCCCAATTACATATACAGTTAACTCCAATTTACAATACAGTTAACTCCCAATTTTACATATACAGTTAACTCCCAATATACATATACAGTTAACTCCCAATATACATATACAGTTAACTCCCAATATACATATACAGTTAACTCCCAATATACATATACAGTTAACTCCCAATTACAATACAGTTAACTCCCAATTTACAGGCAGCTGCTTAATTGGGTTGTTGCTTAACTGTGGAGCCATCAATTCAAACTCAAATATTGAACAGCTGCCGCCACCATTAATAACGCATGCACACGCTGTTATACACTATTCACGGTAAAGTGAGCACTTTTGAAAGCCCACTCATTTGGAATAATAGTGATAAATATATTTTATTTTAGCCTTAAACGTTAACTTCCGAGTGCAGTGGAATCTAAGCACTATGTTTATTACATACATGGCAATATTGATTTAAAACAGGTTGTTAAATGGTACAAAATTGCTGGAAAAAAAAAAAAGTAATTAGGGCTTCAAAAATGCTCACTTTACAGTGAACAGCCTATAATTACCAGGCTGCAGTACAGTGATGCTGTATGAATATATTTTCATACTAACAGTGTTCTGGTACTATATTTACACATGTTTTCAACAGTAAATATATGTGAAACTTGGAAGTATTAGAAACTCAAAATTGTCAAGACAGCACAATTTCATTCATAATAATAAAGTATTACACTATTAAAACTGGTGTCTGCTCGTCAAAAAGGCAAAATTGTATAGTTTACAGTAGTTTATACCTGCAGATGCTATTTATCAATTAACCGTGGGACTGAATGCAACTCAATGACAAAATACCACATTAACATTAGACACGTGATGCGTACTGACACACACGTGTCATCAAATCACCCAGGCGGGGTTTGAACCATGAACAACTTCCTACCAGAGCCTACAAGCACAGCTTTAGAGGCAAGGGGCACCCACGAACACGTCAGCCAAGATCATTTTCACATCAGCGTGGCTACACAAACCATAAAACTAAATTCCCTGACTTTTCCAGGTACTCAAGGTTTTCCCTGTCTGTAGACACCCTGCACCTTTACGTCAGACAGCACGCCACCCCCCACGTGAGATAGAAGCCAGACAAATCAGCGCTGTGCCCAAGCTCACACAGCCGATGCAACTTCGCATAGCAGGGAAACCTGCTTCCAGCACGGCCCGAGAGATGGCACCAAAGTACGGCTCCGCCTACAGAGGGAGCAGCTACTCATGTCACCCCTAAAAGCAGGTGGATAGGATATGTCCCTGCACAACGGCAGTTGATTCTCAGCAGCTCGCTCCACAGACTCATGCTGGAGCTCTGCTACGACCACCTTCCTCATGAAGGACCCCTGGTCTTCAGGAGATCTTCAAGACCTTACACCCCCAAAGAAGTCTTCAGCCCCCTTAACACCCACTACCCCTTTGGTAGTGAAACCCAAGTCCCTCCTGGACAACAGCATTAGTTAGTTAGGGTCACTTAGTATTACAACTACCTAGCCGCATCTACTCTTGTCTATAGACCCAGGTCCCCTTCATCTAGTATTACTGTAATTTACTTCCATTTTTCATTTTAGTTAGGAGTTAGTGCGGGCCACCGTGTCTATTCCTCACAAGAATAAACAAGTGATCTTGCCTAACCTCTCAGTATTCATTTCTAGGCTGACTGATTTCAATCCCAAGAAAGTCGACTCACCAAAGAAAAGCAGGAGATTGCGTTACATGGAAACCTCTTTTGCTGAACCTAGAATAGGACTGCGGACTCCCTTAACAGGAGTATATACTTCTCAAACACACACATCTATATACGGTTACCCATACTGGGGATCAGGTACAACAGGGTACCTGGTGCACACATACGGTGGAGCCCCAAGCAGTTAGTCAGCTATTCACTCCAACCACAGAATTGTTATTTTCACCTGAAGGAGTGAAAGATTGGTTCTGGAGGTCAGACCCCTTTTGGACCACACCCATGTCATGTCAGACATCCAGTGTAACCCACCGCTGTCCAACCACTGCGTTGAACTTCGCTGGTCGGTGTAAATGGGTCAGACTCTAGTCGGCATGAACCAGACTGGATTTACACCTTGCTAGGAATCTTCGTCGCTTGCTCTTCCTTAGCGTAGCAGACCTTACGTTCTACCTTTATGCCACACACCCTGATGATGCATGATGTCTTTGCAACAATGGTATTTTACAGACTTCAGGTCGTCAGGAAGCATAGCCTTGCCTGTGATTACAACTGAGTTTATATTGTTGACAACCACGATATGTTAAGAACTTTTACTGTTCGCCACAGAAGAATGAATGTTCGTGCTTTCGAATTAATTTTTTAAACTGGCCCACAGAAACTATGCAACGAAGGTACGAAGTTCCACTGCACGCAACTAGATGGCTATAGTATGCTTAGCCGCCTCTTGCATCTCCAAGCCAGTCGGCAGGTGACGTCATGAGCCCATGAAACAATGCTATCGCCGCCTCTTTCTCTCTGCTTCGCAACCCCTCGCCGACTGCAGGGGAAGCTTCCAAAAAGTATAAATTGCGGATCACACCACTCACTCAGGACCAGTCTCAAGTCTTCCACCACACTCATAGCCACAACTGACCAGCCTTCTCAGTTAGATCTGCCTTCCAACCTTCATCGCACTTTCAGTGCCGAAGTAAATTATTCCTTGGTCTCCACTGCACTTCGATTCCAGCTTAGTCTTCCTCTAAGATTACTAACCACAACGTCATCTAGACACTGCAGCCCCTTCTGGGCAACAATTACACTGGGAGTTAGCTAAGTTGTTTTCACAGTGCTCGTCTGCCTCTGCCCACTGTTAGCTCAGGTACAGGTCGCCTATAACTGTTTACCATAGGATCTTAGCTGCCCAAGCTCTTGATAAATGTAGGAAGTAGTGCGACACTGCATGTTTATTTCCGTTGTAAGAAAAAAACATTGTGTTCAACCGACTCAAGGGTACCCCCTGCCCTGTAGACTTTGCACCATACCCAGTTAACCTCACCCTGTTGAGAGAAACCCAGGTGACCGGGGAAAGATTACTAATTCGAGCCATAAACAGTATTGCAAACCCACACGCACACCAGCTCTCGCCAACCTTTCTGCATAACCTGGTAGGTAGAATGGTAGAGCCCAAACCAGGTAATCTGTTAGAGTGCAGCTTTTCGGCCTGGTGCTTGCCCTCTCCACCATGTTTATGTGCCGGAGCCGGAGGAGTCATTCCTAGAGTTGGGAGACTAAACTCAGAATCCACACCCAAGTGCAGGGACTGCTGATAGTGAGGCCTAAATCCCTTAGCTCAGCACTTTTTGGTGCCGAGCATTGTGAGGAGGGTGACCGGTCCCTCAGTAGACACTTCACGTGACTCTAAACAAAGTAGAGTGCACATTCCTTGTGTTTACCTCACGGACGTGAAGGGTGTCCTCTCTTCCTAATGTTTTTCTCACCGTAGTGGCACTCATGAGAAAGTTAAACACGTGCTGACTGCATCTGGGCGATTACAAGAGCTTACACCCGTCCTCGTCGCATTCCATCAACCAGCCCACGCCCAAGGAACAAGTTCAAGCACCGAGTCGTGTCACACCAGAGTTACTAACAGACTTGTTTGAGGCCCCAACCCGTCTGGACCAAGAGAGTCACCCGTGGGTCACTAACTATCTCAACCAGCCCGATCAGCCGCCAACAATCCCCATTGCGTATCTCCGAAACAGTTGTTCTGCACCCACCAACACGAACACTCAATAGAAGTCTGAACCTGCAAGTACTTGTAGCTCACACACATCCCACCAAAGCTCTTAAGGTCAAATTAAACTCAAGAGGGAGTAATGCTCCCAGGTATACCACCAAAATCTCCCACCTTAAAATGCAAGATCTTGTTGCCTGAACCCGATTTTTGGACCGTACCGCAAAGCTACCAGGCCGGTTCTCTACAGGGGACGGGCATCTGTGCCACATAGACATAGGGATTAGAGTAAACCCCCCAGAAGGAGCGCGCTTGACCTAGCGTCCCGCAAAACCTAACCCACCTTCAGACGTAGTGCTTGCCATTCTGCCGAAGGGCACACGTCAACCCATAGGAGTGGTGCAAAGTGGAGAGCGAAGAGGGCAGCTACTGCCTCTGAGCCTAGCATGAACTGAAACCCAGTTGCTACTGCCCTCTGCAGTTTAACACACCCCCCGGGAACGAGCTTAAACTGCTCGCCAACTGGAGAGGCCTCACCTCTCAGTTCCTTCCAGCTCCCTTGTTCAGCTACCCCACATGACCGCCATCTAGCCACATCCCATCGTCGAGAGAACAGGAACTACAATTTCATTTACTTAAAAACAATAGATATATCCACATTAAGAAACTGCCACAAGGGAACTATCAAAAGCCTTTGTCAATTTGTCAATATTAATATTTACTGCCATTCAGTGTTCTTGCCTATGAGTTTATTGTTCATATTGTCACTGCTGTATATGATCTTGTCGATTTCAACGTCAATATATATATATATATTTGTTGCAGTAATCGTCCTCCAGCTTCATGGCAACCAATCATTTGGCCCCATGCTGTTTATGTTCTCACACAACTGTTTCACACCTCTCAAATTAGAATTGAAATGTGAAGCTTCCAAATTACATAAAATTGATCAAATACAAATATAAATTATGTCAATAACATTTCTATCCTTTGGGAAGCAAAATTAAATACAAACAATTTCTTGCCTCTCACTTTTGACTAAATTAGAGGCATTTCTTAAAATACAAGCATTTTCTCCAATGTCAAAAGTCTGCAGGAGCGTGGTAAATAATGTGGACGTTTACAAACTGCTTCTGTCTCAAGCCCACAGAAGAGTAGCTCGAATTCTTGTATTGAGAGAGCGAAGAGTAGCAGGAGGTGGTGGTGGGGGGGGGGGGGGTAACAGTGAGGTCTGATGAAAGACGAGGGTGAAGCAAAGTGAGAATGGAGCAGCGCTAGAATGAAAATGCGGGGAAAACAGAAAATCTTCACGAAAACCCGCTGACCAGAGGCATCGTCCGGCACAAGTCCCACATGCAAAAATTCTTGAGGGACTCTACTGGGAATCGAACCCTGTTCACCTAGGTAGGAGACGAGTAGTCTAACCACTACATCATAGCCCCCACAAATTCTTGACGATGCACGCTTGTATTATAGCTCAACCGTATCGCCTCCTCCCCCCTTTACAATTGTCATCTGCCAGTAACGACCATCCATGCTCAAGAGTTATTCTGCACGTAGTGTGCCCTTCAACGGTTATGATTGATGAATGGGATAAACTCAAAACTTCTTTCTTGCAGCACTATCAGAGCAAACCCCAAGCAATTCCTGCCTTAAGCTCCATTGTGCTACAGTTACCGCATGGCTGCTGAAGTTGACATGTGATTTTGGCAGTCAATTTACTAGTTTCAGGATAAGGAACCAATATTCTTTAGAGGATCACATTATCGAACAAAGGTAAGATTTATATCCTTTGTATCCCATTGTCCTGTGCATCTTTGGGACATTAAGCATGGCTTCACAACCAGATAGGATGCTGTAGATACCGCTTCTGCCCAGAAATCCTCTGGAAGCCTTATCACAAAGCTTAGTCTGGGCCGCCTCTACTTAGGGCCGCCTCTACTTAATGACTGGCTTGACCCCTTTTGCAGAAATTCTTTTTGTTTTCATGTCATAAATTCGGATTCATAGTAATTACCAACCATGTACGACCATAGAAAATTTACATTTTACGAATTGTTTCATATTTTGTGTAATTTTAATTGTGCTTTTTCCGCAGTTCATAAAAAGTCGAGAACATATCTATATTTTATATTAAGATCTTTACTTTTTACAACAAGCAGATCAGAGACAAAATTACAGACAAAAATATTAGACAACTCGTACAATTTAAATTTTCTACAATCATACATTGTTGGCAATTACTAAGAATCCGAAATTATGACTCGAAAACAAAGAATTTCTGCAAAAGAGGTGAAGCGAAGCCTGAAGTTCTATTGGCTCTTTCCGCTACTCAATTTTAATGCAGGGAATAGCTCACTAAGAGTTGGTGAATAATCCTCTCAACACAAAGGTGCCTCCTCACTTCTCCATTGATACTCCCATTATAAGATCAAGTTTTTTATTTTCTGACCCACTTGTTTTCACACTCTAGCTTTAAGTCCTTAAACACCATAGTGACTTCAGAATTCAACTTCAAGAAACAACAAATATAATTCATGAGAAGTAATCTATAAATGTCAAAAAAACTGTGTCTCCCTGCAGCGTAACAATGATTCCATAGAGCCAGAAATCTGAATGGGCAAGATCTCAAAAGCTTTCGGTGCCTTTCACTTCTATTGAAAGGAAAATGTGAAGGTTTCCCCATTATGCACAGTTCCAAAAGGTCTCTCTGGCAGTAAACCTTTACCTAAAAATTCAGAGTGCAAGAAGAGATTTTGCATACCTTTTGGTTTAAAGTACGTATACAGTGGCACAGGAAGCTATAAATTTTGTGTGGAAACACTGTCTGATATTGGAAGTATTCATGTATCATGTCCCGAAAGGTTACTTTATAGACCTTTAACACTAAGTTTCTAATCGAAAGTAAATTCGCAGCTGAATTTTGTATATATAATACATCTTTAGCAGTCACTTTGACAATTTCATCACCACCCTGATATTCTAATTCAACATTCCTGGAAACTTTTGTAACCAAATCCGCCAGTCAGCAACTTTTACTGTGTCAGTGCAAGGATTGATGTTTTTAGTTTACTTACATCATTTGTGATGCAATCACATTTTTTTCTATGAACCTGTTGAGCATCTGAAGCTGAAGCTAGAGAGGCCCTCTTGTTTTCACTACCGTAATTTTTTAAACCCATCGAATCATCTTCCTGAGACATTTATTTCTTACTCGCACCTGAAGTGTCGTGTTTGTGTCTGACAACAGTTCCTTGCCATGGTCGGGTTTGTTGCAAATGAAGCACTTGAAATTCCTGCAGGGGGTTTCCAGTTTTGTGTACACTGTGATTATTTCACTATCTTCTAATATTCACTCTCGACTTCTTGCGAAAATGCACCCTTATCATATTGTTTGTAAAGGTCTCTTAATCCAGCCAAAAGCAAGGTGCCAATCCACTAATCACTTACTTCGAACTTCATTTCATCTAACTGCTGCTGTTATAATTTTGTCACAATAATCATTGATACATTTTTTTCAGTCATTTTCACAAAAGTCAGACTCGTCGCATGGGTGCTCTCAACAAAAACATTTTCTAATGCCTTCAGATGCCTCTACTGTAGTTTTAATTTCACATGCATAGGGGAAAATCAGTTTTACAAAATTATGCATGAATGGGCTTTCCTATTCTTCTTCTATGTATCGTCAATGTCAGTATTTTTTCTATTGCAGCCCATAAATCATTGTAGATAAGATATGCCTTTGTGGCAAATTTACAAGAGAAATTCTCGCAACCGGAGAATTTTTCCACAATGGGAAACCTTAATCATACAGCTAGAGTTTAATCATGTTCACGAACTTTGCACACTAGAAGGAACATATTCATTTACAATCTCTTAATGCTGTTCTGAGGAATCACTTTTTTCATTTACTACTGAGTAGATAACCTTTGTGAGGCATGATAAATAAGAAAGAAGCGCACATGAGGCATGCACACATATGGCCAGCAAAGGTCAGCACACAGTATACAGTCATCATGAATTAATCCCCAGCTTGTGAATAAGCACTCATTATAATTTGAGTTGCATATTAATTTACATCATTAGTTTCCAATCGACCCAACCTTAAAAACCACTTTAGTGCACGCTTGTTTTTTTTTTTTTAATGTAGTAACAATTACCATGGTCTGTATTGTATTACAATGAAAACATCTATAAAACAGAATACTGCCCATACACTAATTTTTTTTTTGTTAGTCGTTTGCTTTTATAGTGCACAGAAGTACACTTTCCTCCAGCATGGCTGGCAAGAGAAGAGGGTGCATTCTGTGTAACAACCAAGTCCTCCAGTCATTACCATATCTCCAATTTCCAGTAGAAACTTGTGGAAAGTGAAACAAAATAAAAAGACAGGTAAAAGTAACGTACATTAAAAACGGGACACTTACAAGAAAAGTACACTAAGAAAGAGGGGACATAATTTTACAATGGAAATAACTAAGTTATGTCCCAGGTCAGTTAATATATACATGCAAAGTTGTATTCAAAATCCTGTTCTATGTACAGGAAAAAATAAACAAATATTACCAAAGACAAAAAAAATCACGCAATATTTGCAGGGAATTAGTAAGCCTAATTTCTAAACTTTTGACTATGTATAAAAAAACCTCAAGTAAAACTTCACCATCTTTCTCTCTCTCTCTTTTTTTTTTTTTTTTTTTTTTTTGGAAAGGGGGACAAAAATGATTTGTCGTGGAAAACCCAGCAAGACAGTTTACAAGGCCACAAGAAAAGACGAATCCAAGTAGATGAGAACATCTTAACCGTAGACGACTAACACACACTAGCAACATGCACTCCAAGACCAAACACACTAGCAACATAGCACTCCAAGACCAAACACACTAGCAACATAGCACTCCAAGACCAAACACACTAGCAACATAGCACTCCAAGACCAAACACACTGCATTGTTTGTAAGTTTTTGCGCAGTTTAGTTTACACACATCTCATAGTTTCTAGAAAACTCAACCCAGGACCTATGCAACAAACAACTGCTCCATCTTTATCAAGTTTCAAACCGATGACAAACGTAAATGTCAAACCGCTGGCGTCCACATGCATTCGTCTCTTCTGAACAAAATTTTCAGAAGATCTACTAACCTTTATTTGCAGTCTTGTCAGCATTAGTTGTGCTGGGAAGATTCCAGTGCTGAACAGACCACCACGAGTCAGTCGAGCCATTCCCATCTCCCTGCAACAAGTACACAACCACCTCACTAACATGAACTGCTGTAATCAAGTCCCGTATTATAACTGGACTGGCTGGCTGGCATCAAGGTATGATAGTAAGTCTTCAGAAATGATTTTATTACTTGAAATAAAAAATAAAATTATGAATAACAACTTTTAATTTTATTTGTTCACTGCTTGCACCTCTACACAACTGACAAATGTGGAAATTAACAATAAAAAAATTATTATTTTGACAGTGTATGTTGCATTATGTGTGGGTTGGCAAATTGTTGTCTTTACTGATGTTTGTTCGTTCCCACCTCAGTACAATAAACTGGCAAATGTGGAAAATAATTACCTAAAGCAGCATGAATTTTGTCCAACAAATGTGTACTGGTCGGCAAGTTATAACATGTTTTATCTTTGCTGTCAAAAATATGTTTACAAGAGTATCTTTACTTCAACTCAACTTATGTGAGATAGGGCTTGATTTGCAAGTTGAATCAATCTGTTTTTATACTTTTTAGAAGGTAAAATACTTACTAAATGTCTTATCAAGAGTGTTAGTACCTTTCAGTTAGGTATTTTGACTTTTCAGAGGAAGAGCTCATGAGGCCTGTTTCTTGGATACCTTCAATCAATTATTGAATATGACCCCTTCCTTACACAACATATTGCAAAATATGGAAACAAAGGTCCAGAACATGCGTCTTATTTATCTGCTACAACTTGTCACGCAGGTTCTGAATATTTATTTATTTTCATAGCAAAGCACTGTGTTATAGTATTTTTTTCATCACTCACGGGTGTCTTGCTCTACATCCTGCCTAAATGTCCAGGTTCCAACCAGAGAGTTAGGCTACAGAGTGAAGGGAGTAGAAGCAACTTTTCAGATAGAAAAACAAAAGAAGTTGCTACCCTGCCTGCCTCCACCACAATATCATATACCAATTTGTACGACAAAACTTCCTTAGAAATCCGTTACCGACATGACTCCTGCTGTTCTCACACTACTCTGTCGGCTGCAGCCTTGTGTCATGTATCTTTAGAGGCAGCTCCTAATGAACATCTGTTGACACTTTTGCCTGGGATTTCGCACTCATCTAAATGTTTGGAAGAAGCAGTAATGAACTGTGTTTCTGATTTGGGTTTCAACATGAGGGCATCATAAAGGGAGCAACAATAGGAGTCCCTAAGCCTTGACCCACACCAGCTGTATGACGCACAGGACTGGTGATAATGACAGGTGCACGGCAAGCCATCAAACTTCTATTGAAGACAGACTATGCAACAGAGACCTGTCTACCCATTGCTGTCCCATGGTGCACACAAAATTTCAAACCACACGTGTGGCACATTTGTAATAACTTTATAAAAATGGTGATAAGCTATTTGCAATTTGTCAAAAACCCTTTTGTATTTTTTTACAACCATCATGTACGATACTTATCCCAACGTAAAGTACAAACTTGGCCTGCAGAATTCTACTCACGGCTTACCTAAGAGCGGTTGGGTAACAGGCCTTTGAAGTGACAATGACATTAACTGATATGGTTTGTGCGAACTATGCTGGGTTGCTTGTGGAAACATTGTGGAGGGCGACAAGGTCACATACACACATGCGTTGTATTACCTTGGTGTGGCTATCAGCAGCAGGTTGGAATTTACACTCTACAAAAGATATTGATAGAGATGGGGTGGGTCTGCACAGGACATATAGCCAGGTACAAAGTTTTAACTGCAGTGACTTGGCAGGAAATAAGGTTTGAACTAATGTATTTAAACAAAAGGAAAGATGAAGACTGGAATGAGGGACAGAACTACTCAGGAAAATGGATGGTTAGGGTTTACATTAGCAACATGTGTATTACACTTGACCAACAACACTACTAAACCACAATCTTTCGGCCAATCAACTTTTCACACATTTTAAATCAAAAATTGTATTTAAAAATAAACACTGTTTACTGAAATTACTCTTACAGTTAAATCCTAACTCATTTTAATGAAAGAATTTAAAAAAAATTTCATTGGAATGAAATAGGATTAAACTGATTAGGCCTAAAGACATTTCAAACAATTATTAATGTTTTAAGGACAATTTTTCCAACTAAGTTGATATATAAAATAACTACAGGAAATATCAAATGAGCTAATGACTATTTTATTGATACTTAATTAAAACGAGTGAGCACTACTTCCTGCAGGAAAGGTGAATTTATGTAGTTCAATAAACCTAATGTGAAAGTTCTAATATCATTTCTGAAATGAATTTCAACACTAACAGGTATATAACAATTTAATAAAACTTAAATCACAGTGGCAGAAAATCAAACTTTATTTCCAGAAAAACAATATAGTTCTTGATTTCCCAGTGAATCTTCACACTATGTTTCTAGATGTTATTAGGCCATGTCAGAAGTGTATGAATTAATAAGCAGTGTCAGAGGAAGAATATTATACACTCATTGTCAAAAAAATAATTGTGCCCACAAGAATGCACCCTACAGGAATGATTGGTGATGTCAACAAGGGAGGGCTTATGGCAGTACCTGTGGGACTATAAAGATCACCCCATAGGTTTGTTTTTCATTCTTATTCCTGCGGTTTGTCTATAGCACCCACTTCATATGGTATATTTTTTGTGCATATTTAATAATGCAGTTACAGCAGATAAATGTGGGATGTACAATAACCACTCAATTTGTTCGCTCGTGACTATCGGTGCTCGCTCGCAACTCTAAGACCCATTTTTATTGTACTCCAATTATGTACCATAAATGCAAATGTTGTCAAAAATCATAATTTTGGTATGTACGGATTGCCTAAAAACACCTCAAGTTGCTCGTAGCTGTGTGAATCTTATCTTGTACTATACAAGCATACCATAGTTATGATACAAGTACCATAACTTTTGGAATGCATAAGATTATTTTGAAAAGCGTACCATAATTTAATCTTCCATTTGGGCATTCTAACACACCCACCAAATTTGACGACTTAGGTCAAATGGTTCGCAAGATGACAGCAACTTTTAAATGTGTACCATAATTATCTTGGCTGGCAGTGAGCATTCCAAAGCTCCACAAGCATTCCATTAAGCCTTCTGCAGGTCGAGATCGGACGAACAATTTACAGGTTATTAGATTTTAAATGTACAAGGGTACCATAATATACTGTACATATTGTCCGCTGTTGCAAGACCAGTTCGGTGATGACATTTTTCATTTGTAGCATAAGATTCACACAGCTACGAGCAACAAGGGGGTCAAGCTGTGACTCCACCCCCCCCCCCCCTCCATTTTACAGTTGACTAGAGAGGCTGGTAATTTTTTCACTCGCACTTACTCCATCCACACCCTACCATTGTATCGCTACATGTATACCATGATTCAACACTCCACTCAATAGTTTCCCACTGTTATGTTGTCCAGTTTGGATGCTCCTAACATCATGCATCGTGTTTGGCATTTGGCTGTGTGATTTGCGGCATGTGGGCAGCTGCTCGGCCATAGAAACAAACTTTCCGCACCTCGTGCCTAACAGTATGGTGCTTGGATCTGATATAGTTTGGAAGTCGTGTGTGATGGTGGCATGGTGGCGGTGGACGGCTGAAGATTACTCAGTATGACCATCTTCAACAACACTCAACTGTCTCTAGCGGTCGGCACGGGTGGTCGGTACGCACAATTTCGAGTTGTACAAATCGCTTCACGTTTCCACTTCACTACTACATCGTAAATAGTGGACCTAGAGATATTCAGGACAGTGGAAATCTCACGCCAGACCTCATACACAAGTAGCGCACGACCATGTTTAGAGTCAGTTGAGTCTCTCAGACCGTCCAATGTTGTCTCGCAGAGTCATGGGTTGTACGTGAACGATTCATTCAAAATGAACTAATCATAGAGTAAAACTAATTGATATGATTCGTTCACTAAGATCCTGTTAAGTTCTTAAAATAATCTGGTCCAAATTAAAGAGTCATCAGAACTTGTACGAGATATTTGAAATTGTGAAGGGGGGTATGGAGTGTGGCCTTCACAAGCATCACATCCTGTTAATACTACCTATCTCTTAATAGATGCCGCCTGCAGGCCCATCGTTTTGTAGATTGACACCAGACAATGCCAGGATAGTGTTTCCAGTTTCACACCTCACGTACCAGAAGTTTCACAGTTCACGTACCAGTACATATATATTCCGGGAAAATAAAAGTCCTCCAGCAAATGATCTAATTAAAAGAATAACATATAACATTTCCTCGGACAAGAGCCGAAAACGACAAGCCGAGAAAAATAATTCCCAAAGGGAGAGTGAGCCATGACTGAAGAACTGCAGTAGATGAAAAGAAAAGAATGAAATGAACTCTTCTTTTGAATGAATCGTTTCGCTGAACTGATCCAAACAAATAAGAACAATGCATATATTACCGAAGAAAGATAATTTCAAGAAGGAACTGAATGGAATAATACTAGCAGAAACAACCGAAAACCGGGTAAAATCAATTCCATGATGTTTACGAACTTACAGATTTTAAAAGACGACCCATAGAAACGTAATCTTTTATTGCCTATGAATATATGTTTGGGGTCAAATGTGTGTAAGGCTACTGCAATTACTGACCGGCTGGCCAAGCAGATGCCAGTGTTGTTACTCTCACGCATTTCGCTGGGTGTCTGGGGATACGTTTGATCTCACACAGTGTGTGTATGTAGGTCTACAATAAAACTGTGCATAATGCGAAAATGCCTTTGGAGGCAACGCGTCGCAACGAGTTACTAGTCTGAACGAAAGAAGCTAAAATTAATCCAGCGATACAAAAGGTGCGTGCGAGTGGGAAAAGGAATTATATCGTACGCCGCACTACCAAGCGTAGCTGGTCCGCTTCACGAATACGCACCAACAGATTGGTCACGAAGGATGGCGTTGTGCCAAGCCCTCATGAATCCTCCAGAGGTGTTAATGACCTGGTAAACTGTCAACACACGCTAGTGGCAAGTCATCCTGCAGCCCAAGAGAACCACTAAAATGACATACAGTTGGAGGCCAAACAATTGAAGACACGAGTGGGTGAAAGTGTGAAGTTACAAAATCAAAATTCCAAGTAAATTGACGACAAACTCAGAATAAAGTAATACAACCCTTTCAGCCACTGATGAATCAAGATGCTCGTAGCACTTAAAAGGTTTCTAAAGGTATGTAACGACCTGATTCAACTTTTAACACCTGGGCCTTCAATAATTTCGAAATACGAAGTAATTTTGTAGCGCTTTTGCACTATCGCACCTCCGCTTTTCGAGGACTAAAAGTGAAAGGTGTGTCTAAAGCAAGTGATGACTACAGAAGCTGGATGGACGTTGTTTTTCAATACACAACTGCAGAGTATACTTACCCTGCGACCTCACAGTCGGTCTATTCTCTCTTTCGCTAACGAAGCAACATCCGCGCAGTTCAAGTTATAATTTATCGACGAACGTCGCGCGTATTCATCGCTGGACCACAACTTCCGGCCGACACATAACAAAGTCGGGTGGCCGAAACGCGCATAAACCCACTTGGGAACACAGGAGAGCGATCAGGAAGACATGGACTCGTTTCTCAAGTCTTCCGTGCTTACATCTTATCTACCATTGCAAATGACTTCACGTCTCGGGAATGAACGAATACGGTTGCCATAGTGATTAGGCGCAGACATCAACACGTTCCAACGAGAGGCCGATGTAGCAGCGTCGCAATGTTAGTGATTGAATAATAACTGGTATAGTCTAATCACGGTAAAGTGAGCATTTTTAAGGCCCTACAAAATTTCTCCTATTATCAAATTTACATCTCTCCGTCACTTTTTTTTTAATACAAACATTGCCGTGTGACAAATAAATACAGTGAATACACTCCATCACTCGAGTTAACGCCAGAAGCTGCCATAAAATATATTCATTAATGGTGAGCTCTTATTGGGAGGGCCTTAAAAAGTGCTCACTTTAACGTGAATATCCTATAAAACAATCTATTATTAGATTGTTTAATTATAATCGATTATTTTAAAACCATTCGATTATTCACGTTTTTCAGCAGTTTTTATTTAAACACAACAATCGGATTACTTTAACCAATTACTTATTCGATTTAAAAAATAATCGTAATCGATCCACTCGAATTACAAAATTATGCGATTATCCTGTCACTACGCACTGCTGCGCTGCGCTGCGCTGCGCTGCGCAAGTCGCGCGCGGTGTACGCAAGTGGAGCGCAGCGCGGCGCGGCGCCCTCCGAGCTGATAACCATGGAGATGGCAGTCGGCGTTTACAACCTTTCCAACACTTATCGCCGACGATGAGAGCGAAATTTTCCGGTCCCCTCTGGCTTCCAAAACATCACTGCCTTTGAAGTTCACATATGCTAGAAAAAGTATTATTCGTCGGTGACTGACCGAAAATAGTACACTAATAGGAGAGTTTCGAGTAAATCAACTTGGATAAGTTTTCAAAGGAATCAAATTTTCAAGACAGATAGTATTCATTAGCATCTCAAAATATCAGCCTGCAGAGCTGTAAAGCGAGACTGCATATTGAACTAAATCTGCATTCGAGGTTTCTGTATGTTACACGAACCGTTACTATCATGTTTGAAATGCACGTGCTCCAAAAAGGCAGCACTTTAAACTCTTTTGTCTAATAAAAATAATACTTGTTTACTACGCATGTGTTGTACAGCCGACGAGTGTAAGGTTAACTCCTGTAGAAGTTTGTTTATTTCTGGATCCTTGTGCAATTCACCATGACGCACTAGTAAGTTCGTGTGATTTGTAAATAATGTATTTGTAAACCGTTACTATAATTATTGATATGCACGTGGTCTGAAAAAACCGCAATTTCTACACATTTGTAATGTGTAACTGCCTATATCGTGAATTCAACATTTGTATTGTTACAATTTCTCTCTCTAGAAATTAAGTGGGTTATACAAAGTTCGTCAAGAGATGACTCAAATAAAAGAATTAATTATAATTTGCTGAACTCAAGTTCTCAGAATAAATTGAAACCACTTACTGTTCACAATTGACGCCAATTAATAAAATTTAGAAATCAATGATTTTAAATAATTCAAGATCAGTCCCAATAGACAGTGTATCAACCTATTCAATATTTTTTATAATTTATGCGTCCATATTTGACAGTTCGAATATTTACAATAAAATCAATATTACACTTCCATTCAGTCCCACCTCAGTTCAGTCCATGTTCCGCCAGTCGCAAATATTCTAGAGTCCTCCAAGCGCCCTCACGCACAAAGCGCCCTCACGCACAGTAGGCTTCACTCATCGGTTTCACACCCTCTCGTCCATTCAAGCCACGAACACCTCGCCCGCCGTCGTCCCGCAATCTCCAGTCGTCGTCCACACTTCACTTCGCTCGCGCACTCAGCCAGGCGGCCTCCATCAAATACTGCCGGCCACTGGGTTGCTGGCAGTATATATGGTGTCTTAGGCCGCCACCTAGGATATTCTCCAACTCTCGTGATGCGTCGCGGAGAACGTATCTGAAACTCTAGCAGGCGAGAGGAGGTCTGTGACGCCGGTAAGTTTCGCCGCTGTCGGCATTCACGGGATTTCCAGAAGGGAAGCAGACAACCACGAGTGCATCGTTCCAGGGAGAGGGGAGGGCGAGGTGGGTCACCGATTACGGCGCGGGGCAGCTGAGTCTGCGCCAGCTGCAGCACGTAACAGTATGGTTAACTTAGGTCAACGTGTGTGTGTGTGTGTATTGCTGCATCTGTACGAATACGAACAGTGACGTATGTATGACGTTTTGTCTTTTCATCGAAGTTAAAATTTTCGAAATTACAATAATTAGAATATTTCCATACGAGCAAAATTTTCCACTACTCCATCAAAACAATATGAAACAAAACACTTGTAAGAAATGCAAAACAATTCCGTCTCACGAAAGACAAACTTCCCCGGCATATTTCTCCCGAAATATAAAATAAAGAGAGCCCCAATAACAGAAATAATACATGTTGGAATGTCAACCTAGATTTAATACACTACATTGAATACTTGATGGAGATTTGCTAACGTTTACCGCATCTGCTTTCACATTTAGCCTAAGACAAAAAAAAATCACACGTATCGCATTTCGTTAAGAATTCCCTTTATTGTTGCGATGCGCGTGATAAGTAACAATCGCGAGTTCCGCCACCATTAAAATATTGAATTTGATATAAAGTAAATCGAAACTACGGAATAAAATAAATTACGGAATAATATCTAGACACGTGCGAGATGCGAATTCATAGTTCATTCTTTGGGAATATCCGGTTTTAGTATTAAAGAGGCAAGCTGAATGTCTCGCTACGGCAGACGCACGCTCACGCAAGCCGGTTATACATAGACAGGCGTATTTCAACCAGACCTACTACGATCGTTTCACGTCAACGTAAATAAAAGCTTGCGAATGTCTAGTTTTCGCGTGATACACGCCTATGTGTGTCACCTGATCTTGCAGGCGATTGTGATACGGGGTGACATTATAGTATATTTGCTTTTCGTGTATTTTTTGGCACATCGTCTTTAATTTAGCACCAAACAGGCACGGTGCAAGTCAGTTCGCTGTGTAGATTACTTCCCCCCCCCCCCTTTTTCCATGTTTAATTTTAAACACAAAATATTCATAAAATTTGTCTTTGGAATTTATTTATAATACTAAGGTTGCAGAAAAAGGTGGTCAGGGTAATCATGACACGCATCCTACCAATTACGAGAAGAATATGCCATACCAGTTAAGGGCTAGCGTATGTATTGCCTTTTTTTTTTCTTCGAAACAGAAAACGAATGGCTGTCGGTTTTGCGAAAATTGCAGAACGAATCTCGAAGTTAATAATGCAACTGTTGTGTTCAGCTGGAGACAGCGATGACATATCTGTACAGTGGAGATCAAAACATACAGCCCCTAGGTGATGAAACTCGCAGCATTCAAGTGCAAAACGCAACAGAATATTTCGCGACATCTTGATCCGGCACACGTGCTTACGTGAAGCATCATAACATGGTTACTCGAGAAAACCACTTTCTATGTGTAGGTGAAACGTGAAGGCATTGGGCAGTACCGGCCTTCTGATGATCAGGACGCCAGCATACAGGAAGGTGGCGCCGAGACATCGCCTGTGTCTGTACCTCGGCGAGAGAAAGGTGTGTGGCGACAACTCGTGTGTTCATCATCTGTGATGGGTCACATTTGTAAAGGCTTTCACGATGAAGTGAGCACTTTAAAAACAAACGTACCTTAAAAAAACGTCACTGCCCCTTAATGCATATATTTTGAATACGCGCAATGGGTGGCATTTACCCAGTAAATGCTGGTAACGATGGATGGGAAAATAATTCTATATATTAACGTCGAATAAAAAGAGCTAGGTAACAATTTGTGATAATTTAAATTATTACTTCCACTTTCTGTTTTTTTATATGCATCGAAATGTAGAAATGAGCAGATGTGAAATATCGACTTTCCTAATAATTTCAACTTTTACTTGACCGACGCATGAATAAAGTTATGAGGTCGATGCCAATGATAATTTTACATAAGGCGGACGAATACACAACGAGCATTCAAATAGATCTTTAGCAGGGCTTTCAAAAGAAGTGTTCATTTTACCGCGAGCAGTATACATCGTGATGACCGACGGGAAATCTTCTACTGTGCAAACAACGGGCATATCTTCGCGCTACTACAACCACACGCCTGAATAGGCAAAACCTCTTAATAACCTTTCCTACCTTAAAATTCAAATTTTCCAAAGGATGGGGGGGGGGGGGGTTCTACCTACGGATCGCGAGGTCGAATCTTGCCAAACGACTCGAGGGGGAGAGGTAGCTCAATGATTCATCTTCTGCGCCATGTACCCAACATTCACCTACGACAAACCAACACACACACACCACTGTCAAAAGTCATTTAGTCGACAGCGACGACAAACCTTTTTATACGAATACTTTTACAAATTTCCCTTCTGAACTAATTGCATCAAAAGATGGTCAGAGGAAGTATACAAACATCTTAAGAGCACGTTTACACAACCAGTGTTTCCAACTTCAAATGTCATCGACGTAGTTTACGGCAATCTAATGTTGGGACACTTCAGTTACTGGCTACTACTACGCACCTCGGGCGCGCACTCTACCCCTACATTGAACGGCGCGGATATCTAGCCACTCCCTTCCTACACTGGTAAAACCAGCGTCAAATCTTTTAAATCACATATGCCCCCCCCCCCTTCCCTTCTTTTCTACTAGCATTTCTCTGCCAACTAATAAAAAAGAGCATGGTTCCTACGTATCTGCTTCCTGTGCCATTTTCTATTAATACAGGTAGTAATGTTTAATTATTTCCTGTCGAAAGGATTTTACGGTATCTATGAAGGGAAATTTTCCCTTTATCTTCCAGTACTATGAAAACTGTTCACGCGCACTTTTAAAATCAACATTAGAAAAAGTCACTGCTCCTATCTGCGCATATTTTTTTGGCGCACTAAGCGACATGCGCCCGTTAAGTTGGTAACGATGGAGGGAGAGTAGTTCCATAAATTAACGGCAAATAAGAAGTGGTAGGTAACCACTTGTGGTGACTTAAATAATTTACTTCGCTTTCTGATATTTCCTTAATGCATCGAAAAGGAAAAGTGAACAAATTTGTAAAATATTAACTTCCGTAATAATTTCACAGTTTCACTAGACCGAGGCGTAAATAAAGCGACGAGGCCCATGACAATGTTTATTTTACGTAAGGCGGAATAATACACAACGTTTATAGAGGTAGATTTCAAAAGTGCTTCATTTTACCGTGAACAGCCTAAAGGTAGGGGAGGCCACGATGCATGTGGCCAAGAGACAGCAGCAGCGTGCTATGTCAGCAACGCTATTGGACGGCGGTTGTGGACGCCTCAAGAGCTCCCCCCCCCCACTTTCCACAAACACCAACCCTGGCCGGCCATGGTGATCGTGCACGGCAACTTCTCACTTGGCCACCGCACAGCGCGGCTACAATATGCGTCCTTGTAGCGGCGGCACCACCTATCTACACACACACACATGCCAGCCTCACCTCTTCCCGAACCGCAAGTTTGTTTCATCTCGCCCGCGGCGCTCTGCTTCGCCCACGCACGCACTAACGAGATCCACCGACAATTCCTTCGAGCATGTCCTCAACCGCCCGCACAACTGACAGAATCCGTGATCGCGTCTCTCTATTGGGCAGGATCTACAACGGTCCGTCCGTCAATCACCTGACCAACAGCCAATCAGATGTGGCCATTAATTCCGTCCGTCCGCCCGTCAAAACATTGGCAAGTTTTAACTTTTGACGGACGGACGAAATTACAACCTTTTAAACTAGCACGTTTTGTTACTCATTCATCCCGAGTTCTTTACAATACTGTGTAGTGCGTGCAGTGTTTTTTCTTTCTTTCTTTCTTCATGTGTTTGTTTATGTAGCTGTAAAATGAAATTAAGTTACATTTTTCCTGAAGATTAATTGATAGCTACGTTTCGAAACACGAGCTTCTTTCGTGCAACAGTAAACATTATACAATCATGCTTTATATATTTGAAAATGTTTTACATCGCTTGATTGCTGTCACGTATGCATGCGATTGTTTCGGGTACTCACAACACTGCAAAAAAATTTCACTTTTTAGAAAGAATTTTTTTTTTTTCCTAATTTTTTGTAAACTTTTTTTTATACTAGTTTGCGGCAATGAAATTACGACGGACGAAGTTTGGCTGTAAAGCGTTCGGTTGAGAGACAACGGACACGACAGGTTGTTGTAAATCCTGCCTTACTTTCCAGACACACTTGTGCTTTCAAAATGCTGTTAGGGTGAGTGAGCTAGGAGATTTGAATGGCTAGTCGCTCGCTGAGGTTGAAGGGAGGCGAGTATGGAGCAGCTCCGGAACTCAGTACTGGGGGAAACGGGAGATCCCCGGGAAGAATCGAACACGGAGCTGAACGCCCAAGGTCAAAAGGGGCGACAGTTACACGCAAGCCTAGTGCCTTATCTCTCCTAAGCGCAAGGCTTGCAGTGTTTACGTCATGGTCCTGCACTGTGCAAAGTATCACAGATAATAGTTTTTTTACCTTTTCTAGCAAAATGTCGCGTTTACAGAACATATATTTACCGAGATACGCGAATACGGGCAAACAACGATTTCACAAAAAAAAGTTTCATTTGGCACTCCTCTTAAGAGCGCCGCCTACTAGGTTTTTAAAGCGTTTGAGACAGGGCGCCTGATGACACGTCGCTCCTACGCGCAAAGCTCTGAACTGGCGTGCAGTGCTCTCGTCCTGCTGCGTGTGCCTATGGGACTTTAAGCGGTGACTATTATCATTTTATCGATGCAAGTCCCTATAATAGTTTCGCATGTTTCCAACCAGTATATTATTAGCTACAGCAGTGTGAGAAAGCCGTTTTTAGCTATGTTGGAGGCTCGGGAACAACATTTATAATGTACATGATGTATTGAGAGTATTATACGTACCTCGCCCGAAATGTGTTTTCATTTCGTACATTGGTATCATGGAGACACGTTTACGCGTCTAAAAAAAACACGGATTTCGAACACACTGGAACGCAATTCAAGTGATAGCTACGCGGCGTCCTTAATGGTAGGAGAGTATTCTAACCACACCACCACCGCGGCCCCTTCAGGTTCTGGGGTCATGCGTGGTTATGAACTGTATTTTTGGAATCTGTGCGTTCGACTCCTCGCGTCCTTTATGTCGCCTGGTTGTGTAGTTTATAAACCGGTGGCCCAAGGCTAGTGCAGGAAGTCTCGTACATGCCGCTAAGCCTGCCTGCATATCGCGGCCGCACCTATCGCGAGATAACTAACCCGCCAGTCTTGCCAACTTTACTCCATTTACGCTGGAATTTTATGCTCCGTTTTGGTGGGGAGCAAAATTTTTTTTGCGGATCTATTAAAAAGGTACACGATAAACCCGTCTACAGTCCATTCACGACTGGAACAGACTTGTCAACCTTTGAAAAAACACCCTAGCTAGCCATTAGCTGCACGCGTAGCTAGTAAAGAAATGTGGTGGTTGCGGGTACAGTACACACACACCCATTACTTTTTTTTTTTACTAGCTACGCATGCAGCTGATGGCTAGGGTGTTTTTTCAAAGGTTGACAAGTCTGTTCCAGTCGTGAATGGACTATAGTATTAGCCTCTTTTCACGAACACCAAACTTCCACTCGTCTTCACTTGATCATTTCCGAGACTTATAAACATAATTCTGAGAGAAGGGACTATAATTTTTTTTTTATATAAAACAGTAATATTCGGTTGATTTTGCCGATGATTACATAAACACAGTTAAAAGCTGTTCGCGGTAAAGTGAGCACTTTTGAAATCAACCTTAGAAGAAGTCACTGCCCCTACCTGCATATATTTTAACGAGCGCACTTAGTGGCATGCGCCTAAAAACGGATGGCAAGTACTTCCGTTTACTAACGTCGAATAAAAAGTGTTGGGCAACAACGTGTGATAACTTAAATTATTTAATTCCCGCCGGTTTTTTTTTTTTTAATACAACGAAGTGTAAAAATGACTATACTTATCTTTGTAGTAATTTAGAATATTCACATGACCTACCCATGAATAGAGTGATGAAACCCATGGCAATGTTAATTTTATATACGGCTTAAGGAAAATGAATAGGCAAGTTTTAAAAATGCTATATTTGGCCATTTTCACGAAATTTTTTTGTCGGAGAATACACTCAATATGACAAAAGTAAAAAAAAAAAAAAAAATAGGGCCATAGATAATAGTTTATCTTTTCTGACAAAAAGTCACATGTCCAGTTTAGGCCGTGCCCACGCCGTATCAGTATTCCAGAACGTTATAATGCCGGCTAAGGGCTTAGTTAAACCACGGCCGAAGCCTAAAGGTCATTGGTGAATGAAAACAGAATATTTATACAATTTGTGGCAACTTGTTTCACAGCAGATTTTTCAAAATGTTTGGCACAAGACGTAAATAACAACTTTTAGCACATTCTTACGTTGTTAGCACTGTCGCCATTATTCTCGGAGCACTGATGGAAGAAAAGAAAGGAATTTTTCTTTCTTATCTGCAATCAGTGCTCTGAGAATAATAAAGGAAGTGGATATCTAAAACCGTAAGCAGGTGCTTGAAGTTATTTACGTCTTGACGTGCCAGAAATTATGGGGGAAAAAAACCCTGCGAAACAAGTTATAACACAAATTATATAAATATGCTGCTTTCATGCACCAATGGCCTTAATCTTAGGGAACCGATTTGGGTGATTTGTCCTTGGCGCAAACGAAACCTACGTACGCATGCGCAGAACGAAACCTACGTACGCATGCGCAGAACGCCTATCATTTTGCCGGAGCCAGTAGCGTGAAATACGACGCGTCCAGGCCATTATACGTCGCGATATAATTATTTATCTAAAAATTTAAAAAAAACCAGCACAATTCAGTTGTTTTGCAAACAAAAGTTAGAGATGGCAAGAATACTACGTAAAATGTATATAGTCTAGAGGCTTCTATCATTACAAATAACGCAAAAAAAAACAAAACAGCTGAACGTATACATGTGATTTATTCAGCGTCGCCCCTTGTGTATCGTGTTAGCGTAACTGCAGTGTTCAGCTACTATGCCAGCGTTTCGGGTTCAAATCCCGGTCAGTGCAAACTTTTGAAGGTTTTAAAGTTAACTAGAACTTTCATACACGTATTATGCTGAATAAAGTCTTTATTTTAATAGCTACGCTAATTATTACAATACTTAACGATGGCTTGCTAACAGTACGATGAAATGGAGATTTGGAAAAAAAAAAGAAAGAAAGAAAAAAGTATTTTTAATTTGTAATAATTACGTCTCCCAGAATTTATTCGACAAAACCCAATATTCATGTTCAGGTATCTCTTTTTATTTGAAGACCTTACACTGCATAGTATAACGCGTGCACAAAAATAATTATATTTGATCCCGCCAGCTGCACGCTCGGTGGCGGGACAAGTAGAAACCTGGACATTACGTTGGCATGGCTGACGAAATACGTTTCCGAGAGTTAAAGATTAGTCATGGCTTTTCAATCGCCCGAGATGGTATAGGCTGTTCACGGTAAAATTTAGCACTTTCGAAATGAACCTCAGAAAAAAAAAAGTCGCAAATGCCCCTGCCTGCATATATTTTTATGGACGCATGGTGTGACATTCGCCCAATAAAGTTGGTAACGATGGGTGGAAAGTAGTTCCATACATTAACGTCGAATAGAAAGTAAGTAACCATTTGTGATAACTTACAATTATTTCTTCCTCTTCCTGTATATTGGACGCATGGAAATGTAAAGATGAGCAGATTTGTAAAAGATTTATTTCCCTAATAATTTCAAATTTTCGCATGACCGACGCATGAATAAAGTGAAGAGACCCATGACAAATGTTAATTTTACAAAAGGCGGAAGGATACACGTCGTGCATACACGTAGATATTAAGCAGGGCTTTCAAAAGTGCTCATTTTACCGTTAACAGGCTATAACTCGTCTTAATTGGAATGGAATGCGACATCCCTTGCGTTCATCAGCTCGCACTGTCAAAGTACTACGCAAAAATGCCACAAATACGCCAAACCGAATAAAACAATATTCCGTCTCAATTTCTGTTTAGTTTAATTGCCGTTCTTCATCCAGCCCGCTTTATGCCGGATGGCTCGCAAAGCACGAGTGGCCAATTTTACTACAGGCTGCCGGGCATCGGGAGTAAAAACTATTCAGCGGTGCCAGACCTGCTACATACCCAGTCCTTACTGATCCGTGGTGAACTAAGGCCATCTTACAAAAGTTTGTGCCAAAAATTAGGCATTTTTTGTGAATATGCCGCTTAATTGTGGAGCAAAATATGTTCGAGTAAAATTAATACACAAGATAGTCCCTCTCCAATACGAGATGCATGCAGTTGTTATACTTCAAATAAGACTACCAGTAAGTTAAATATTTATCGGAACATTAGTAATGTCAAAAGCTATTATCGTTGAATATATTCAGGCAATGGCAGTAAATCTTGTTCATCCAAACAAATGTTTTGTCTTGCCTGGCTTGTCGAGCAAAATGCAGAGTCAGACTAGACATCATTCTGTTACACCAATAAGGGGAAGAGGTGGACTTGGTACAGTGTTAACTAGTCAGTATCATTTCGCACATTCTCGGCTAATGCATAGCAGCGAGTGGAACACTCAAATGTGAGTATTCACAATAAACCGTCACGCCTGTATGCCACACCATCCAGCCATCAGTCTCGTCACCAACAGCCAATCGGGCACATTCGATCATTCCAGCCAAGACATCTGTATCGCAATGGCGAATGTCCAAAAACCTCCATCCAGTCATTCACCCCCATTCACCTTGTGTAATTCATTCAAAGCTCGCAAGGAGCTTGCTCTCGCGTCTATTTTTAACGCCATCCATGCACAACTCGACTTGCGTGTGTCTGAAGTACACCGATCATATTTTTTTCAAGAAGCTTTATGCTTTTAGTTATAGGCTATTCATGGTAAAGTGAGCACTTTTGAAATCCACTCATTGGGATTAATAGTCAATAAATATATTTTATTTAAGCCTTAGACGTTAACTACCGAATGTGGCGGAATATACGCACTGTGTATATTAGTTATATGGCAAAGTTTGTTAAAGGATTGAAAAATTCCTAAAAGAAAAAAGTAACTAGTGCCTCAAAAATGCTCACTTCACCGTGAACAGCAAGTTTTTCGCCGCCAGGTAGACGTTCGTGTCGCATGTGTACCAGATGTCCTCTATTTACCACGCTAAAAAACAAAATACTGGTGATAATCATGCATCTAATATAAAATAACTACATAACTATGATGATATTTCTCTTTCATTACTCAAGTATCTGAAAAATTTTAAATCAAAAGTGACCTCTTGGAACACTGCGCACCTAGCGGCGTAAATTTTCCCCACTCCAATCTCCTCTCCCATAAGAAAAAGTTTTTTTTTTTTTTTCCACCTGAGTAGAATTAACCTCACCCATGACCGATTCTTACCTGTTCCAGCATTTCTGAGCAACTTGCAACATCTTTAACCTCGCTGTTGAGGAGACGTTAAACCATACCTACAGTTAAAAAAAAAAAAAATCACTATAAAGACCTTGGTAGGCATGGTCCCCCAGAATTTGGATATCGCACTTCTCTTTTTGTTACGCACCGACCAACATGAAATCCACAAAAGTTATAACAAGACTGGTATTTTCTAGTCCGCAATAAAATGATGCAACTTGAGGCTCATACAAACGTATAGCAATAAACAAGGTAAAGTGACATCGCCATGAACAGTTACGAGTTCTTGCAACGATAAGAACCTGTTTGCGTTATCATGCTGCCTCAAACTTGCGAGAAATCAGCCGATGTGCGTGCAAGCTGTACCGTCTTAACGCCACACCCGTGCAGTGTCACGGGAGTATCCAAACATCCCGTTGCTATACAAAACTATTGGTTCTGCTCCTCAGGTACCGATCTTCGAAAGTAACATTCTTCACACGAGTAGAAGAATGGAGCTTCCGAGGCAACACGCATTCTATAACCCGAAGTTTCTAGCGTAGGGTAGGCCTTTCCTGAAGGTGTACACCGAAACGTATCAAGCTGAACCAAACTTATGCTCTGGACTTCACTGCAGCATTCCACCTAAAACACCCCCGGCAGACTAAGTCCTTTATTGTGATTTCCAGGACTCATGAATCTCAAATATTTATAACGATCGGGTAGCCGCACATCATATGCTACAGATTTCTACAGCGAAGCTTTGAAAAGGATAATTTTTTTTACGGCATTTGTGTTAATTTAAGCGATGTCACATGATCGAATTAATGGATTCATGTTCCGGAAAGAAAGGGAGCATGTTCGATGAACTGTTGACCAAGTATGGTGGGGGGGGGGGGGGGGGAGTAATTTCGCAAACATTTAGTCGACACGTTGAGTTGAGAAGAGGTCACAGAAGACACAACCCGCTTGCGTAATCGTCGTAGGTTCTTCTTCCTGCTACGGGGATTATACAACCACCACGGGCCGATTAGGGTCGCGGCTCGCCGGCCAACTGTATACTGCAGGTAGGATCGACCGGTCATATCTGGTTTCGAACGGATCTCCGGCACGTCTATAATTTTCTTCATAGGTTTCTGAAGTATTAAAAAAAACCTCTCCATGCAGATTGATTCTGTTCACGCTCGGTAACTTTTGAAAGCCTTGATGTCGCTTCCTTGTTCACACACTTCAATTTCATGCAAATGTTTTTTACACGTCTCATAGTTAAATCAATAAAATTGTTGGGTTTATTGGGTTTAATCCAGTCACGGTTTTCCAAACTTTCCTCAAGCCCTGCTAAAGTTCAACTTCATGGATATTCCTCCGCCCCGCGCAAACTAAGCTTATATAAGCCTAGAAAATAACACCAGAGGACAGCGCACCGAATTCCTGCGCACTCAGTTGTTATAATATTTTGTTTTAGAACTATTTCTTCCTAGACGCTTGCAACACACGTTTTTTTTTTCACTGCTTTTATAAATATTTATTATAAGCGAAATATAATTTTAAAATAAAATAATGGTAAAACTTCAATTTAACGAAAAATAGGATTTTAAATGATAACAGAGGTATGAAAAGCTTGTAATACATGGCATACTTAGAAAATAACAAACACGTCATACATGGGTTGATTTTCCAAAGGTTTGAATAAAAAGTGTGACGAAGCCGTAAATATACTACAACAAAACAATTCAAAGTATTTTTTTTTTCATTATGAAGTAAATCGTTTCTACAAAAATGTAACGCAAACCCCAAAAGAAAATGATACACTTTTATGTGCCACGTTGTTAATTTCTAAAGTTCACAGTGAATTATACCTAAACCCACAAAACGAAGTAATATTTTGTGGAGCAGCCTCCGGCATTGATAACTTCTTGGCATCCGCGCTGTAAGCATTGGACTAGTTTCTCACATTCTACGTATGCTGTACTGTCAGGGCGTAAACTGCTGACGAGGGAATTAACAAGAGGAGTTAGACCTACGCGGGCAGCCTGGCGCCGTGATTAAAACACTGGTCTCCGATCACAAGTATAGGATGTTCACGGTAAAGCCAGCACATTTTAAGGACCTAAATTTTTCATTTCATCCTATTTCCATCTTCCTGCAGCTTTTTAATATAAACATATCAATGTGACCAATGAACACAGTGTATACATTTCCCCGCCCTCAAAATTTAATGCCTAGTGTTGCAATATGATATATTTATCTCAGTTAATGCCTGTAGGGAGGGCCTTAAAAAGTGCTCACTTTACCGTAAACAGCCTATAACAGTGTGTACACAGCCGTGCCGTCACTAATCTCAAGATGCCGCCAGCCGGGTCGAGCCGGCGAATAAGCGCGGCCATTTAGGGAAGTGAACTGTAATATAATTATAGCATGGACTTTGTTTTATACTATCTATAGATACAGATAGATATAGATGCAGTCAACTGTAAGAGAACACTCATCACTCCAAATACAAAAAAATCTTCAATTATAGGCTGTTCACATTAAAATGGGCAATTTTGAAAGCCCTGCTCAAAATTAACTTGTGTGCACATTGTGTATTATTCCGCCTTAACATTGCCATGTGTCTCATCACTTTATTCATGCGTCAGTTAAGTGAAACTGTGAAATTATTAGAAAAGTAAAAATTTCAAAAATTTGCTACCTTTTATTTTATACACTAACACACTAAAAAAAACCGGAAGGAGAAATAAATAATTTAAATTATCCCAAATGGTTACCTGGCAGTTCTTACTCTACGTTAAGATATTGAACTACTTTCTATCAATCGTTACCAACTTTACCGGGCGCATGTTACTCTGTGCGCCCGTTAAAATATATGCAGGTATGGACAGTGACTTTTTTCTAAGATTGATTGCAAAAGTGCTCACTTTGTAGTGAACAGTCATTACCTGCTAATACAATTTAATGTAGCCTTGTTTTCTTTCTCATCTACTTTGGAAACTCATCACCAGTAGTCCCAAAATTTCAAGTGAATATTACCTACTAGCATTTTAAAGTTCGCTATTGGAACTATGGCGGGGGTAGACACATTCCATAACTGAGTTATCTAGTTACAGTATTAGAACCACGACTTTTCTTAGAAACTGAAAGCTCCTACCCGAGCCGATATGCGCGGAACAAGAGCGCATGCGGCCAGTGGCATCTCGTTAGGGCAAGCAAAAATTCTAACTTATATTTAGGCTACTTAACTTTTCACTCATGCGGTTCACATTCTACTCAGGAAACAATACTGTACATTATACGAAAACAACTCGTTGGCTAGCAAAACCAAGATGTATGGAAGTGCTGCACGTAATGCTTTCAGCAGGTAGGCGGTCGCAATGGATTCCCAGCCGCAGGAGGGGCGTCAGGGTAGGAGGACCACACGGGGAGGGACGGGGGCTTAAGGCTGCGTCAACCTGTGTTACAAGCTACGATGGTAGTGCTTTCTTCGCCGAACTGAAGAGGACATAGCCGAAGCTGGCCTAGCCGCAAGCAGTTGGTGTGTAGTTTACAGTAACTAGATCTACGTGTGGGCAAGTTCGTACGCACACCACGAATCGTTTCGTTTTAATTTAATTTTTCACTCGGGCAAATTTTATGTTAAAAAAATATTAATATATTTACACGTGGTGTAGTTTATATTTATGTACGAAAAAATGTTTAAATGTCACCATTCTGCACCTTGAAATCCGAATTTTCCCCGGGGAGGACCCCCGGAACCCCCTCCCCCTTTATTGGAGAGACCAACATCACTAGTGCCCCCAGTAGCTTGCCCATGAAATTATAGCACGCATCGCCACTGCATGCGGTTTACTCACTACTTTGTCACTATAGCCGTGCCTACATTGCACCAGACAAACTATCTCGGCACATTTTCTTACCGATATACTATTAAAAATCTCCGTATATTTACGGAATGTTTTACGGAAATGTACAGTGTACATACGGAAAGGCTAGCCGTAATGACGAAAAACGGAGTTAAGTCCGTAAATACAAAATATGGAAAGTCTCCGTATTCCCTTTGGCTTCGAGATACGGGGACAAACAATGCCAATTTTACACGAAGCTTTCTTCGCCACTGCAACAAGAAAATTATCGTTTCTGTGGCAGTTAAGGTTATTCACGAGACTATAACTTATTCTTTCAAACATTAAAAAATAACATCAGGCGTCTGTAACATTTGGCAACACCAAAAATACACTAAATTTAATAGAAACTGGATTTTTGCTCTTGTTTGAATACAAACAAAAACTACACCACAATGTTTAAGTGAGAGTTGCATGTAAAGGTTAAGTCATGGACTGGTAATTTTTTGACTTGTTTCAAACCTCGCTAAGTATAACATATTTTAACTTTTTTCCACATAACAAAAATTGAAGACATTTCCATTATCTCTTTTAATTTTAAACAGAAAGTACAGAAAACTAACAGCGAGGTTCCGTGATATTTACGGACAGTCCGTTTCTGAAAATCAATGTGTCCGTAATTTTAAGGAGAGTTCACGCGACACTTCTGGATAAATTTGTACCAGCACTTTTCCGTAGAATGAAGGGATTTTCTTTATTTATTTTTAACAGCGCAGCGCATGTTCGGGGGCTGGATTTTATTCGCCGCTAAAGTAGCTATTCTACCTCGGAACTCGAAAAAGTGACGTTTCTGTTTAAGTTTCCTTGGCGTGTTCCTTCGAAAAACCTCTGAGCGCCAAATTGTCTCTTTAAGGTTGGAACACAATTGCTAACTTCACCCGTTTTATTGAGACTACTGCAGATGTCACGCGGGAACTATACGCACACATCCCACAGCTGCTCACACTAGACTCGAGGCCATCACACAAGTGCATATGTTGGATGGATAGCAAAGTGGTCTTAGGTTGGGGTTAAAAAATAGATACTTGTCTTCGCAGAGACTGCGTTTGAAAGGAAACATCTTGTGCGCTAAGTTTATACAATACGCCCACCTATAATACACAACTTTCGTAGAACAATTTTAATAACACGGTGGAAATACATACTTTTTTTTTAACGGCTGAGGCTGTGTATGTACAATAACGAGACATGCAATGATTTCCTGTCAATTTTACAATCAAAGTAACTTTTATCCCTCCTTTCGCCCGTCGATCAAGGGAAACTGTAAAATTGATAGCCGAAATAACACTCTTTTATGTCCATAAGAGAAACTCCAATGAAGTAAATCCACTCTTCGTTTATTGCCAGGGCGAAGCCGCACTCGGCTAGCTCTAACAATGCTGTGGTACGTATAAGGTACATGATATTTCAATAACTGGCACATTCTATGCCGCTTCCTCGGGAATAATTATCAATATTCTTGATATGTGTTGGAAAAGTTTCACGACTTTCTCGGGATAGAATGAACAACAAATATTAGCAATGTTCAAAACGACAAAATTACTATGAACATTGCCTATATGCTCATTGAGAAAAGTACAGTGGGCAATATCATCCATAGATATGAGTGATGACAGGATAGAGCTGGAACAACACACCGGGCGTTCCAAGTTCGCACAGACAGAAAAGTATCTATGATTGTGAGACAAAAATGAATCTTAGGACAAATGCGCTAAGTTGGTTAGTGAAGTTCAATCAACCACTGGTAGGTGCCCAATCAGTTATGAACAGGCCCTACTATTAAAAAAGCTAGCTACAATGGTAGGACCGCATGAAAGATGATCCACATTTGCGAAAAAGGCGTAGACGATTAAGTTCGCAAAAGGATTTACCAATATAAATAATAACTGTGGGTGGGGAAACATTTTTGCAGACGAGAGTAAATTCAACGTGCATGGCTCAGATGGTAGGCAAATAGTCTCTAGAAAATATACATAACTGAAAGCTGGCAATCAACAAATTAAGGAATTTAAAGCATAGTGGTGGACATGTAATGGTATAGAGCTGTTGTCAGCTTCCGGTGTAGGTTTTTAGGGTCCACTGATATCGTGAAAAAGTGAAGGCTACCTCATCTTCGTCAAAATTTACGATGAAGTGCAGAAAATAGTGGCATTACAGTGGAGTCCATGTTCTACCAAGATAACGACCCCAAGCATTTTTTCTCATGGCCAGCCATCACTCATGTGTGATGCTCCACCCCTACAAATGTGCCATTTCTGCGAAATGCAGGGGTATAAGTTATACTTTACTTTTACTGATTTTCGTTTTTCTTTAGCCTATGGCTACCTGTTGTCGGACCACACTTTTCTTTCCTTCATATATTACATGTATCTCGTAACATAAGTGGCCTGTAATTTCTATCTATTTGTATACTTAGTGGTCGCCCTTGGTGTCCGGAGTATGGCAGTGGCACAGGTGACCAGTCATTCCATTCGGAGTCATGTAATGTATAAGTGCGGTTTTCGCGCTGTATCGTCTTTAACCAGGACCGTTTCCCTTCTTCAATTACTATTTCCGAAATAGTTTCGGTGTTTATTTTGTTTTTTTTTTCATATTTATTCTTCCAGTTTCATTATCCTTTATCTTTGTCGGGTTCTTTGGGACACACTTGAACCAGATTCTAGAAATCAGTAGGTTTCACGAATTACATTTAGCGAATTCCACCAAATTGAACTTGAAATTTTCAGGTCCTGACAAAAGCTACGGCATGTAATGATCTGTTGTGATCCAGGGGTAATTCAGTCTCTCTTCTAAAGTCGGATATACATTGAATGTGATTCTGCCCTTGTCAGATTGTTCCAATTTGTCCTGCCGCAAAAGTACCGTTTCTTCTCTCTTCCAACTGAGCTGATGCTTCACTACATTCGGTGACTTCCATTATCTCCCCTGTTTCTTTAATCAAAAGGTCCAGGGGTATTGCCCCAGCTTCAGAGCTTCCGTGGATGTTGTTCTATATACTTTCGTAGCTGCAAAAGCGCTGCTCTCTATCTGTTTAAAATTAACTTTTTCATCTGTACCTGTGATGCTAATCTGTACAACACTGCTGCTCCATACACGGCAACTCCTGTGAAGACATCAGTGTTATCAGCCTTGAAGTCAAATCCCCAAGATACGGTAGACTCCAATTTCATCATTGATACAATTTTATCCATTTAGCATCTGATGTGGAATCGTAATTTACTATCCACAACCACGCCAAGATACTTGGCCTTGTCTTTCAGCTTGATGGGCCTACCTTGAATATAATTATAGGCGCTCTCTTGAGGTTACCCCATCATAAGCATTGGAATTGTCTTGTTTACTGCAGCGTTGAGTTTCACTACATTCCCCCCAACTCATCTTCTTTATTTAGTAACAATTGCCCTAAAATTATCCCACACTCCACCGGGCCGAGTGACTGAGCGGTTAGACTGCTCGTCTCCCACCGAGGCGAGGGTTCAATCCCCGCCCGGATCACTTCCGGATTTTCGCATTTAGGTATAGTGTTGGGCAATGCCGTTGATTGGCGGGTTTTCTCGGGGATCTCCCGTTACCCCCGCCCCTTCATTCCGGCGCTGCGCCATACCCACCTCAGACACCCACGTCGGCTCTCTAGACACTCAATCCTCCACCACAAACTCCAGTTAATGGACAAGTATAACATTAATGGGCAGAACTTCACGATTTGGTTCAATCGAAACAACAAAAATCCAAGAACTGAAAATGGAGACTCGAATAATGGGATAAAATCTCAGAAGAAAACAAAAACAAACAGTGAGCACAAACTGCTAGAACAAAATAACTTTGTTTCAAAGTGAAAACGCACTAATTAAATTACAGTATTAAATAGCACATGTCTGAATAATTTCTTTATTGCATATACAGCAATTCAAGGCTGACTAGCTGACCATAAATAGTTGTGACACATGGAAGCACATAAAAATAATTGTAAAAATTACTTCTACTTATTACTACAATTTTTCTTAGACACAATCATAATAAATATTATAACTATACTCCATGAAGATTTTCTTGCAAATTCTGCTTTCCGACACAATCGATTATTTTTGTACATTAAAAAAGCATAATTTAGTAAAAAAATAAAAAATCTTATAATTTTCCAAAATATATACATTCTTCTTTTATATACAGCATAAATCGCACTTTTCTGAAAATTTCCATGCTGTCTGTACTACTTTTTTCCGAGTTCTTCACGTTGTATAGTCGGGTGCAGTGCTCCATAGGCAGTTTCTTTACTTCAACCTGTAGAACAGTGTGTGCGTAGGCAGCGAAAAAAAACGAACAGGCAAAGCGACGAGAGTGAAGTCTGAGGACTGCCGAGCATAGGCACAGTGGAGAGAGAGTGACGGGTGCATGGGTGAGGACTGCCGAGCATAGGCACAGTGGAGAGAGACTGACGTGTGCATGGGTGAGGACTGCCGAGCATAGGCACAGTGGAGAGAGACTGACGGGTGCATGGGTGAGGACTGCCGAGCATAGGCACAGTGGAGAGAGACAGACGTGTGCATGGGTGAGGACTGCCGAGCATAGGCACAGTGGAGAGAGACTGACGTTTGCATGGGTGAGGACTGCCGAGCATAGGCACAGTGGAGAGAGACTGACGGGTGCATGGGTGAGGACTGCCGAGCATAGGCACAGTGGAGAGACAGACGTGTGCATGGGTGAGGACTGCCGAGCATAGGCACAGTGGAGAGAGACTGACGGGTGCATGGGTGAGGACTGCCGAGCATAGGCACAGTGGAGAGAGACTGACGTGTGCATGGGTGAGGACTACCGAGCATAGGCACAGTGGAGAGAGTGACGGATGCATGGGTGAGGACTGCCGAGCATAGGCACAGTGGAGAGAGACTGACGGGTGCATGGGTGAGGACTACCGAGCATAGGCACAGTGGAGAGAGAGTGACGGATGCATGGGTGAGGACTGCCGAGCATAGGCACAGTGGAGAGAGACTGACGGGTGCATGGGTGAGGACTGCCGAGCATAGGCACAGTGGAGAGAGACAGACGTGTGCATGGGTGAGGACTGCCGAGCATAGGCACAGTGGAGAGAGACTGACGGGTGCATGGGTGAGGACTGCCGAGCATAGGCACAGTGGAGAGAGACTGACGTTTGCATGGGTGAGGACTGCCGAGCATAGGCACAGTGGAGAGAGAGTGGCGGGTGCATGGGTGAGGACTGCCGAGCATAGGCACAGTGGAGAGAGAGTGACGGGTGCATGGGTGAGGACTGCCGAGCATAGGCACAGTGGAGAGAGAGTGACGGGTGCATGGGTGAGGACTGCCGAGCATAGGCACAGTGGAGAGAGACTGACGGGTGCATGGGTGAGGACTGCCGAGCATAGGCACAGTGGAGAGAGACAGACGTGTGCATGGGTGAGGACTGCCGAGCATAGGCACAGTGGAGAGAGACTGACGTTTGCATGGGTGAGGACTGCCGAGCATAGGCACAGTGGAGAGAGACTGACGGGTGCATGGGTGAGGACTGCCGAGCATAGGCACAGTGGAGAGAGACAGACGTGTGCATGGGTGAGGACTGCGAGCATAGGCACAGTGGAGAGAGACTGACGGGTGCATGGGTGAGGACTGCCGAGCATAGGCACAGTGGAGAGAGACTGACGTGTGCATGGGTGAGGACTACCGAGCATAGGCACAGTGGAGAGAGAGTGACGGATGCATGGGTGAGGACTGCAGAGCATAGGCACAGTGGAGAGAGACTGACGGGTGCATGGGTGAGGACTGCCGAGCATAGGCACAGTGGAGAGAGACTGACGGGTGCATGGGTCACAGACGTTTGGAAATTATGGCAACAGATTGAATGTGTAAATGAGTGAAATTTAATTACCAATAAAGAGACTTTGAAAAAAAAACTAATTAAAATTGAGACATAAAATATATTCTAGACAGTTTGATGTAAATTATAACTCCGTGAATATTTATAGCAGTATAAATAAATTTTAAAAATAAACTTTACCAAGACCTCCATTCCTCTGGACACAAAGCCAGTGGATTAAATTACATCACTTTGTGCTGTCTCGTTTCTTTCAAAGGAAACGTAGGAAAGTTCTAAAAATTACATTATCTACTATTTACACCTTTCTCTCTTCGAATATATATTTCATAGGATAAAAGTAAAACCTGGCGGCTCTACAATAGTTTTTTACCTTTGCTGGAAAAAAGTCGTAGTGCCAGAACAATTATTTCGATACACGAAACACCGATTCCACAAAGCATATCTCACTAGAGATAGAGAGCCCACTTAAAGTGAGCTGCACGGAGTTTCCTTCGGTACGGTTACAACAAAGTATGTCGGATATCTCTGGCAAAGTTTCCTTGGCTACTCGAGGCAATAACATCGTCGGATGCCTGCTCCCAGAGCTTATTAACCACTGGAAACGACATATTGACCTACTCAACCATGCAATGAGCAAGTAAATATTCTCCAATGAACATGCAAATATTCTTATATGTAAACACGAATGTGACACAAACAGTGCTAGTAAGTGCCCAACGCATGGCAGTGCACCAGGATTCACCAATATTACCAACTGGAGGGGGGGGGGGTATCTCATAAGTCAGCCGGAAGGAGTATACGGCCCATCGTACAAGTGGAAAAAGAGAGGAAGGGGGAGGGGGGAGATTACCACCCCCAAGAATCCAAATTCGGTACCTTGTCGGGCTTGCAAGGGGAAAATCCGTTAAGACGATGTTTTCATTTCATAAATGTTGTTCCAGCTAAATAAAATGTTTAAGATATCCGAATGAATTTTAAGTTTAATGGCAATGGCGAGTTCATGTTATGATGGTATGATTGGACTGTGTTGATTGCCAACCACGAGGCTAAATAAAAATCTCACCCACAGAACTCGGCAACTTTCTTTGTTCCGTTTGTGTGATATTTTTATTTATGCTCATGGTCGGCAATGGACACAGTCCAAACACACCATTACAATAATATCCGAATGTAGTAAGTTTAATTACTGCTAAATTTAAACCTTTTAAATTAAAATAAACCCCCGAACCATCACTTACAGACGATCATTCGCAAGTCCTAACTTTTATAGCCCTCTACGAGAAAAATAAAGTCTGCTTACGCCACTGAAAAGAAGCACTTCACGTCGTCACGACGCCAGTGTTGCCAACACTTGAGACAGTGACTTCAACTACCATGTGAAATTTCACCAAAATAAGCCTTTGGTGAAAATAAAGCAAGTTTTAGAAAATTCACCAAAATAATTTTTTGATGCCAATAAAGCAAACTATTTTTAATGTAGCCTACTGAATTAGAGGTCAACAAAAATTATTGGATATCACCAACTTTCTCTACTTGAAAACGTTTCTAATTGAGCACGATATGTGTTAAGTTTTCATGGTGCCAACTTTAAGGAGAACTTTCTGGAATATATCAAAATTATGCCACAAATTCATGGTTATCAATTAGAAAAGTATGCACGAAACATTTACCAATAACTTCGTATAATTTCCCTTCCGGGAAACTGGCTATCACAATCCACACGTAGTAATTTTTTTTTAATGCATAGGATTATCCATACTGACCACTACATGCTTTGTCCGCCAGATATTAAATGAAACCCACCACACGTGGTTGTAAACCCACAGTGTTGGCAACACTGCAGTCTGCACAACAGACAAGCCAGGACGAGGCAGAGGGCGGGCGACAACCCCGGCGAACAAACAATAAAGCAGGTTGTTATGGCTGCACGCCGCCTCTGGTTTCCTGCCCCGCGCTCACGTCACAATGCTGCTCCCCGCCGCTTCCACCTGCAGTGCACTTGTGCACGGCGGCGCCCCGCTGCGATGTTGCCGCCCTAACACTAACACTACGCGCCTTACAGAACGTTACTCTGCGAGGCAACTTCTCTCTATGGCGGTCCCCAGACACACTAAGGGGGATTCCCACCCACCATCTTGGATTTATCGATTTTTCGCCAAGCTTTTACTTCAGAAGATGTATTGAAATTTTACGCACGACAGGTCCTAAATAAGAGCTTCTCAAACTTCGTCGAACTGCCACACCCTCGCTACATTTATTAATGTTTACCTGGTAACTATCGAGGCGAAACGCGAGATTATCTCTAGCGGACGATTATAAAGGCGACGATATCAACAATAAAAAAAATACTGAACTCAGACAATGCACTTGGCAATGTTCTGTGCTCTGTCGTTCCAAAAAAAAATATACAAAACTGTATTTCCAGGGTATGGCAAAAAAATTCCATATATCCAAGATGGCGGGCGGGAATCTGCCTTAACTGTTCTACTCGCTCTTGGCAATGTCCCTAAAACTCGCAGCATCTTCAGGGTTACCACCCTTTGTCCATTGGAAAATTCCTCGACATTTTCCAAACAATAAGTGTTTTCCCTGACCCTTTTCTAACTTTTTCCTGTAAGGATTGACACCTTTGCATTATAACACTTTTACACCAAAATGCTTATCTGATCTTACAAAATCGCTCATCACATAGATTGCAAAGAAAAATGCCTAAACGAGGTTTAGTCCACAATCATTAAAACTATTTTATATGATTCTGGCAACGGTGCAGGGTTAATAACAGAACTGTCAAATATAGCATGCGTATCACAGAATTCCCTTACATTTAGCTAACTTGTTTGAAATTCCCTGCTTTCCGCGATTTCCCTACTTGTGGCAAACCCTGATCCTGCCAGGGTAAAACTTTTACACGCGGTTTTCCAGCCATTAACGTAGGATCAACTGAAAATGGCGGGAAGTTCGGCAGAATCAAACAAAGCAAATGCGGACATCTTGATTAGACACACACGGTAATATTACAAATGGGTGAAAAACAATTTGAAATTTAACTTTTATAAAGGTTCAATTTTTAGACGTAATGCGTATGATTTAACCACCTATCGTAAGTACCGCTGTCACAGCTTACTCGTTCCAAAACACCACTTTTACTGTCCAGATAGTGCGTGGGAAGTGTATGTACCTAGAGCGTTTGTAACAGACCCGCGGCGTCTAGTCCCCCATAACTCACGTACTCAAGCCTCTGAGCTGGTCCCCCGTAATTGGTTTGAATGTTCCCAGCCAGTATATTATACAGAGTGACAGGTAATTCACAGATACGGACATATTCCACGACTCTTGCCCCGTGCAAGCTGCATGCATCCAGCGTGCGGAAAATTGCATTGCTATAGTAATAGCAGACATCAAACACCTGTTATAACGTTCTGACATTTCGTATGTTAATTTATGCACTGCTTAACGTGAAATAAAGTCAGTTTAACCACTTTAATTGCACTTGTATGATAACTGAAAACACCACTGGGTTGTTACGAGAGCTTAACGGCCAGATTGCGCTGACTTTAGAGTCGTCAAAGTCAGGGTACTGATCGCGAAAAGAACCCTCCAAAGCAAAACTCGTGGAAACATTTGTGGAAAAAGGGGGGCAAGGTCTTTTAGAAAATGTTACGTCCCTGGTGTTGAAAAATTCACCCCTCCCCAAAATTCTGTTTCGAAATCGATTATAGATGTATTTAAACACTTACGACGCCTCCTATTCACACAATTTTGACACGAAACCCATGGGCTGTGTCATGGCCACGAAAACAAAATGTACTGTATACTCGAATTACTTCAGATGCAAAATTAATACATCGATTGGAAGTGAGGCTGCCCGACTTAAACTACTCACCGCCACAATGATTTACGAACTTACAAGGCCCTTACACAATTGAAAAGTTTAACATTTGACATTACGTTTGCTTCCCGACATGTTGTTTCTTATGGAGCTTGACACAATGGGACTGTCAAAGGTGAAGTCAAGCACTCTTTACTTTACGATTTCAAAAAGTTGAAATTTACAGTCAAAGTCAAGCAGCCATTTTGCCTAGAATCTAACATAGGTTATATGGAAAGTGCGTTATTTTATCATAGGGTGATTTTAATCTCCGTATATTAAACAAAGCACGTCTTAAATTAAATAAATAGCAAACAAATATAATGTGAAGAGGGAATAATTGAACCGACATATTTTAATGAAGTAAAGAAATGAATTTTTTGGTTTGGAATAAACTTTTAATGTAAATCCAAAGCCTATCTTTAAAAGACGGTACATAAAACGAATTCCTGGATACTATAATTATTTTCATAACAAGATACACGTTTTTACGAATCTCGCAGGACCGATGTTCAATTGTCTGAACTCTGACTTTACAATATTGTATTGTGCATTGGTGCTTTCGGCAGAGGAAAGGAAACGTAAAGTCAAATACTAAAGTTTTCTATTGTGTAAGAAGCTATACTGTACCCTCTCGGCGGCCCAGAGTTGCCAACTTTGTGATCCAGCGCTGGATGCATTCTGCCAACTGCTGAAACCCTAGACACATCAAATTTGTCCAGCAAAAAAACACTAGTCACTAACGCACGAAAATGGAGTGCATATTTACAGGTCCAAACATTCCGCACACCTTGAAATGTTCCATTTCAACAACAGAATGGCAATGGGCAGTTTGACCACAGGACCCTCGTGGAGGTACGCAGATGCCACTTGTCACCTGGGTGGAGCTCCCCATGTCACTTCTGCCGCCGTTGTAGAGTATGCAGGTAATCCAGGTGTCAGCGATGCTAAGGAAATTCTTTTGCAGCCGATCGAGAGGGGCGTTCCTGAGGCCTGGTCCAGGCAGGTAACCCAAGGGTTCAAGGGTAACAAAATGGCCCCAAGTGAAGGGGCACCGAGATCGTGGGGATCGCAACTCAGTCCACAATGGCCTGGAATTCAACATCGCTTCCACCTGAACTAGCAAATTTTAAGACATGTTCCCCAATAACCTTGTGGAGATGGGACCTGACTCCAGCCTCCCAAAGGCCTCCGAAGTGAGGCGCAGCAGGGGGGTTGAAGTGCCAGTTTAACACCAAGCTGGGACAATGTGTCCTTTACCATCTGTTGGTGAGAGGAAGATGAATCCAGCTGCCCGAGTTCCTGCAAACAATTGCGAGCCCCAACTTAATTACTGCCGCAGTCAGAGTAAATGTCTGAATACCTACCTCGCCTAGCAAGAAAACGTTTATACTCTCCAAGGAACACTTCTGTGGGCAGATTAGAAGCCAATTCAACACGAAAAATTAAAACTGTCTCCCAATGTAAGAAAACCCATTCAATGACTTTATAAATTATATGTCCACATTTGACAGTTCTAATATTTACAACAAAATCCGTATTACAGGTTCGTTCAGACCCCCCTCAGTTTCTTCCAGGTCTCACCAGTTATAGGCTGTTCACGGTAAAGTGAGCACTTTTGAGGTCCTAGTTATGTTTTTTTCCTTTCAGCAATTTTTCATCCTTTAACTACCTTTTTAAATAAATATTGACATGCAAGTAAAAAAAGAGTGTATATATTCCACCGCACTCGGAAGTCAACATCAAATGCCAAAATTAATTATATGTATCGACAATTATTCCAAATGAGAGGGCTTTCAAAAGTGCTCACTATACCGTGAATAGCCTATACACGTGGGTGTGTGGTGCCACGTGGTGCTCCTGCTTGAGTGAACGCTGGTGGTGGTAGAAGACTGGGCGACGGCGGAGCGCCTTGGGGTCGCTCTCCCTGTCTATAAGACCTGTGGCCGCGTGATATATATATATATATATATATATATATATATATATATATATATATATATTTCAATTTCCCTATCGAAATTCAGTGGACTAAATCAAGTTCAATAAGGGACGGAGGTCTTAAATAAAAGTTAATTATAATTTTCCTAATTTCATTTACAACTACAAACAAAATTCTCTCACCTCAACATCTCACAATAAATCGATATCATATGCTGTTTACAATTAATGACTCCCATTAATACAATTTATAACTACCACAAACAAATCAGTGAAAATAAATACAAATCAGTCTAAAATAGACACTGTATCAACCTATTCAATGAATATTTTATCAATTATGAGTCCATATTTGACAATTCTAAATCTTTGCAATAAAATCCGTATCACATGTCCACTCAGTCCCACCTGAGTTCAGTCCATATCCCACCAGTCCGCGGTGTCCGAGCGCCCTCACACACTGTAGGCTTCACGCCCTCTTGTCCATTTACACCAAGGACAATCGTCCGCCGCCGTCGTCTCGCACCTCACTTCGCCCGCGCAATAGCCAGATGGCCTCCGTCAGAGACTGCCCGCAGTCCCGCTGTGACATTTATAGGCCGTATGCCGTCATCCAGGAATTTCGCTAATTCCCGAGTTGCGCCGAGTGTCCTAATACCCAGAATATTCCTGCGCCTCCTGTTGGCTTCTTCAGCGGAAGGAAGGAGGGAGGGACTGTGACGCAAGCAAGTCTCGCCGCTGTTGATTATTCACGGGTTTCCCAGAAGCGGAGCAACCAGGCAGCGAGCGCGTCGTTCCAGGAAGAGGGAAGAGTCGAGGTTGGTCACCCTCATGGCGCCGAACTGCCTCCCGGCACCAGCTGCAGCGCGTAAAAATATTTTATATATTTTTAATCTACTTCTGTATTTGAATGACCTTGTCAGTTATTACATTCTGCGATATTTTTAGGGAGCTTATAATAGTTAAAGTTACTCTGATCCCAAAATATAAAACGAAATAAGTAATTTGTGTAAGTTACTTTCGCAAGCCTCCCACTTCGACCACGCTGGGAAATTGCCTACTGGAGGAAGTGGAGACATGTTACCATGTGTCGGCAAGGTACGGGAACAATGTACCTACTTTTGCGGCACACTCGCGCCACGGGTCGCTATCAGAAGCGTACCTCCCGATGGAGGGTTTGGAAGGAGCTGCTGGTGAGGTGACGTAGCCAGTGACGACAGCGGACAAAGCGCGGGCAGTGCCGTCAGCGCAGCGCCTCGCTGAGTCATCGTCCGCTTAGTCACCCACACACTCACACCCGCGCCCACACACCCCGACACTGCTGTTATCACAACACAGCCTTCCTTCGCTCTGCTCCGCCTGCTTACCGCCGGCGTCAACACAGCACTACCCCGGGGTAAACCCACGGCGTGTCTCTATTTACGTGAAAATTAACCGACTTCCGTATCTCATTGTATAGGCTGTTCACGGTCAAATGAGCGGTTTTGAAAGCCCCGCTGAAGATCTACTCGTGTGCAGGTTGTGTATCCTTCCGGCTTGAGTAAAATTAACATTGCCATGGGCCTCATCGCTATTCATGCGTAGGTCGAGTGATCTTGTGAAATTAATACAAAGGAAATAATATTTTACAAGTCTGCTCATCTTTACACTTCGATGCAATAAAAAAAAAAAGCGAAATAAATAATTCAAGTTATCACAAATTGGTACCTAACACTTTTTACTTTACTGGGTGCAAGTCACTAAGTGCGCCCATTAAACTATATGCTGGTATGAGCAGTGACATTTTCCTAAGGTTGGCTTCAAAAGTGTGAACTATCGTATTATTCTACTCGCGTAGTAAATGATAGTCACTGACCAAAGCAGTAGAATAGTTGGGGCGCGCCAACTCTAGCGTACTTTCTTTATACGTCCGAGGAGCTAACAGCGCCCAGGCGATGTGCCAAACGTGCCAGCTGGTTTATTCTTGTTCCAGGGAGCCTGACGTCACCGCTTGTGTGAAAGCCCGAATGAAACAATCGCAAGACACGTGGCGTGTGTGCAGAACCGTGCGACCTGGCTGACGTCAACCAATAGAATAGTGGTTATTCCAAGTCACGTATTTATAACTATTTCAGTGGTTTATGTAGATTTTAACATGTTCTGAATCGCTGTACTGATATACGCTGTTCACGGTAAAGTGAGCACTGTGTTTATTGGTCACATTGCAATGTTTATATTAAAAGGCAGTAGGAAGATGGAAATTGGATTAAAGGAAAAATATATTAGGACCTTAAAAAGTACTCGCATTACCGTGAACCGCCTATAATAAACAGTGTGTATATTCCACCACACACTGGAGTTAAAGTCTAAAGGCTACAATAAAATATATTTATTGACTATCATTCCAAATGGGAGGGCTTTCAAAAGTGATCAGTGCTCACTTTACCGTAAACAGTCTATAGTAGCTGTGATGTTAAGAGTGGGGTGGAGATTCGCGTCCAAGGAGAAGGAGAGAGGAAGCTATCCGGGGACACAAGCACGCACTTCTAGCGCCTCATCACTCCTATGGCAAGGCGTGCAGTGTTTCCGTCGTGACACTGTACTATGTAGATTAGATCTGCAAGTGTGGGGACTTTTATTACACGCCATGAAAGACGACAGATTAAACTAAGCTCGTATATTTGTACTTTTCACTTGCCGCTTAAGGAAACTGTACAGGCAAGCTTTATAAATCCTATATTCGACCATTTCCAAGGATTTTTTTTATCAGATAACACAATATGACGAAAGTAAAAAAAAAAAATAGGGGCATAGATAATTGCTTTATATCTTTTCTGGCAAAAAGTCGTATTTGAAGAACATTTATTTACCGAGATAATCGTATTCGCACAACACACTCTTCAGAACGCATTGAGCTCTAAGGGCGTGTCTTGCTCACTCACCACATGTATCGTCGCCTCTACGCTCTATCAGTAATAGTTGACACTACTTATATGACTCGCCGTGAAAAGATAACTGTATGATGCATATCTAAAGTCTACTCTTTTAAAGTTTCTCTTCTGAAAATTCGGTAACTTAAATCTTCATTCCGGTAACATTAGTCCTAGCCGTTCTCAGACACAAACATATCAAAGTTTTCCATAGCAAAATACGCAACGCTTTTTGAATGGCGTGTTTTCCACCAAACCTCTGTTAACGCATTTCATGGGCCAGCCAGGCGAAGCGACAAGGTCATTCGCAAGGTACCTGGGGGTCGAGATGCTGGAAGGAAACGACCCGACAGATATACAAGTCATGGCATTGCTATAGGCTGTTCACGGTAAAATGAGCACTTTGGAAATCCCGGCCTAAGATCTACTTGTCTGCACTGTGCCGCCTTGTTACGCACAAGTTTTCAATTTTTTACCTTTTCGTGACTTTCGTAATGTGTATTCCTTTCTGGAATAATATTAGTTGGTCTAAGCGGCAAAACTTTGGTATTCAGTTTCCGCATATTTTTTTATTTTATAATTTCGTCGTGTACGTGTACTAAACCTCATTAAGTATTTGTTCCATTAGTTTCTTGTACTTGTATCCAGCTAGAGATGCTGTAATTTTTCTCTATATATTTGTGTAATTCGGCAAGCTTTAACGTTTTATTAATTTCCTGCAAGTTCTAAAGGACCTGTTTGAGAAATATTTTTAACGAGTCCATCAAAGTTGGAATTTTGTTATCTACGACTATGCTTAGCAAAATAATTAAAAAAAGAGTATAATAAATTTTGTATGTCCATCAAAGTTGGAATTTTGTTATCTACGACTATGCTTAGCAAAATAATTAAAAAAAGAGTATAATAAATTTTGTATGTCCGTTGGCGCTCTGCTAAATTATTCTCGTTTTGATAAACAAACTGTTAAGCAGTGAACATTTTCCTTTTCTGTTAAAATAATTTTGTGGCCAACCATTTTGTCACTATCTTTGAAAGTTAATTTTGTTTAAGTGTAAATTTTAGAAATGCTGTGTAACGAGAAATAATTACCTATTGTGTGTAATAAGCCGTTTTAGCTAAGTTTCCTATTTTTACAAATTTTAAGTGTGAGAAAATGACACATGTTAGTAAATAATTTTAGGTTATATATCGATTGTGCGACTTCCTGGATCGATTCTTGGCAATGACGACTTCCGAACGGCCCAGTTCCGCCCTTCACGACTTGATAATCGTGTAGGACATATTGAAGCTCGATTTCCACTATTATGTGGTAGATATTACTTTTGACAGCGGAAGGTTAAGTTTTAAGTTGTTGCTTATTTTCCCCGTCGATGTTTCTTCCAGTTTTTTGTTGCGGGAAATACTTATTTTGTGTATTAACTATTCCCGCAGCTACCTCCCTACACATGAAGCTTTGAGTGCCTCGGGTTAGCAGTTTCTCAATGAGGCGTGGCATCCTCCTCCTGACGTAATGCTCAGCCGTCCCAGCATCGTCCTGGCTGCGGGCGAAGCCTGGATTCTTCAAACAGGCCATTCATTTTATTTCTTCCTAGCATGGAACATTTTTACTAACACCTAAACCTCGACTTTCAAACATCGTTTTGGACTCTGCTTCACCTTGCAGCCCCTTTCAACTGGACTAAATTGAATTTTATGTAATTGGTTTTAATTCTTTGGTCATGGCAAGAAAGTTCAGAAAGTAACAAAAAATATTTAACTTTTCTGCATAAGGACTTGTGTCCTTCACGCAACCTTTGCTCGGCAAGATGGCAGTGTGAACTTGCCTTTTCAAACAGGAAAATATTGTTTTGCAATGTTTGCTCAGGAACCAGATTTAATTTTTTTTTTATCTAGTAGACTTTATACAATTATTAAGTTGTTTTTACAAAACCTGTACAACTGACATGAGATGTAACAAATGATATTAATTTTATTTATATAGCATATTTAATGCATGTTGATGTGGAAACCTAATTATTATATACTCAAAAGAGAGAATTAAAATAAATCTTGTTGTCCTTCCGAAATAAAACTTTCATTTCCTTTTTTTAAAAAAAGGTTATTCATAACCGGAGTTCACGACCATGGTGAAAAATAATTTCACTACTTACTAAGTGTCTTATGTGTGTGATATCTTACAAGTTTAATAAGTGAACACGTCATTTCTTTAAATCTGTTATACTGCGCTGAATACTGGTTCGGCCCTCCCTTTTGCTTCCACTAACCCAGTACTGCTCACTCGTCCAAAAACTTGTTGTCGCGGCACCCTTCACTTGTGTTGTGCTGTAACTTACTGCGAGGGGCAGATTTTCTACCCCTGTGAGCTGGGTAGTTATAGCACAGCACGTTATGTATTCTTCCGCCTTAGGTAAAATTATCATTGTCATCAGCCTCCTCGTCCAGGGTGGCGAGCAATATCCTTATAAGGCGATACTAAAGTAACATAATTCATAAGATTTTTCTTATTAAATACATTTAAAACTGTTTTATACTAATCCCCTGACCTCGCACAAATTTCCCTGACTTTTCCCTGATGCTAGCCACCCTGTCATCACTTTATTAAAGCGTCGGTCAAGTAAAACTGTGAATTTTTTTTAGGAAAGTTTTTTAGGAAAGTAAATATACAAATATGTGTTATTTTTAGTTTTGACAAAAATTACTGACCCGTTGCAAAATATAGTTTTTTTTCTTTGCGTACTGGGATATTATCCGCACGTAACATTTAATGAGAAAGAAATTTGGGTCCGACGGAGTTTTGAAGTCACGCCCAAAAGATACACTGTAGTAGCATTCGCAGAGACTGTACTATTGTACTGCCCGGCCACACACAGAACTGAGTTTATATAGAGTTCATACTGTAAATCGCTCGAATTAATATTTTCTTAAGAGTAGGTAATGTTTTTTTTAACAGTAATTAAAAGTTGCCATAGCCAATATTATACGTCGTCGTATTTTAAATCCATTTGAAAGAGTTTCAAAACCTCACAGTTGTATAATCGAGATGGAGGTGTCCTTTTCGGTTTCGTCAACAACTCGTTTCAAGTAGCATTCACGGGGATCGCCCTACGTTTTGAAACTGCGACGCGATTGGCCAGGTACGAAAGACGCTGTGGAAACTGCCACACGAAATAGAACGTGTCCAATTACAGACATATTTTATCCTTCCGACACTTTTTAAAATAAATATTGCCATGTAAGTAATAAACACAGCATATTTAATTCACAGGACTCTCTCGAGTTAACTAGTTGTTCCAAACGAGAGGTCTTCAAAAAGTGCTCACTTCACCGTGAACAGCCTATATCGTGTAATATCGCGTGGCACGTGCGACCTTGTGAGGAATGGGACGCTTGCGGATTGGCGAAGAGCGTTGTTCAGGTAGGAAACCATACTTGTTCCGGGATACAGACGGCCGCCGAGTTCCAAGTCTGGAGACGTTCCAGCCAGCACTGTTATCCACACCTCACTGTAGAGCGGCGCCCCTACGAGGAGTCATGTCCTACAACCGCACCGCACTGCTGGCTTGAGGTACATGACTGTGCCCAGAGAGTTCGGGGTCCGCACGATAATACTGTTACAATCTCACTCACTAGAAATGAAGCGGGCCAAACCACGGTCGTTAAGGAATGGAGGTCTTATTTAAATAAAAATCAATTCTAATTTTCTAATTTTAATGACTACAAACCAAATTCTCTCAACTTAACATCTTGCAATAAATTTATATCACTTACTGTTTAAAATTAATGACCCCACTTAATACAATCTATAATTACCACAAAGAAATCAATTACATAAAATACTTAAAAGATCAGTCCCAATAGACAGCGTGTCAACCCATTCGATTATCTTATAAATCATGCGTCCATATTCAACAATCTGGCCAGCATTTACAATAAATTCCTTATTACATCTCCGCTCAGTCCCACTCGTCGGTTTCACACCCTCTCGTACATTGACACAGCCAGCACGAAAATCTCCGGCCTGCTTTCGTATGTTAGCACGCCCTTGGCCAGCAAGGTCCCCAGACCTCGGCCAGTCGCTAATACGGCGGATTTGAAGGGTCGTAGGATCTCCCTCATGTGAACATCCGGATCCGACGTCTGTATGCCTCCGTACCGCCGCCCGTCTCCGTGTCAAGCTGGATTTTCAATAACCTAAAAAGTCCGACAAAACAGCCCCGACGCAGACGAAAATTTTTCATCAGCCAATCAGGAGCAAGGTCACCCCGACAAAAACAGATTCTATTTCTACATTCGTCGGGTGTCTGAACGGTCGGCCTCGCTTGCCAGTAGAAAAGAAAAAAACATAACCTTACAAAAAAAATGTGCGGATTTCACAACTATGGTCAATTTCACATTAAACATATGTTTTTACGTGTACATCCTGGTTTTCTTGTAACAGATAGCTAATGAATTTTACGAAAATAAATATTCGTGGAAAAATAACTACTCCAAAATCCAAAAATACTTAGTTTACAAAATTATCAAAACAAAATAGTGTACTATGATCTGTGATTTCTTCACATTCCACAGCAATTTATTGATCATTCTAGGGTTTGCCGAAAGCCACGCAACACTTGTCGGAAGGAAACTGTCGGGGTATTGCAAACATTGATCTAATTTTTGTGGCAGAAATGGTCAGGCTGTAACGTCGTGTCTACGACTGTCGGGAAGACCTCGTCGTGGAATTGTAAGCAAATCCAGCATTACAGTGGTCCAATACCATACCAACTGCATCCTGCAAGTGTTGGTACCCTGCAACACACATACTTGGTGTCGTACAATATTTTGATAGTTTCTGTAGAAATACTACCACGTCCTGTGCATGTATACGTGCCCCCAAGATGGCACCTTCAGGGCGACTATTTTTGCAAATAAGTATGCATCAGTAACGGGAAGAACGATACAGATGGCCGAGTCGATTCGTTTGGATTAGTTCAGTGAAACGATTCGCTCAAAGCAATCTTCCATTCCGTTCTCATGTACTGCCGTATTTCTTTTTTAGCGATGACTCTCTCTCCATCTCGTGTATTCGTTATCTCCTACTCTTGCGCCACCTGCGTAGTCTTCATCTGCTCTTTCAGTTATCTGGCACGATTGCTGAGGTATGAAATTCTATACTACTTGACATTGTCAAGTTACAGCACGATGCCCTTGCAGGCGCTATCTTCAAAGAGCGATAGTAGAAGGCCTTTCCCCCTTTATTCCCACAAATGTACAAGCTTTGATGACTCAAGTTCTTTTTACGAAATCACACTTTCCGATTCTTTCGGTTAGTGTTCTCCTACTAAATCGTGAAACAGAAGAATCTCTTGCTTTCGTAGCGAACAAATCTATCTCGTTCACCCGATTAGTTAATTTTGAATTAATCTTTTACGAACGACCCATCACTAGTATGTATGGGCATACTAGCTATTTCCTGACTCCTAGGTTTTCCCGGTATCAAATTTTTCCCTGGAGTATACCAACGCAAAAAAAATAGATTTGCTTGGGTAATAAAATGAAGTTGCTGTAGACACTTTAGTCAACTTAAGCCTTGTATTACAAAAAAAAAAAAAATCTACAAAATAATATTCTCGTATTAAAGGAATTTGAACAGTCGTGTAACGTGCACAAATTGGACCAAGGTATACAATAAAACGTATTCCTTTAAATTAATTCACAACATACGTGACAGGGCGTAATTCTCCTTCCAGCACGACTGTTGCCAGAAACAAAGGCAGCTTCAGTAGTATAAGCTTCTAATGTACGTATGGTAGACGATGTTTACAGAAAGTGTTAACAAGTCCCTCACCATGATCTGTGCAGTGGGCACACTAGCAGGTATCGATGGACTAGTTAATTTCGTGCGACAAGTACAATCGTTCCCGTTCCAAACAAGTAAAACGTTTCAGAAACATGTTATTTTTGTAACAGGTTACTGTAAAACATTTCTCGCCTGTCCTGACGTCCCGGAATACGTTGTTCTATGTTCCAAAGGTTGGCGTTCCAAGAAATAACGTTCGCGCATGCGCACTGTTGCAAACCATACTCATACGCATGCGCACACTCGCTGTTGCCAGCCGAAACGTAAGTGAAACTTGCGCGGCTGCGACCAATCAGAACAGAGCAGTCTGAGTTGGGGAAAATGTTATTTAGAGTAATGCAAGTATAAACGATACTAAAAGGCGTATGTGTGCGCATGTTTCCTATATTTGTTCACAAAATAAGCTTCTCCGGTAGAGAATTAAGACACTGAAGTATGATTTGTTTACATATAGTTGTGATATACCAGGTTAGGGTAGGAACAAAAGTAGGCAAAACTAGACGTTCCACAGAAAATAACTCTTACGCATGCGCAGTAGTCAGGCGTCCAGGCAACCCAAGACATTCCAAAAATAACGCTATAGACAGTGAAACGTGTTACCAAATTGTAACAGTTTTTTATAACCGTTGCGTTGAATAATGCCCATCTCTAACAAAAAAAAATAACAATTTTGTCAATTAGGCCATACTGCTCAATAAACCCGGATCTAACGTTCAAAATTACTGTAAATAGTCATTTGAAATAAGACGGTGGCCACCCCTGTTTATTACCATTGCGAGGGGGGGGGGGGGTTAAAGTGTGTTTATGGTTAGAATGAAATTCCCGATAAAACAATATTCCGAGAATTCTAATTTAATTTCACTTAGCTTACGATATTTAGCGAACACACTGTTTAAAGGTCAAATTTCGAATGATCATATCGCCCTTAATATTCACTTTACGTTGATATAGTGTCTTACATATGGTGCTCGAGGAGCGTGATTTTGGTCGACTAGCATTTAACTAGGTAATGTTTAAACTATGATTGTTGTTTGATCATGCTAGAAAAGCAGGCTATTGACCATCTCATAGATATTCCCTCTACGACATAGTGAAATGTAGTGTTTTATGTGGAATACTAAAGTGGCGGATCAATGAGGCACGTGACCTTGCTCCGCCATCTAGTGTGACAAACCCATGTTAGAGCCTGTGCCACGTCCCACCAGTCCAAACGTGGTACGTAATGGACGCGAAAACTTCGTGCAATCACATTGTTGCAGGGATGTGCAGTGGCTGCAAACGCAAAGCGGCGAAATCTGTTGTTGGCAGGGTGTGGAATCTATTCAGAGAAAAAGAAATGTACATTGGAGGCCAGGCGAGGGTAGGAAGAGGATCCCCGTAGACCAGGGACGACCGATCAACTGCAATTTCGGCGGTCCCAGTGCTGTTGCTCGGGACAACCAAGATAATCTCGGCGGGCAGCAACTGGTGCGATTAGCTCGTCGTGACAAGACATCGGCTGAGAGTGTCACAGGCACATCGGAAGTAACCACGACGATGGCGCGATGTGCTGTTCACAGACGATACTCGCTTTCGCCAAACGCAGTGTGATGGATGTGTGCGGGTCTATCGACGGGGATAGCTGTCCAGGAACGGGGTCGGTTTTTTCCCGCTGGGTCTGTCATGATATGGAGTAGCATCACTCTCGACGGCCTGACGAACCGGGTGAATTGTTCTCGATCACGTTATGTCCATTGCGGCGGGGGTTGAGGCTCCGGTTTGTGCTGCGAGACAATGCAAGAGTGCATACAGCAGCCAACCCCAGTCACCATGTAGGTCCAAGGTCAAGGAGGGAGCGATACGGGCGACACTAACTCGCACTTCTAGCGCCTCATCGCCCCTACGCGCAAGGCGTAAAGTGTTTCCGACGTAACGCCGTACTATGCAAATTATATCTGTAACAGTGGGTTTTGTTACGCGTGAAAAACGACCAGATTAAAATACACCCGTAGCTTTGTACTTTCCTCTTGCCGCTTAAGAAAACTGCATCGGAAAGCTTTAAATGTGCAATATGACAATTTTCACGATTTTTTTTCTCCGAAAATTCACAATATGACAAAGTAAAAAAAAAAAATTGGTACATAGATTTTTTCCATATCTTTTCTGACAAAAAAAAGGGTCTTTGCGGAACATTTATTCCCTGATACGCGTATTCGCACAAAAAACGCCGCGTCCATCCCTCTCAATCCCATTGGGCATTTATGCGACAAGCTCGACCAACGAGCAAGACGTCCTAAGGCTCCTCAGAAAATTCAAGAACTTGCTGGTGCTCTCGTCAATGAATGGGAGAGCATCGCACAAGCGGGAGGTGCCTCGACTGAACTGAAATGTGCATGTTAGCTTAAGGTTTGAATGGTCTACTAACACATACATCACTGTGTACATAACTCATGTAACAATATGTGTTCCATATCTTGTCCCTCTAGCAGTTCATTTTCGTCTTGATTTAGCATAAGGAAACACCTCGCTAAGTTTGTTGATTGAACTCCGTACCATCCTGTAGATATACGTTCCGATCTTTGTTGTACAGGTTAGATTTTCTGGCTTGAAAATATCGTGCAAGTAACACGGCCGAAATTTCAGAAGAAAAAAAAACTTAATATGGAACCAAACCAACCTACTAGTCACAAAACAGTCCATGTTTAGCCTATTTTATCACTTTCCCAAGGGTATTGGATGCAATGGTGATACAAGAATATAACGAATTCTCTAACATTTCCCTGACTTTCAGGTTGTCCTGTTACATTTCCTAATCAAAATATACGGCAAAAATTCAAATTACTTCCACGTCATTTCTAGTAGCATCTTTATGGATACTTTCATGTGCAATAAAAGGCGGGATACTAGCAATCTCAGGGCCAGAAACATTAACAATACATTATACAAGTATTCACATTATTACAGGATTTCCACTGAAATTCCCATTTGGGATTTCCCGACTTTTCCCTGTTTTCCAAGCAGAATCCTAGCATTTTCCCTGACCTATTTTTAATGCCCGAAACCTTCTAATAGCATATTTTCCCTGCGCTGGCAGACCCTATGCGATGTCAGTAAAGTTATTGTGATACACGGTCCTGACTTCACACGAGTGCCCATCACAAACACACAAATACTTAATTTTCTACGTACAGGACCTGCCACTTGACAAAGATGTATTAATGCCGGTTCACATACTTAAAAAGTGGAATTTTAAAACGCACATGCTTACGATTGCATTACCTTGTATTCACATAACTAACAAATATTGCATCACATATTTCCCCACCTTTCCCTGTTTTCCATGTGGGTGGACCATATTATAAACTAACATTTTATTTGCGAAAGATTAAGCTGGCCCCTAGCCAAAATCCGTACTCTCGCTATGTCTATGTCGGCTAAAAATAATAGGTACGAAAGTGTGTGTGTGTGTGTGTGTAATAGTTGCGATTTCACACTAAGTCTCAAAATTATCCTCTTTTAAGATATTAAATATCCCTACATGCATGGAAGAGACCAAAATAATAAGCAGCACATTACATGACTGGGAGATGTGCAAGTTAGGTATGAAGTTGTATGTTTATATTGTGTGTAAATATTTGCCGGATCATGTCGACAGGTAATAATTAAATATGAATTTATCCAAACTGCATTTAAAAAATGCGTGAAAGTAAATATGCAAACAACTCAAAGCACTTCCTTTATATTTCACTAAACAGTGCTATCGAAGTCGTTTACGATTGTCGTGTTGGCGGGAAACCAGTCGAGTGTTGGTTAGCGGAGAACGGTCGTGCGCAGCTAGCGAGATCTCTCTACCCCGCGCTTGTCGCGCTACCTGTCGGCGCTGTACTTCAAACAGGAGAGTCGCGCAGGATGACGGATAAGAGGGCAATACTCCTGGCAGCACGATAACAACAGTGATGGGGGGGGGGGGCAGTTGAAACTTACACGCCTCGCCTATATTACACTGGCGAGCCTCGGGGTCGGCTGGGCTGTGGACTTGGGACGCCTCGCGTAGCCTAGTGCCATTGTTGATCCATCTCTCGATCTCAAAGATCATGTCCGAACTCGATCTAAGATCGAAACGGAAAACTGTTGCACCAATTGGATTTCGGAGCGTGACTGGAGATCGAGATGAACTTCATTTCGAACCGCCGAATATGGCGGTTCGAAATCTCGGAAGTGTCAAAAGCACTGTTAAATTTATCTATTTACTAGATATAAACTTTGTATTATTTAAATTGAGTTTTTCACTGTTGAAAAATAATAATTCGACACATTTTGCAAATGCTTTTTAAGAACCAATGCATTAATTTAATCAAAGATGTATTAGTGTTCTGCACAGAGTGAAATTCATGCATATCCCTCCGGGCAAACACTAATGAAAATTGGAAAAACTATTGGAATATCACAAACTCTCGTAATTTTCTGCACGACGAAAATTTCACGTCGATTTTTTTATGTTAAAAAAGAGCGGCCGACACCGTCAAAAATACCTAAGAAAAAACCGTAGATTGATTTTTTTATGTATTTAAAAACAACATTATCGCACTACGTTCTTCGATAATATTGATAATAAAAGTAAAAGGAAAAATTGTGTGCAGTGTTTCCAATCAAACAAACCCACTGAAACGGAAATTTTGCAATGCATTCAACTAAATTTTCATAGTAAAAAAAATCCTATTGATCAAGAGATATTGTCTAAAAAAAATCGTATTAATATCTCCGAACGTCAAATTAAAACAGTTGCATCATGACGTCACGAAGTGAGAACAAATCGCTGTGTTTCATCTCAATCCTAGTTCCGAGCCGAGATCAGGATATCTGCGATCGGAACTCGGCCGTTCGCTCCACATTGCACACGTGGAACATTCCTCCTATACTCTTAAATATATGGGCACAATTCCTCGGCATTTTGTAACACAACTCTTAAATAAAATAACACGTTATTTAAAGCGCAGTGGTTTTCCTTTATTCTGCCCGTACACGTTATAAATAATACCCATTTCATTGAAAGACAATTTAACACACGTTTGCCGCGTGTGTTGGGACTAAATATTCAGTATTATAGAGGAGAAAATGGGCGATAATTCGAACCTTGCACATATTTAACGACGAATGTTATTAATGGCATGGCGCTAACGAGGGAAAATAACTGTGTGTTCTACTTTTCCGAGACACACTCCATTTGTCACTAAACAATAAGGCCCACATCATCAATATTCACATAGAAATATTCAAAGGCTGTTCACGATAAAGTGAGCACTTTTGAAATCAACCTTACAAAAAAAATTACTGCTACCACCTGCCTGTGTATAAAACGGTCGCCCTGAGTGTGAAGTTGGTGACAATGGATGGAGAAAGTAGTTCCATATCTTAACGCCGAATAAAAAGTGTTAGGTGAGCATTTATGTTCACTTAAATTATTTCTTTCGTTTTATTTTTTTTATGCATTGAAGTGTTAAAAATGAGCCAATTTATACAATATTTACTTTTCAAATTAATTTAGTTTCATTTGGATAAAGCGATGACACCCATGACAATGTTAATATTACATAAGCCGGAAAAATACACAACGTGCATACAAGTAGATCTTAAGTAAGGCTTTCAAAAGTGCTCATTTTATCGTGAATAGCCTATACTGAAATAAACGTGTGCATTTACAACGTGTACTACAATAGTCAAAGACACTTGTAGCGTTTTGTATATGAATACAGCAGACTTCTGAACAGCTGATTAAACACGCAACACATGGCTGTGTTTACATTGCTATACGGCGGAAGGATATGCTATGGGCTGAAGTATAAAATGTGCAGGGCTTTCAAAAGTGTTCGCTTTGGTGACAAAAGCCTTTTGACGGAAGTTTGATATCGCAAGGGTAATGGATCAGCGATCGGTGGCAAATTAATAATTGTAGTCAATTCGCCGTTTTACACATTTCCCACCGTTATGCAATCAGGACTTCAAATTTGCTGGACAGATAGAACCACCGAAAAGTGTCCATTCCAACCAAAACATATAAATTATTAAGTTTCCAATCGGAAAACGGCCTGTGAATGCAGGTAAATTATTTTTATTCGCCAAAGAGGATCAAGGTATTACGAGAAACACGAAAACAATTTTACACGATAAGCCTAGCCCTAGTTTTCAGTTTTAAGCACGTCAGAATCGTGAAAATGCTAACGAGACAAAGATTGGTAGTGTGCATATAAAATACTTTACATGTGTATGCTATCATCTATTTCACTAACTAATTTCCTAATTTTCCCAAGTATGCAAAAAGTAGGGATTACAAACAAATGGAAGCTGCATGCAAGGCATCAGTTATTCTCAGCAGAAGGACTAGTTCTGCAAACAGCCACGAACCACCTTCATTCCCGGGGAAATACAAGACTTGACACTGAAACCAATAAACTAAGTAGGCTGGTGCTGTAGATATTTGTACTTGAGTAAGACTATTTAGTATATTAAGTATCGTTTGCGCCGAATATGAATCACAATAACTATTTTAAATATTGACAAAATATTTAAGCAAGTTATGTACGATTTGATAAAAGTTTAATATCATATTTCCCTACTGACAGACGTGAAACGGATGTTAAACTGTAGATAGGAAGTGTGTTTTGGATTATTTTTTAAACAGTCTTATGCTAGAGAAAATAGATCTGATATACTAGAATCGCATGGAAACAAAATCGGTGAAAAAAAATGTATGCTCGTTTACTATTGGCTTCTAGCTGAGTAACAATGACAAGACAATCAGGTATCTTATCTCAAGAGTTGAGAGCAGTAACGAGCGACTGTAGTCAGCAATAAAACACCAGAGATAAGAACTACTTCCACAACACAAGTCAAGTCACACCGCTATGAACCGTGAAAGAAACTCGACCACCACCTGTCGGTCAGCGTATCTCTGGAGAGTGACGAGACTATAGGCTATTCACGGCAAAGTGAGCACTTTAAGGCCCTCCCGGCATGGATTAGCCGCTAACGAATATATTTCATTGCAGCCTAAGACATTAACTTTTGAAGAGTGGTGAAATATATACACTGTGTTTATTAGTCACGCGGCCGTGTTTATATTTTAGCGACCGGAAGGTCGAACATGACAAAGGAAAACTTTAAAATGTGCTCGCTTTGGCATGATTATCCTATAGACGAAAGTTGAGGCCGTCTGTTCAATCGTCTTCTTAGACTCGTTCCCTTGCGATTCTTAGAGCATCAATAATCGTGTGAAAAATTAAGTCAAACTTGTTCTGCGTGTCCCGATGTATATTAGGTAGCTTGTTCAGGAAATATGCCAGAAATAATTATGAAAACCGTTATAGCATAATCTCGTTTTAAAATAAAATTTAATCGCAAATATAAATAAAACACTACCATCTTCCGGACGTCAAACGTCTCTATTCGCCGTTTGCATGCCAGAGCAGGTGATCCGGCTGCGCGCAGGTAAATAAATATCTTCGGTAGGCTTGATTATGTTTTTACATGTTTTATATGTAATGTTTCTTGCTTAGGATTATGTTTACTTTATTGTAATTCGTGGGTACTTTATTGATAATTCCTTTATCCATGTTGATTTAAGTGGAAACCGCTCTTATTAAACAAGTTATTGCTCTTGTGTATTATGGTGTTTTATACAGGTACATGTCACTGCTATCTTATTGTTATATAAATATATATATATATATATATATATATACACACACACATATTTATTGTCTCTCTCTCTTTTGTACATACAATCAAAACGACAATCACATGTAACACTGCTCTTTGAACAATACAAATTGAAACTGAACTGAGCATTTTCACACCCTAGTAACTGCAGACGCAACTGGAAATAAGCGCAATAGAGTGCATTTATTTTGCTACTATCACACAATATATCTAAACATCATGGAGTTTACGAAGCAACTCGCCAAAGGACATTGTTGCGCACTTGAGAAAGGAACGCTCTGAAAGGTGAACAGGCATCCTTTAGGAGAATTCGGATGCTTATTAAAGACAGGTACGTATTTTCAAAGGCATTCGTTAGGACACTATTCAGAAACGGAACTACTTCAGCTCTTGGTTATTCGCGCAGGAAGAAATTATAATAACGATTCTAGCGTTCACATAAATCATGGGTCTTTCCTTGCAATCTTTTCACACAGAACAGCAAGTTCTTACAGAAACAGACATAAAACCTCGATTAGTTAGGTGTACATGTTTAACTAATAGGTCCCACAAGGATCAACATTAGGCGCCCTACTGTTCCTAGTCTACATGAATGACCTTCCATGTGCCTTAACCACAGAAACGATTTTATTTGCAGATGATACTAGCATCTTACGTCTCTGGCGACTCAGTAAATGATCTTATACAAAAAACAGACCTTGGTAGTCAAATTTTCAGTAAGTTACACCACCTTCAAAAATTTTGCTTCCCTAACCAGAAACTCTTAAAAAAAAAAAAAAAAGCTGCTAATTTTTTTCCTACAGTAACATTTTAGAGTGTACATGAATATCTAAAGATTACAGAAATTAAGAAAATATTGCATAACATGTCCTTGTACACATTTCTTGTTCCGATTTTTCTCGTTTCCTTTTACTTCTGTTTCGGCAAAACGACGACGCCCCACAGCATGTTGGAGGAGGATTGGTCAAATTATGAGGAAAACATGGGATGCGTGGGTTAACTATATCCAGTGAATAAACTTTGTATACCGTAATTTTACTTGTCCATTATCTTTGTACAGCTATGTATTGAATAAAAAGATCTCACGGATGCAACAAAACAAAAGGTCAACATATGCGAGCACTTGCAGCAGTGCAGATACTCACGGGCACTACGGATGGCGATGGTATTGTTGGAGCGCGGACGAACTGCGACCTCCACACACAGCGAGCCACCAGCGACTGACGCGACAACGGCCGCGGGCGCGCGCGGCGTGGCGACCCGCATGCGACACTAGCGCCACTATCGCGGCCCGCGGCGCGGCAGGTGCGCGCATCTGCCCGGCCCGTCTTGCTAGAGTGCGGACCAACTGCGCCAACCACCACACCGCGTACCAGTTTCTTGGTACACACACCAGTTTTCAGGGAGCCGTACCATGTACCAAGACATTTTCGTCCTGGTACGCGAAAATACCAAGATTTCAGCATTTGCGGTCACTTATAACAATAAAACACCACAAAAAAATAATTGTGAATCCAATACCTTACTTCTCAAAAAAATTTCTTGCGAGCAAAGCACAACTGATCTGAATTTCCGAATATGAATCTGCGCATCCAGTATTCAGTTTCATCTCATGCAGGCTGTTCCGTATTGCGTCATCACGCATCGCCGCGGGCTGTTGGCAACACTTGCAGTTACTAATGCTTTGCTGAGATACAGATTGAGCTTGAGCTCACTTCTATATAGTTAAATGCAATATGTGTGTGTGTGTGTGTAAGATTTCCCCTTTTACTATAACACAGTTTATACTTTTTCAAATTAAATGCAGAAGAAAATGTAAATACGATGTGTTTCAGTAGTTCAGATTTTTGGATGCCTTTTAAATGTTTGTACATTTTGTCCAAAAAAAATTGGCGTTGTGAAACCGTCTAGTAATCAGAATACCACAATAGTGGCTTGGCTGTTTTTGTCGTGAGAAGTTGCATGGCTTACCAGTTTTTTGTGAAGTCAGTACCAGGACTTCCTAGTTGTCATCTATAGGCTATTCACGACCAAGTGAGCACTTTTTAAGGCCCTTCAAAGTTTTGCTTTTAGCCAATTTTTGTTTTTCCGCCCACTTTTTAATATCTACATCGTCATGTGACTAACAAATACAGAGAATACTTTCAGCATGCTCAAAAGTTATGTCTGAGACTGCAATAAAACATATTTAGTACTGGCTAATACCTGGTGTGAGGGCCTTAAAAAGTGCTCACTTTACCGCGAACAACCCATATCATACTCTCAAAAATTGACGTCTAGACTGCAATAAAATATATTTATTCGGGGTTAATTCCTTTTGTAAAGGCCATAAAAAGTACTCACTTTATCGTGAACAGCCTATAACATCCCTGAACCACGCTGGGAATTAAAATTTTAGGAGCACGAAGTAGAAGGGGGGGGGGGGCGGAGTGTCTAGTTTCTGGAGATCCGCGTTTTCGAGTAAAATAAGCGATATCTGGTGGCGGAAATGTACACTATCTTATACTACGTAACAAAACAAACTGCCGTGTTACAATTTGTGCCTCATGTGGAATTTAATCAGGTTACACCAAGGCCGACACGAAATTTTACGCTACACTGAAAACCTGAGTTTTGACAGTTGGGTATCTCTTTCGTGTGTGGCCTCGTGTGGTTAACACCCTGTACTTCCCATTTGAAGACATCCAAGCTACGTTGTTACGATTTGCACGTGGGAACGATTCGTCTGATCAACCATCAAACATCATGCACTGATACTGTCCAGGGCAAGGCAATCACTTTCACTGACAGCAGGGGAATAATTTAATAATTTTTGAAATTTATGAAATAGGGGATTTCCTGACGACCCCCCCCCCCCCCGATACACACACACACACTCTCTCTCTCTCTCTCTCTCTCTCTCTCTCTCTCTCTCTCTCTCAAAACGTAGACACCCACCACGGTATAGGCTATTCACGGTAAAGTGGACACTTTTAAAGGCCCTTTTATTTGGAATAATAGTCAATAAATATTTTTTACTCTAGCCGTAGATGTTATCTTACGAGTGCAGTGGGATAAACACACTGTGTTTATTACTTAAATCACATTATTTTTTGTTTTGGCCTTAAAACGTGCTGACTTTAGCGTGAACAGCCTATACACACCGATTCCTGAGAGAGTGTCGGTCTCCCTTACGCGCGAGGCGCTCAACCTACGTGTGGTCCTCCCGCTGTTACACGTCCTCGTACAGATGAGATCTGTAACATCTCAATTTTATTACACACAATGAAGATTAAACTACGACTTTACGGCTTTATTTTTCTCCTATCTGTTGTGGAAAATTAGGTTTTCGACCATTTTCACGGTTTTTTCTCTCTGGATACACTTAATATAAAAAAAAAATTGTACGGGCCTAGATAATTGTTTATAATTTTTTCTGGCAAAGGGTGGTATTGCCACGATACCTTCTTTGCTGAGATACGTGTAAACGCGCATACAGAAAATATGTCCGGACTACTAATTCTTACAATCTATGCAGGTTGGGGCAGTGACATTTACAGACGTTCATTTCATAATTGCTCCATCAACGGCGAAGAGCTTATAACTGCACTTTATCCATTTCAAGATTGCAGTAGATACGGACACTGCCAGCTGCACAATCAAAGCCAACGGCTATCTTGCCGGATCACAATATCCCTAGCAGCAACAAACGATAGTGTGAACAGACTTGCCAGCCGCTGGCTTTCACTGTGCTGCTGAAAATGTTTATATGTGCATGCCACCTTGGAATGGATAAAGTATACATGCGGTTTCTTCGCACTTCTTTTAATCAAACCTTTAATATATCACCACCTCATGTGTGACGTGTTCGGTTGTTTCCTAAACGTCAACGTGTATCACAAGCGTTCTATACCTATGTCAACAATAAAGGACCTTATTATTGGTTAAATTAACTTTTACTTATATTTTACCTACAAATTATAATATTTAGTATATAATTAATATGAATAAAAAACAGGGAGAAAGTTATTGGTGTGTTGGTAATTCCTATTAAGAAATAGCTATTATAATCCATTCACGGTTACTTCAGCCTTTCCTGAAGCCCTGCTAAAGTTCTACTTCCAGGATATTCCTCCGCCTCGAATTACACCAGCACACCACATTCGTGAGTCCTCAGCTGAGACAGTATTTTGTATACGAACTGTTTCTCACTAGGCGCTACCAACATACCTATTTTCTCCCTGATTTTTATTCAGATTATTTATAAATGAAACATTATTTATAGATAAAATATGAATAACATTTCAATTTAACAGGGGAAAAAAAAAAAAGAAACTTTTATGAACACAAACTATAAAAAGATTGTAATACAGTATGTATTTAGGAAATAACTAAAGACGTCATACATGGGGAGATTTTTCAAAGGTTTGAATAAAAAATGTCGAAGAAACATTGAATGGACTATACGAAGTCCTAAGAAGCGATTATTAAGATGAGGAGGGGGGGTACGGCAGCGGTGTAAGGTATAGCGGCGCGTTCACACTAAGCGATATCATGGCGGTCCCACGGTGGCTTATCTGCGTCCAGCCACTCTGCAGTCACGTCCTACATAAGCGACCGGAACTGCAGACTACACGATACAGCTGCCGTCCCTGGCTGCTCAACCTCCTACTACACACAGCCTTCAGTCACTGCGAGTCCGCCCACAGACATACGTCTCGCTCTTTAGCATGCAGCGTGCCGTGTAATGGACACTCGTTCTCCCTTTCCAACGCACAATTTCTGTCGTTAACTCTGCTTGCTCTGTTGCCTGATAAGTTATCTTTCTGCAGCTTCAGAAAAATATGACATACTCTTTGCTTGCGCGCCACGCAATCACAGCGAAATGATATGGTTCCTCACAGGCTTCAGTTTCAAAGGAGCCGCTTGGCTTCGCATAGAGGGATTGGATTCTATAAAAGTTATCCGGGAAGTAAACAAACAAAATTCTCTTAATCAGGCCGTTTCCTTCGCCACCCATTTGCTACTCAGTCTGCCAGTCACTCGCAAAGCTGGAGCAATCTGGCAACAGCGCGCCCCATTCGACACTGTACTGCAATCTAAGAGTGGGACGGCCTACAGCACAGCACGCACCTATTACATTCGCTGTTACTTACGACTTCTCTGAAGGCCTGCTGAAGTTGAAGTTATATTTCCAGAATGTCCCCCTGCCCCATGGAAACAAAGCTTAAGGTCGAAGTAAAGCAACTGCCTATGGAGCACTGCACCCGACTATACAACGTGAACAACTCATAACTAATATAGTAGACAACATAAAAAATATCATAAAAGTGTGATTTATGCTGTATATGAAAGAAGAATGTATATATTTTACATCATAAATTTTTTTTTATTAAACCATACTTTTAAATGTAAAAAAATTAATCGACCTGTAGTCAGTATTTTTAACGAAATTTATAAGCGTTTCCGTTTTGAATGCTTCAGAAAGCATAATTCACAAGCAAGAAAATCTTCTTCAAGAGAGATCGTCATAATATTTACTATGATTGCATGTAATACAGCCATAGTAATAATGTATCGTACCAGTTTTACAATTAACTTTATTTGAGTCAGTTTCAGCCACAATTGTTTGTGATTTTCTGACGATGTTTATATTGTCTACTATATTTTTTTATATGAGTTCAAGTTGTATAGTCGGGTGCAGTGCTTCAACCTTAACCGACTTTAGTAAAAGTACACCACAGGGACAACACGCCGCAGTCGCCCCCACTCAATTTTGCATAAAAGCTATTCCTTACTAAGCATTAATAGACCTAATTTTTTACTTTATTTATCCATATTAATTATACATGACTTATTATAATTTGTTAATGAAATATAGATAAAAATTTCAATTTGACCAAAAATAATTAACTTTTATAATTTTTTTTATGTAAAACAAGTATGATACGCTTATGACATATGATATAATTAAGAAAGAACCAATCCCATCATACATAAGGTGATTTCTCAAAGGTTTGACTCAAAAAGTGTGAAGAAACCGCTAGTAGACTATATATACCACGTGTTTGTAAAACATGGGGACAAACTCCGGCAGGCTATTCCTTGCGGAAATATAAGACGAAAATGTATGTACAACTTATCCCCTAAAGTGATTATAAAAGAGCTACGGTTCCCCAAAAATTTTAAACGCATTTAGTTGAAAATATCATAATGTGAATGGTGTTTAGTATAAAGGAGATCTTACATCGCTAAATCGCGGTCGGTATTATACTCCTGTTTCCTTTCGGAAGATTGCTGACAGTACCCCGCATTTTTGTAACACTACATTTGAAAGGCAAACAGTGAATCATCACTCTACATTAACAAAAAAAGATCGTCTTGTCGGAACACACTCAGGTATGTATGTGTTGCTTACCAAGTAGGCAAACCGCAAAAACACAAAGTTGGCATAAAGTAATTTCAATGACAGTTTTTTTCAGGAGCGTTGGGCCCCTTAGTAATCACTTGAGAAAAGTGGTGTGATAATTACATTTTAGTTTCTTTTCGTCAGGAATGCACTGCCGAGGTTTGTCCCCACGTTTTAGAAACACTTAGTATAGGCTGACCACGGTAAACTCAGCACTTTTAAAGCCCTGCTGCTTACGATATACTTCCATACACATTGTGTAGTCTTACACCGTTATAGTTAACATTTCCACTAACCGGGTCACTTTATCCATGCGTCGGTTCAAGTTAACTGTACTATATTATTAGAACACTAAATATTTTACAAAATTGCTCTTAATTCGCTCATATAAAAAAAAAGCAAAAGAAGCCATTTCAGTAGTAGGGGAAGGGCAAGCTGGCACAGGGGCTGCGGGCTGGCGACGGCCATCTTGGATGTCGTCGGCGGCAACTCCCTAATCTGTCATTCCACTTGGACTGCGGCCATATTGCCAGCCAGTATGTAGATCACCGTCCTCCATATTGGCAGCTAGCAAGCCGATTGCCGCAGGCCATCTTGCTAGTCATTCAGCCTCGTAACTCCATGCTCTGGCATTCCAGCTCTCCATGACGTCCACTCGCATTCCATGGGTCTCCCCGGAGTCCTCCCATTTTTATTCCTTTCACACTCCACTTTTTTTCTTTCTCCATCCAGTTGTCGAGGGTTTCCTCGGAGTCGAGGGTTTCCAGTTTTCTTTCTTTCGCATTCCACTTTTCTTTCTCTCTTCCTCGGAGGGGTTTCCTCATATTCCTCTCTCTTCCTCAGAGGGATTGCCTCTTAGAGGGGTTTTCTCATAATCCTTCCACTTCTCCGTCGTCGTCTGCGATGAGGATGAATGCGCGCGGTGCCCGGCAGAGTTAACAAAGACTGCGCGACGTATCAGTTCAGTGGGGTAGAGAAGAGAGCTGTTGTCTTGCATGATGTATGTACTATGCTTACGTGGATACATTGTTACACCACGAGTAGCATAATATACATTAGTTTACACCTAATATTTAAATGATAACACAAAGGCACATACGAAAGCCTTTCTTATTAGAATATTTTTTAAATAAATATGTTACGAGATGAGGCAGAGTGAAATTCAGGTTACTGTAAATAATACTTACTGAGATAGTGAGGAGAAACGTCGTAACTAAGTATTGTAAGAACAAGGCCTGGCGGGTTAACAGGTGCCATGTTCGGATACAGTATTCAACCGGCGGTTGTGGAACGAAGCAGCGGAGACGTTGCTCGGTTGGAGGTTTCAGAGAATTAGTATTTGTGCATTTTCAACCCTAACACATTATTTTAATATATAATTTAAAATTTTAACTTCAAACAAGTTGTAAAATGTGTGTGTGAACAGTCGCAACATGAGATCTGGTTCGCTCAGTGCATGCTTCGAATAGTAGCAGTAATGCACTTCGCATGCTCTCAGTTGAATTTTCCCTATTTCAGCTAGACCGCAAACCCTACCGAAACAAAGTTATAGTCGAACACAGGCATTATATGAAAGGAACATCAGACAGTCTTTATATAATAAGACGAGATGTGAAACTACCTTACCTGACATGCTGGGAAACATGATTGAATATATGAACAGTCTTTATGCAATATTACAGCATAAAAAATAAGTATCTTGTAACTTAGCCAGTTACACTAGGTGTGAAATATTATAAGAAGAGACGTAAATTTATCTTGCACAAAGTGATACTTACGTTAAATTGGCGGAAAACAGGAATGAACATATGGAACAGTCTTTGTTCAAATATTACGATGTAAAATTAATTGTACGGCTAAAATGTTACTAAAATTGGTGGGAAACACTATTGAGCATATGAAACAGTCTTTATTCACAAAATAATACTTTACTAATATAGTATGAGTACAGGATTGTACATAATAATGTCGTACAGAGTATCAGAGGACGAGTTGTACCTCTTGCTGGGCTGAAAGCCAGCCAAGCGTGAACGAAAACGCACTCGAGCGGAACGGAGTGAGTGTATGGGACAGCTGCGGTGATACGCGAGCTGTTGGCCAGTGGTGGTTTATAGTAACAATTTATACACGAACTGAATTCAGGTGGCAGAATTACAATCTCCACGCGATGTAGCAAGTTATATAATGACGGTATATGATGCCCTGCACTGTGCACGGGTGCTAAATAAACATTGCTAGTATAATATATTTTTACGCGTAATTTTAACAAGTGGGAATAGACTTTGCTTACACAAAGTGGAAAATAAACAGACTTATGAATGTGTTTCCAAACACCGGGTGTGAAATAAACAGTCTTTATTCAAATAATACTTTACTGAAACATACTTATTATATGATAAGATTAACTTTACTGAAAATTCCCGCATTTCATTTAATAAAATAACAGATGTTGGGACCGTTGGATTGCTAATGGGGGAGGGGGGGTTGACCTTGAGCGACAGTTGGGCTGGGGGTATACCTATTGATATACACGAACTGAAATCAGTTTGCAGTCAGGAGTGCAAGGGCGCGGACGTGCATTTAAGGTCTGTGTACTTAATCTGCAATATTGTGCAATTTTTTAACTAATATCTCAGTACTTATTGATTGTACTTGTTAAACGTGCAATTGATAATTATTCATTAAGAGTATTTAGCAATTACTCACTGCACGGTACCTCAATTGTAATGGTCATGTGCTAGATTTGTTAAGGTCAAAATCAAATTCGTTTTTTTTTTCCCCTGGACTTTTAACGGTCATTGCACATCCAACCTCAGTCGCTCGGCGACCTTCGAACAGGCAATTACTATGCTGCTTCCGACCCTAGAGCTCAGTCACGCGCCAGACACCAAACTAGACCTACACAATCTGAGTTCAGTCTGCATCGGAACTGATACGGAGCAGACGTGGAATTGCGGTCCAGGTATTTGTGCAGTTGTTAATTGTACTTGTTAAAATTATAATTCCCTCAAAACTTATTGATTTCAATTGTTTAATTAATTATTGTCTCTGTGCTTACTGTTATTATTCATTATGAGTACTTAGTAATTGCTCGATTTGTAATGGGCATTATGCTAGATTTGTAATGGTCAAAATGAAATTCATTATTTTTCAAAAACTAGATTTTTACTGTTTTTTTTTATTCGTTACATGCTAGACTTTTACCGGTAAAAATGAAATTCGTTATTTTGTCCTGGATTTGTAACTGTTATTTTTTAATTCCTTAAATGTCATATTTGTAATGGCCATTTCTCTAATTGCACAATTCCAACCTCAGTTGCTTGTCTACCTCCGAACAGGCAGACCCTATGCTGCTGCTCCCGACCTCAGAGATAAACCTTCATTCAGACTCTTAAGAAGCAACACCTATGCCGATGCTCTCCCTTCTCAGCTCAGTCCCTCATCAGACTATGGCCACTCAACACCTCTGCTGCTCCCGACTTCCAGAGCTCATCGTCCGCCAGACACCAAACCGTCAACACCTATACCACTCCCGGCAACCTCCCCTCCCCTCATCAACCATCAGACCTCAGTCTTCCTCACGACTCCGAAAAAGGAACATTTAAAATGTCATTTGTGCCCTTCTTGCTCCAACAACGTACCAACCAATCACAGCACACCTCCAGGGAAGGAGGGGTGGCTCCGCCCACAAGAAGGAAGGGGTAACATGCAATCACAACACAGCTAAACGGAGGGGGTGGGGGTGCCCGAAATAACATTTCAAGGGATAGCACCAGTTTGTGTGCTGGCCCTTCCACCCATTCTCCAGGTTATTCTTATGGCACTTAGTCCACTCATGCATGCATTGATCTCAGAAGCCTATGCTCTCACTACTCATACTACTTTCAGCATAATTACTCGAGTTGTTTTTAATTCATTTGTAATCACGTCTCAAATAATTTTAATTATTACTTTTATGCACATCCGTATCAGCCAAGAAAGATGTTTTTTTTATAACTGAAATTAACGTATATAAAATTAATCATTAAATTTTTAAAACATTAGTATCAATAATATTTTACAGAAGCCATAGTAATCATTACCTATGACTGTCCTAATTGATGTAAGTGTCCTCTTGCAAAATGTGCTTAAATTTTAATTTAAAATATCGATTTTCCAAAAAAAAAAGGAAAATTCTAGAAAATTATTTCACTGTTACAAAATACATTCTTAGTATATGCATTCTAAATTCATATGCAACAGAAAGAATACTTTTATTTTTATTTTTTGCAGTGTCTGTATTACTCTTCAGTGAGTTCTTCTACCTTATATAATAATGTACATGCAGTTTCTAGCCATTTGTTCCATCGCCACTGGAACAAATGGTTAGAAACCTTTACTTAATTTTATATAATTTATTGTACACCTTGTTCATTGCCACTGTACAAATCGCAGAAGGTGCATTTGTGTAACTCCTTTCTGTTCCTTGCGTTTACTGATTGAACATTTCTAACCTACTTTACTCCCCTGCTCTAGTTTTTTGTGTACACCTCGTCATTGTGTTGCTGCCAGTCTCATTCCTCTTTTCTTTGTATATTTGTTTTCCCTTTTCAATGATTCCAGGAATGATTTTATTTGTAGTGTTACAATTTCTCTCTAGAAATTAAGCGAGCTAAACCAAGTTCGTTAAGGTATGGAGGTCTTAATTAAATAAAATTATTAATTAATTATAATTTTCTAATTTTATTTACATTAAATACAAACAAAATTCTCTCGACACATCATCTCGCAACAAATTGGTATTACTTACTGTTTACAAAAAATAATGACTCCAATTAATAAAATTTATAATTACTGTTTGGGCCACGAGTCCGTTTGAACTAGTTTAAATTTCCCGCCACATTGTGGCAACACTGTCGATGGTGGCGCCATCGGCCTGGAGCGGCGTTGCCAGAATCTACAAGACCAGTTCGGCTTTGTTTTCGTGTCGGTAAGTCGCAACTAGAAATGTTTTTCGTTAAAATACAGTCCACATTGTTCTCGAGCCCAAAGATTTGGTCCTTCCGGGTCGGATAAGCGCCGGTGTGTGTATTCGATGTTTGTTTTGTTCGTTGTGGGCTCGTATATCTGTTGTGATTTCGCTTAGCATAGTGAGCACGTGCGTGGCAGAAAAGTGTGGTTATCGGTAGCGAACTTTACAACTCACACTCGGGTTGTACAGTATGACAAACAGTGAACATTAGAGAAGTTTGTTGATTTGGGATATCGTGTTTGTGTGGGCGTGAAGGCCGTTTTCTTTGTTCGTTGCGTACGGTACTTGGCTGAGACAGCTCCTATGTTCTGGATTCAATGTGCTTTTTTTAATTCTTTTTTATTTTTTTTTGTATTTCACACTTAACGTGAATGGTATGTATATTCTTATCACTTGATATCGTCGACCTTTTACAGTTAGAAGATAGGTGCCACGATCACGTGTTTTTGTTAGGTTATGTATTTTTCCCTCCAGGTGTTATAATCTCTCTCTTTGTGCTGCGCTACGAACATGAACACCTAACTCTTGTGTTGTGATACGTAGTTTGTGGAAACGTTATTGCCCATCGCAGCAACTTGAATCATGGGCGATGCTCAAGCAGCAATACTGTGTCTACAATTGGCCGAGGGGCGCCTCAAGCGTGCGCTTGGCCTCTCCAAGTGTGTTGCTACAGATCCCTCCAAAAGGAATTTATTCCATGCAACCGTGCGTGATTTGCAGGAAATAAAACGTAACTTTGAATCAGATTATATTACTGTAGAAATGGCAGATGAACAACTAACAGGCTTCGATAAAGATGCACATGCAGCCCGCATGGTGAACTTCGAAGATCAATACTACGATATTATGGCAGTGGTACAATCTCTTGCGAGCAAGTCGGAGGTAGCACAGGCAGTAGCTACCAGCACGTGGAAGGTAAATGTATCACTTCCCAAGATCTCCTTACCACAGTTCAGTGGATGTACAAAAGACTGGGTGAACTTCTCTAACTTGTCCAGTGCACTTGTAGCTGATCACCCCGATCTAACTCCAGTCAAAAGGTTGTCCTATTTAAAGTTGCCCTTAATAGTGAGCCATTAAGTATGATTCAGGCATTACCTGTGTCAGGCGAAAATTTTGACGTTGCATGGAAGTTCCTATCTGAGCGATATTCAAACAAAAGATTAATAGTTTCTTTGCATGTGGAATCTCTGCTGAAAGCACACACAGTATCCTCTGAATTGCCCACCTCACTGCGACAGATGCTGACAGTTGTAACAGAGAATGTGGTAGCACTGGAAGCTCTGAAGGTTCCTGTGTAGCACTGGGACTTAATCCTTTGCAGGAAACTGGATGCCCCCCTTCAAACACAGTGGGAGATGGACTCGACAGACACTGAACTCCCCACTTGTAAGTCCTTCGTGCAGTTTTTAGAAAAACATTGCCGTGCTATGGAAGCAGTTGCATCAATATCTAGGCCGACACCCTCAAAGATCAAACCTGGGCAGGTTTCAGCAGATCGTAAACTGGTTAAAGGTTACCATTCATCCAGTGTATTTATGGTGAAACCTACCTCTTCTTGCAGCTTGTGCAATACAGCATATTTGTTGTACAAATGCCCCCACTTTCAACAGATGCCACACAAGGAACGATTTGCACTTATTAAGGAACTCAAACTATGTTTGAACTGTTTGTAGCCCCGCGCCATTGCAGAAACTGTCCCTCAGAAGTCTCGTGTCGTCACTGCAAGTCATGGCATCACTCCTTTGCTGCACTTCCCAGAACCATCCACTCAAGAGGATGTCTCAAATGGATTAGGAAATCCGTAGATGTGCCAGATAGCAGCTTGAATGGTGATACAAGTTCTGCTGTGACTGTGTCCTCATTTTCGAATGGCACCCAGCAGTGCTGTGATTATGCTGTAAACTGCTGTAATTGGTGTACAAGACATTTCAGGAGCCTTTCAACCCATCAGTGTTATTGAACTCTGGTAGTCAGGACAATTTCATCTCTGAAAATTGCTTATCTCGCTTGGGTATTCCTCGTAGGAAGAAAACTCAGCCACTTCAGGTGCTCTCTCAGGCACCACTTAACATTGCTCGTGGTGTGGTATATTGTATGCTAAAGCCTTGTGGACAGACAGGGACAGTATTTCCAATAGATGCTTTAGTGTTACCGTGCATAACAGGACACCTCCCATCCACACCTGTGGACCCCCAAGCTTAGAGCCATCTTGCCCATCTGCAGTTGGCAGACCCAGCATTTGCAACTCCAGGGTCAATTGAGATGCTCCTGGGTGAAGAGCTTTTTCCCTACTTATTGAAAGGAAGCAAGTGTGAAAGACTGCCTGGTACTCCAGTAGCTCTCGACACACACTTTGCCTGGATCGTGATGGGGAAGGTTGACAGCAGTTTGCCTCATTGGCAGTCATCATGTCTTTCCCATTCTTTGTGGCTTCCAGTTTGTTAAACCCATCACTGGACACTGTGGTGGAACGACTTTGGAAACTAGAAGAACTACCTCCTGATAAACCAACACCATCACCAGATGATGTCCTCTGTGAAAAGTTGTTTGTAGAAGGCTATGCTCGTGATGAAAATTGTCGCTACAGTGATCTAATTCCCTTCAAAGAGCCCAGACCCTGACCTAGGCGACTCCTACTCCACAGCAGTTCGCCGTTTCTATTCACTCGAGCATCGTTTTAAATGGCAGCCAGATTACAAGGCTGGTTGTGTTTCATTTATGCAAGATTATATTAACTCAGGTCATATGAGTTGTATTGACCGTTCAGATGTGAATTCCTGTCGCTCCTATTTCATCCCACATCACTGTGTGCACAAACTTGATAGTACCGCCACCAAACTTCGTGTCGTGTTTGATGCATCTGCGAAGACCAGTTCTGGTTTGTATTTGAATGATGTATTGTTGACTGGGCCTAAGCTTCAAAGGGACAAAGTAGAAATGTTGCTTCAGTTTCGAATTCCAATTATTGTATTTATAGGTGATATAAAACAAATGGAACGTCCAATTCTGGTCGCTGATGCACATAGATTAGCCTGGCATCCTTTGGAGAGAGTCTGAAGATCAGCCTCTTGAAGTGGACTGTCTTAACACTGTTACATATGGTGTTAGCTCGGCCCCATTTCTCGCTCTCAGAGCTTTGCATCGGCTAGGAGAAGATGAGAAGGGAGTCTATGCAATTGCTGCTAGAGTTTTGTTGTCTGACACTTATGTCGATGATGTAGTCACAGGAACCAACTATGTCACTTCTGCTGTGAATCTGAGACAGGAACTACAACAGTTGCTCTTGCGAGATGGGTTCCAGCTCCCCAAGTTCACCAGTAACTGCCCTGCTGTGCTAGAAGGCATGTGTCCAGAGGATGTGCAACTCTTGGGTACGTACTACTCCTTTGATGAAGACCAATATCTTAAGGTTCTAGGGCAGCAATGGAACCCCAGCTCAGACACTTTCGGTTATGATATTCAGCTGAGACCCCTGATTATGACAAAACGTGGAATTCTTTCGGACATAGCCCATTGACCCACTGGGATGGTTCTCACCGTTGACACTCTTAGCCAAACATTTGATACAGCAGCTGGGACTGCCTGTCTCCTCCCGACATCATTGCGAAGTGGGAAACCATTCGAAATGAGCTGTCTTGCTGTTCCAACATAACTATTCCTCGCTGTATCGCCCTTAGCAGTGCAGACTCCACATTTGAACTGCATGGTTTCTCCGACAGCTCAGAGATGGGGTATGCAGCTGTAGTGTATCTTCGATAAGTCACCATCCATTTGCTGCTGCTAAATCTAAGGTGGCTCCTCTCAGAACAGTAACAATTCCTCGGCTTGAGCTCTGCGCTGCTGTACGTCTGGTTCTGTGCTTGTGCATAGTGTCGGATAAGTACTCATCAATTTTGCCCTTGGAAGAGACATATGCTTGGACTGCCTCTTCAGTTGCACTTTCGTGGATTAGGGTTTCGCCACGTGTGGAAAACCTTTGTCGAGAACAGAGTAAGTGAAATTCAGAGCTGCACCTCTGGCGATTGGTGGCATCATGTTCCGAGTGAACAGAATCCAGCAGATTGTGTTTCTTGTGGCCTTACTCCTGCCAGCTTGTCGCACATCTCCTTTGGTGGTCAGGACCTGCCTGGCTCTGTGAAGATAAGAAGCATTGGCCACAGAGTACACTTATTGATTTTAGCCCCACCTGCAATCAAGAGCGTCGAACTATTGTGCTACAGGCCACCTTGGCACAATCAATATTCCTAGACTTAATAGAAAGACAGTCAAAATTAAATAAGGTAAAACGAATAGTCGCACTGTTGCAGATTTGGGCAGGCAGTTGGTGCAGGTGGGTCACCTACCACAGGTCCAGTTCAGTTGGATAAGATGCAAAGGGCCCTCAATATCCTAATCAATATCTCGCAAATAGAATTCGCTGAAGAGTTTTCTCGTATTGCCAGGCACCAACTTTGTTCTCCATTCATCCAGAAGCTGGCTCCTTTTGTAGATTCTGAAGGCAATCTGAGGGTAGGTGGTCGAATGCAAAGGGCTGAATTGCAATTCAAAGAGAAACATCCAATCCTTCACCCAAAAAATTGTCGTCTTGCAGTGCTGCTGATTGATGAGCTTCATTTAAAGTTTTTTCACCCAGGATCCCAGATTCTGCAATCACTGCTTCAAAGAGAATTTTGGGTGCTTGGCATCAGGAATCTCATTCGCAGGCGCCTTCATAAATGTATACGCTGCTTTCGAACCCATCCCAAACCCTTCACGCCAATCATGGGATGTCTTCCAGCTGAAAAGGTACGCCAGACCAAGCCATTTATAAACATTTGAGTCGATTATGGATGTCCAGTCTCCATCACCATGGCTAGACTTAGAAAGACTCGTATGCTGCAGGTATGCATATGCAGTTTGTGTGTTTTGCAACAAAGGTCATACATCTAGAGCTTGTTTCAGATTTATCAACAGAGGCATTTCTGATATCCTTTAGGAGGTTCGTAGCCCCACATGGACAATGTGCCAACATTTACAGTGATTGTGGCACTAACTTTATTGGAGCTAGCCATCAGCTGGAAGAAGTGCAAAAATTTCTCGCTGATAGTGGAACTCGTAAGCAATTTGTAGACAGTTTAGCAGAGCATAAGATTACCTGGCACTTCAACCCTCGAGCAGCTCCTCACTTCGGTGGACTTTGGGAGGCAGGTATCAAATCTGTCAAACCCATTCTCAAGAAAGTTGTGGGAACCCAGTTGCTGACATATGAAGAACTGAGCACCGTTTTAGCCCAGATTAAGGCAACACTCAATGCAAGACCTCTGTGCCCATTGTCGAGTGACCCTAATTACTTCTCTGTACTAACTCCCAGTCACTTTCTTACAATGGGTCCAGCACAGATATTGCCTGAACTGGACATGTCGTCAACTTCAGTCAACAGGTTGACTAGATGGTCCCTCCTACAGCAGATCCACCAGTCGTTTTGGAAGCTGTGGCATGTGGAGTATCTCCATCATCTTCAGCCCAAGGTTAAGTGGACCAGAGGAGAAGACAACATAGCTGGAGGCAGCTTGGTTTTGGTAAAACACCAAAACTTGCCCCCCTTGCGATAGAAGCTTGGTAGAATAGTAAAGATCCACCCTGGGGAAGATGGAGTTGTGCGCGTCGCTGAGGTTCGTACCCAGCAAGGCACCTTCACCAGGCCAGCTGTTGTGTCCTCTTTCTCTCAACTAGTGCAAGACTAAGAAATCCATCTGTGTATATTGAACCTGTTTGTGTAAATATTGATTGTTGTTTTATATTTTTTGCATACTGTTAACGGGACTAATTAGTGTTAAAGTGTGGGTCCTTCAAGGTGGCAGGAATGTTTGGGCCATGGGTCCGTTAGAAATTGTTTAATTTTCCCGCCACATTGTGGCAACACTGTCGATGGTGGCGCCATCAGCATGGAGCGGCGCTGCCAGAATCTACAAGACCAGTTCGGCTTTGTTTTCATGTCAGTAAGTCGCAACTAGAAATTTTTTTCGTTAAAATACGGCCCACATTGTTCTCGAGCCCAAACAATTACCAAAAGGAAATCAATTACATTAAATAATTAAAAAATCAGTGCCAATAGAGAGTGTATCAACCTATTCAATTATTTTATAAATTATGCGTCCATTTTTGACAGTTCCAATATTTACAATAAAATCCGTATCACATTGTCACTCAGTCCCACCTCAGTTCAGTCCATATTCCACTAGTCTGCAATGTTCTAGAGTCCTCCGAGCGCCCTCGCACACTGTAGGCTTCATTCGTCGGGCTTCACTCCCTCTCGTCCATTCACACCAAGGACACTAGTCCGCCGTCGTCGTCTCGCACCTCATTTTGCTCACGCACTAGCCAGATGGCCTCCGCTAAAGATTACCCGCAGTCCACCTGTGGCTTGTATTTATAGGTCGTAGGCAGTTATCCAGGAATTTCGCTAATTCCCGAGTTGTGCCGAGTGTCCTAATGCCCAGAATATTCCTGCGCCTCCTGTTGGCTTCTTCAGCAGGGGGAGGGGCTATGACGCCAGCAAGTCTCGCCGCTGTCAGTTATTCACGGGTTTCCCAGAAACGAAGCAACCAGGCAGCGAGCGAGTCGTTCCAGGAAGAGGAAAGGGTCGAGGTTGGTCACCACCCACAACGCCGGACAGCCTCCCGGTGCCAGCTGCTGTGCGTAACAGTATTTTATTTGTAATTATTGTATCGTTATATTTTGAGGTTTTTATTGTTTTCCTAATGAAATTGCTTCATACAAATACTACTCGAGTAATTCCCTTATATTGTTCAGCTATGCTAAATCCAGTGAGACAGAAGAGCATTTTAATTGTGGCTGGTATATAGTGTTATCATTATGACCTTTTGTGTTATACTTTTATGCAATTGTTTGTACATAATCACGAGAATATACAATAATATTATAAGTGAAATCAATCTAGAGGCGATTCACAGTAAAATGAGCACTTTAGAAAGCCCTACTAATGATCTACCTGTATGCACGTTGTGTATTCCTCCGCCTTATGTAAAATTAATATTTCCATGGGCCTCAAACTTTATTCATGCGTCGCTCAAGTGAAACTGTGGGATCGAAAGAAAAGTAAATACTTTACAAATCTGCTCGTTTTTACACTTCGATGCATAAAAAAAAAAAAAAAAAAAAAGGAAGGAAATCATTTTAAGTTATCACAAATGGTTACCTAACGCTTTTTATTCGACGTTAACATATGGAAGTACTTTCCATCCATTGTTACCAACTTTACTGGGCGAATGTCACTCAGTGGCACCCGTTAAAATATATGCAGGTACGGCCAGTGACTTTTTTCTAAGGTTCATTTCTAGAGTGCTCACTTTATTGTGAACAACCTTTAGTCACTTTCACTCATTCGGTGTTTGTGACAGTCTGCAGGCGAACAAGCCGTCCATGTTGGGACTACTTCCCGCTGCTGATGCGTGCTCGACGCGAGGACGAGGAAACTATAACTATACCCCATGCCGTGCTGCACTCTACCAACCTGCTGATAACCTACCTATTATAGTCCATTCTCGGTTACTTCAGCCTTTTCTGAAGCCCTGCTTAGGTTCTACTTCAAGGATATTCCTCCGCCTCGTGCAAACTAAGCTTAACAAGTCTGGAGAATTACACCAGAGGGACAACGTACCACATTCATGCGCACTCAGTTGTAATGATATTTTGTATAAGGACTGTTTCTCACTAAACGTTACTAACATACATATTTTTCTCCCTGTTTTTATTCAAATTATTTATCAATGAAGCATTATAATTTATAGATAAGATATTAATAACATTTCACCAGGAAAAAAGGAACTTTTATGAACACGAGTATAAAACGCTTGTGAAACAGGACGTATTTAGGAAATAACTAAACACGTCATACGTGGGGAGAATTTTTCAAAGGTGTGATTCAAAAAGGCCGAAGAAACCGTGAATGGACAATACAACACGATTGCAATGCCACTCAGCACACAGCTAACACATAAACTGAAATATTATATTTTAATTTTACAAACATGCAAAACGCGGTATTCGATATTAAATTGCGTCAGATTGCGATGTATCGGGTAACTCCCGAGATACAGGAGGCTGCGACCATCTCAGAAGGGACCTACTTGCCCCATCTTGTGTCTTTGTAGTTTACAGTAATGTGAAGCGTTGCTGAGTTTTCTCACTTAATCATTTTTTTTTGCGAGTACATATAATTTTTGGCATTTTAATTTAATTTTTTTTCTGGATATACAATTCGAATCAACTATGTTTATTATAGGCTGTTCACGATGAAGTAAGCACTTCTGAGGTCCTAGTTACTATTTTTTCTTTCAGCCATTTTTTTTTCTTTAACCTCCTTTTCAAATAAATATATTTATTGGCTATTATTACAAATGAGAGGGTTTCAAAAGTGCTCGCTGTACCATGAATAGCTATACCAGCATTTCTTTTATATTTCGTATGAAGTGGACAGTTAAAATCTGTTATTGAAATCTACTGTAATCTTCCGTTTTTTTTTTCCCCCTCCAATGTTCAATGTATTGCACTTGCGAGTGGCAGGGGTGGCAATACTGGGTAGCGCGGACATAGCAGGCTACAAGAGCGGGGAGTGGAAGCCTAGCCTCCACGTGACGTCACCTCACAGGCGCGCCACACTAACAGCACCGCCTTCACAGCCACTGCCCACTGTCACAGTGCGTCCAACACAACAGGTTCGCAGCACGCCTGCGTCACGAGGCCAATCAGCCTCGTACACACTCCGTGGCCCTTAACTTCACTGGTCGATAGCTAACCAGTACTTAATGTTATGGTGAAAATAATGTACTATTATACGTGCTGGCGAGATAGCGGTCAGAATTATACCAAATAAGTATTACAATTATAAATATTACAATTTCAGTTGCCATCGACCATAAATTGAATATAATACATGCGGATAGAGGGAGACATGCACATAAATGGGTCTGCACATGTTACAAAATACAACACGCAGTTACAAGCTATAGAGATATGACCTTTAAAGAATAACTGTTGTGAGTCGTCCCTAAAAAAAACTTTAATTATTTTCTTTTGTTTAGTTACTTTTTTATTTTAAAAAGCACAAGCAACCAGCCCCAGCCTCGCTCGGGTGCGATTTACAAATATGGCGTCGTTTAGGTTTACAGCACGTATATACACTAAATGCTTAAGGTAACTAACATAGCACTAACACTGTGTTGTTCACTAAAATCTTCGTAAGTGGCCACTAGTTTCAAAAAGACAAAAATTGTTACTGTGGCTCTTCCTTAAAGACTTTTTGAGATCTACAATTCTGTAGTTCACTAATTTGTTGTATCTCTTATAGTTTAGTCAGCGTAAGCCATGTAAGCGCCCAAAAGGCGGCTTTTTCCGACTTCATTATAAAACGTCAACAATTCTCTACTATCCTTACATTAATGTATTATATACCTAAACCTTCCTCAAAAAGTTCTTAAAATGATGGCGAAAACCACATCAAAATCCATCGAGTATATTTGAAGCCCTGGCCGAATACAAAGACACACGTGGCCGGACGACTTTGTTTTATACTGTGCTTATATAGGCTGTTCACGGTAAAGTGAGCACTTTTGACGTCCTAGTTACTTTTTCCTTTCAGCCGTTTCTTATCCTTTAACCGCATTTTTAAATAAACACTGCCACTTAAGTAATAAACACAGTGTATATTTCCACCGCACTCGGAAGTTAACGCGTAGAGCTACAATAAAAAATATTCATTGACAATTATTCCAAATGAGAGGGCTTTCAAAAGTGCTCGCTTGACCGTGAATAGCCTATACATAGATAAATATCAAACACTGATACAGAAGATAGATGGCAGGCTTTAGTCGCCGTTGTCGTTATAAGGGAAAACTTGATGGGCCTGAGCAGCGTCAAATGGCCAGAACTTTTAGGTTTATTACCACACTTAAAATGAGGTGAGCTGCAAGAATTTTTTCCTGGCTGATTTAAACGATGCTTCGCAAAAGATTATATACCACAGAAGGGGGTGGGGGGGGTTTGTGCGTGCGTGTATATCACATTGTGGCCAAGAATAGTTGAAGGAAACAGGGTTAATGAAGAAAAATAATAAAGATGATGTACGCAGAAAAAAATAATACGCGAATATGGGAAAGTTTGTCAATACGGTTGTGCAACCTTACAAAGCTTATCGCTTCTGTTGTTCACACACCTCAAGCCATGCGATGAAATAATTGAGACGAGTTTGATTTCTTCCCGGGCGATTACATACTCGTGTGCGCTTGGGTTCATGTAGGGAAGCTATTACACTTACCTCGCAAGGTCATCGCGCGCCCAGCTGAGCTGTGAAGCAACGCGCGCACGACGCTCTCGAGGATGCTTGTTTACAAAACACGCTTCGACATAAGAGCGAGAATCCAGCGCGATGATGGACCACCGCTCCGCACTTCGGACTGGTGTTGAGGGAAACGATGCACTGCTATTTAACTCCACGCGCGTCCTCTTCAAGACGCGTGCAAAGAAACGTGTGCTGACACGGAGCACCAACATCAACTTGCGAAATATATTACAACCAGCAGTTTCAACAGCTCGACGATTAAGCCGTTACGTCAAAACGGCTACCGCAGAGGTATTAAGGGGAATATTTAGTCAAATCTGTTCACGATAAAGTAAGCACTTTTGAAATCAACCTTATAAAAAAGTCACTGCCCCGGCCAGCACAAATTTTAACGGACGCACTGAGTGACATGCGCCCAGTAAAGTTGGCAACGATGGATGGAAAGTAGTTCCACGTCTTAACGTGGAATAAAAAGTGTTAAGTAACAATTTGTGATAACTACAATTATTTATTTCGCTATCTGTTTTTAAATGCTGCTGCGAAGTGTAAAAATAGCCAGATTTGTAAAATATTTACTTTCCTAATCGTTTTACAGTTTCACCTGACCTACTGATGAGACTCATTGCAATGTTAATAAGGCGAAGTTTAAATTTTCTGTAATGGTACACTGTCAATAATTACTGCTAATTCCGAACGAGCGAGGTGGTGCAGTGGTGACACACTGAACTCGCATTCGGGAGGACCCGGGTTCGATTCCCGGTTCGGCCATCCTGATTTCTGTTTTCCATGCTGGGATGGGTCCCTAACAAAGGTCATGGCCGATTACTCCATGGCCAATCCCTCTTCCCTGAGCAACTTGCACCCTCTCTAATGACCTCGCTGTCGACGAGACGATAAGGTTGAAGTGAACCTCACTGTACAATGTGAAGTACTCATAAAGATGTGTACACACACAATAAAAAAACGTCAGAAAAGTGTGATTTATGTTGCATATGAAAGAAGAGAGTGTTCCAATATTATAACATTTTTACTAAAATATGCTTTTTAAATGAAAGAATAGTCGATCGATGGAGTCCGCATCTTAGCAGAATTTACAAGAAAATCTTCTTCAAGAAAGATCGTCAAAATATTTACTGTGTTCATGTGTAATAATATCATAGTAATAATATATCATATCAATTTTATAATTAACTTTATTTACGTCAGTTTCAGCCATAAATGTATATGACAAATGGACTCACATAAAATTAATTATAAGAATTATTTCCTATAATGTTATCTTTTTTACACACATTCATAGTAGACATTATGACGATATTCCATGACGAATATTTCCTTGCAAATTCTGCTTTCTTAAGCATACACAATGAAAACATGTTTCAATTAAGTTTTAAAAATACGGACTATTTTAATATATTGTTTTTTACATTTAAAAAGTCCATTTTAGTAAAATATTTTATGATGTTGCATAATATATACATTTTTCTTTCATATACAGTATAAATCGCACTTTTCTAACAATTTTTACTGTGTCTGTACTACAGTTGTTCACGTTGTACAGTCGGGTGCACTGCTCCACAGGCAGTTTCTTTACTTTGACCGTAAGACCACTACCTACCTACATGCCTGCCATGAATACGCAATTGTGACGTGAGAACGAATTTCCGCAAGAGAGGTGCAACTGTGGCTTGACGTGGAGAACCTGCAGTTTTATTGGGCGCAAAGTCCAATGGCGGTCTCACGTGTATCCGGTTCGTGTATATTGCGATAGCAGACTCGAAAACGTTATGTTGGAGTGTATGTAAATAATACGTCCATTGTGCGTAGTGTCTCGGAAGTGCCATTCCGTCGCCGTTTCCAATGTATTTCCTTTGATGCGGGGAAACGTGTTGCGCGCACGTTTAATATTTTCGTCGAAAAGATAACGCCTTTTTGAAACACGCTACCTGGTAGTCGGTCGCCCTAACTGTGAACAGCCTTTGTAGTCCAATACTGGTTACTGGTCTGCTTTCAAGATATTCCTCCGCCTCGTACAAACAAACCCCGAATAAGGCTAGAAAATTATAGGGACAACGCACTGCATTTGTGAGTTCTCAACTTGATAACATTATACGTAAGAACTTGTTCTTTATCAATTGCCAACTCGCCTGTTTCCTGCGATTCTTTTTGGGGCCGCGGTGGCTGGGCGGTTAGACTACTCGCCTCCCACCAATGCGAACCGGGTCGCTCCCGGGATCTCCCATTTCCCCCGCCCTTACATTCCAGCACTTCTCCATTCTCATTTCATTTCACCCTCATCGGCTCTTAAGGCCTCGTTGTTATCTCCCAACTCAACTTTCTCCGGTTTTTTATTCGTATTAATTACAAATGAAATATTATAATTTATAGACAAAATATATGTGAAAGTTCAATTTAACCAAAATAAGTTAATTCTGTTAACTTAAGTGTAAAACGCTTGTGGTGATATACGTATATAGCAAAAAAAAAAAACAAGCAATAGTATGATTGGAAAAATGTGAATAAGTGGTAGTAGACTACGGCAATAAGCGCCGGGCTACAATTGACATATAACTTAACACCTTCACTGATATAGCGACAAGCACATATAAATCACAACACAAGCACAGTAGCCCGGCTACAACTGATATAACGATATAGGCCGTTCACGGTAAGTGAGCACTTTTTGGAGGTGTTTCATCTGACATAAGAACCAATAAATACATTTCATTGTGGCTTCGGACTTCTGGTTTTGAGTGTAGTGAATGTATACACTGTGTTTATTACTCACATGGCAGGGTTTACATTAACAAGTGGTGCAAGGATATAAATTGATTGAACGAAAAAAAGTAGCTAGGGCTTCAAAAGTGCTCACTTTACCGTGAACGGCCTATAATAATATTAGTTTGTCTATGTTGCTACATTTTGTACCGAAAAATTTAGTACTGTACAGCTGGTAGTGGTTTATTGTCAAAAATAAATATTTTAGATTGATCTGAGAAGTTTTTAAAATGAGAAATTATTTTTATTTCAATGTTTACTATTAATGTTACTTAAAAACGTTACAAAACTTCCGTGGTTGCGATTATCCAGAAATTGAACAAAGAAAAATATCTGCCCTAGGAATGAAGCCAACAAACACTATCTTGATACGTAAAATAAGTTTTCCATTTGATAATGTAGTACAAAGTATGCCGATAGAAACAAGGAAAGTTAAACCAGGTTGTTAAAGGCTGTTCACGATAAAGTGAGCACTTTTGAAATCAACATTAGAAAAAAGCTACTGCCCCTGCCTGCATTATTTTTATCGGGCGCACTGAGCGATATGGACCCAGTGAAGTTGGAAATGACGGATTGAAAATAGTTACCATAACTTAACATCGAATAAAAAGTTTTAAGTAACCATTTGTGTTAACTTAGATTATTTATTTCGCTTTATGTTTTTTTTTAATGCAACTAAGTGTAAAAATGACCAGATTTGTAACGTATTTTCTTTTCTTATAATTCGACAGTTTCACCTGACCGACGCATGAATAGAGTGATGAGGCAGATGTCAATGATAATTTCACATAAGGCGGATGAATACACAACGTACATACAAATAGATCCTAGGCAGATTTTTCAAAAGTGTTCATTTTATCGTGAACAGTGTATACTATCACTGTGCTTATTTAAGTGCGTATCGCTATGCACGGTTGTAGCCAGTCCATACGCTATTCACGGTAAAGTGAGCACTTTTGAAAGCTCTCTCATTTGGAATGATAGTCGATAAATATTTTTATTTTAGCCTTAAACGTTAACTTACGAGTGCGGTGGAATCTACGCACTATGTTTATTACTGACGTGGCAATATCGATTTAAAACAGGTTGTTAAATGGTACAAAATAGCAGAATTAAAAAAAAAGTAAGTGCTCACTTTAGCGTGAACAGCCTATAAATGAGAAGTTTAAACCGTATGTACGTGTTAGTGATGTGCTTACAGCAATTGTGTCGGGCATTAATAGACGTCCCACGCACACAGTGTTAGCGTAGCAGCTGTAGGAATGTGGGTGGGCGGGAGATTGCAGCGGTTCCCAGTGGTGAGGCGACACGACACGCAGCTATGCCACGTCTGCACGCAGACACAGATAGCGAGTGGCTCTCCTCGCTATCACAGCATCCTTCTGTGGCTCTCGCTGAGCTTTCCAACTACCGCCCGATAACATCCCGCTCTCACCCACCTGCCTATCTACCCCCACCCCTACACCACACAGCTTCGCCTTTCTCGACGCCCGCCAACACACATGTATCCATGGAGCAAGTAAGGAGACAAGAGCGCTCACCTCCATGTTGTAACGATCTTCTTATTTTGAAGCCTTTTTTCAGGGGTGGTAGGTGTCTGGATTAATACCAACAGCAGAAAAGCACTACTAAAAATAATCACCTAGTATTATGAAACAAAAATAACAGTTTTAATTATTATTTTGTAATAAACACGGTTCATTGGGGTAGTTAATAATCACGCTGCGTTCAATGTTTAATAAAATAACATATTTACAAAAAAAAAAAATTTCGGGTAGCATTTACAGCTTGCAGTATTCTTGGGAGGTTCTAGAAAGAAGTTCTAAAATTGCTTAATAGAACCTACTTGACTCACCATTTAGTTGCCGAAAACTGTTTTCGGCAATAATTAGATATATACCTGTACTGTTTGTGTTAGCTCTGTCTTTTAAATATTTACGTTACCTCCAAATGTGACCAACATAATAGAATAAATCTTACACAAGCAGTGCGAAAAACGGATTAAATATTCTAATCGTTTTAGTTAGTTATTAAATTAGCACCTGACATATATGTCAGTATGTTTGAGACACAAAACACTCGTAGCTTTGACTCGAAACCGATCTGTTCCATAAAATAATTAATTCTAGTGATGTCTATGTTGGTGTTTCCACAGGCACTTACTTCAAATAACGCGATCGTAAGCCTTATCTACTGTCACCCTCACGAAAGGCGTATCTATACGCCGTTCGTGATTACTTCACACTGTTCCGAAGACCTGCTAAAGTTCTTCTTCCAAGATACTCCTCCGCCTATTGCAAACAAAGTCTTACCGAGTCTACACCAAAGGGACGGCGCAATGCATTCGTGCGCACTCAGTGTATTAATATTTTTGCATAAGAACTATTTCTTGCTAGGCATTGCCAACACACCTATTTTCTCCCTGTTTTTTTTTTATTCATGTCGATTATAGATGAAATATTACAATTTATAGACGAAATATAAATAAATTTTTTTTTCAAATTGACCAAGAATAAGGTACTTTTATGCGCTTCTGTGTTATCACAAGTACAAAACACTTCTGATAACGGCTGTTCGCGCTGAAGCGAGCACTTTTGAAATCAACATTAGAAAAATGTCACTGCTCCCACCTGCGCACATTTTAACGGGCGCCCTGAGTGACAAGTGCGCAGTAAAGGTGGTTACGACGGATGGAAAGTAGTTCCATATCTTAACTTCGAATATAAAAAGTGTTCGGATAACCATTTGTGATAACGCAAATTATTTCTTCCGTTTTCTGCTTTTTTATGCGTCGAGGTGTAAAAAAGACCTGATTAGTAAAATATTTTCTTTTTTAGTAATTTATCAGGTTATACCTAACCGTCGCATGAATGAAATGACAAGGATGGATGGCAATGTTAATTTTACATAAGGCGTACGAACACACAACGCGGATTCACGCAGACAATACGCAAGACTTTCAAAAGTGCTCATTATTACCGTGAATATCCTATACACAAGATAACTGGAAACACCAAACACATTATAAATGGGGTGATTTTTGAAAGGTTTCATTTAGAAAGTGCAAATAAACCGCGAGTAGACTAGGCCAAGGTTGGGAAACTCAATGATTTCATTTCGGCAAGTAAGAATTCTCGCGGCGCCAAGGTAAACTGTGTACCGGAGATAACGCGAGCCTATCACTTGCAAACACGTTACAGCCTAGCGCCATCGCAGCAGCCAACGAATATAAAACTGCACGCGCACAGGAACGAGAAGTCTACGCTCCTGCCACGTGAATTCGTGACATTCATGTTACGGTTCCGTTATGACACCCTCGGAAACAGTGTACCGTACATAAGGTACAAACAGCCATACGTTCGTCTAGCGACCCCGGGAGAAACTAAAAATGACACCATTATTATGGGTCCGATTACACAAGAAACAGAGCTCGGCCCACTAATTTTGCGGTGGCTGAGCGGTTAGACTGCCCGCCTCCCACCATGGCGAACCGGGTTCAATCCCCGGCCGGGTCACCCCCGGATTTTCGCAAGTGGGGAATCGCGCCGCACGATGCCGCTGGTCGGCAGGTTTTCTCGGGGATCTTCCGTTTTCCCCGTCCCTTCAGTCCGGCGCTGCTCCCTACTCACCTCGTTTCAACCTCATCGGCTCTCAAGACCTCCATGTTAAGAGACGCCCAAATCTCTTCGCTCACTCACTTCGTAAAGATACAAATGTTTTTTTCACTGTCCACTTGTATAAGCGTGCGCAGCCACCATCATTAAGATGTGCACAAAATTAGAGAATCGCCGATGGCCACATAAAAGTGTGGGGGGGGGGGGGGGTTTCCAAGAGTCCGCCCCCGAGAATATTTTTGATTTCAAGGTGATAATTATGCAAAAATTGTGAAGACCACATTTTGCACTATTTCCTAAAATATTTACGGAAAACTCGATTGTGAAAGACTAATTTCTATAAATTTGAAAAGTGAAATGAAACACTTAATTGACACAATATCTCGAATTAATATTGACTTCTATACGTAAGATTTCTGATACAGATCTGCATGCCCTTAGACACGCTGAAATTCCGGAACAATAAATTAATCTCGAACACCACAATGTTATTAAATGGAGGAATATGCGGGTCACTAGGCTGTGCCTGGGCGCTCGTCTTGTGTCCACACAAGAGCTGCTCTCGATGTGGGAACAAGTGCATCCTACACACGTCTGCAATACTTCAACAATATCTCTGTCGGTTCCCAGCACTGGTATTTCCATGTTCCGAGTATGTACGTCTGGTATAGGTTGTTCACGGTAAAGTGACCCTTCTGAAAGCCTTGCTTAAAGGGGAATGATACACGCAAACCGTACATTTGTATGATTTTTGTCAGAACATGTTATACAGCGGATGTTTCCACATTTTTGGCATTTTGAGCATCTTCTTACGTTGTTTACAAATTCACTGCGTTCGTTATTATCGGAGCACTGATTGACGACAAGAAAACAAAAATTCCTTCTTTTCTTCCATCAGTGCTCCAAAAATAATGACGTCAATGACTACCTAATAACGTAATAAGACGTTGAGAATTATTATCTGCGTCTTGTCGAGCAAAAAAAAAAAAATCGACAAACCCTTTGGAAAACGACTTATATCGAAAATCGGGTAAATATACAGCTTTCATGCACCATTCCCCTTAAGAACTAGTTTTTCCCTCCATTTGTATGTATCCTTCCACCGTACGTCGATGTAACGCTGCCACGCGCCTTGTAACTTTGCATGCGTCAGCCAAATGAAAACTTGAAACTATTGGCAACATAACATGCCATTTCGCACTCTAATGTGCGTGAAGCAGTCATAATTCGCTGCCAACTTAACTGGGTAACTTACTTCCAGTGTGTGCGGTAGCATGTATGCAGTTGGCGGGCAGGTTGTTCTCGAAAGTGCTCACTTTACCGTGGATAGTCTATACCAACTCGGTCGGTGGTCAACAGGTGAACTGTGTCGTGAGCAGCAGTTAGTGTTGCCAACTCTGAAAACCGCTAAGGACACCAAAAGTCATAGATTCCTGTAGATAAACATCTCTTTTTGTTACTATTGGGAACTTAAAAAGTCGTTAATTTCATGTTTGATCAATAGAAAAGTTAAAATATTATGTCATAAAAATATATTGAAATATATTGTCGCTATTTCTAGCGACAAAGTCGCTAAATTGGCAACTCTGGGAGCAATACAACTTCGGAGCGGTGGGTGAATAGAGGGAGGGGGGGGGGGTGGTAATTGGAGGGGAGAGATGTCTGTGTGTCAAGTCTTGGGCAGTTTTTATTTTCCAGACACCCTGGCGCTCTGACGAAAACTCATTGTGATCCTAGTAACTATAAATAATGCATATGTCGTCAAGCCAACGACATATGTCCTTAAGTTTAATCGTTAGACAAATTTCAACTGCAAAATCGTTCGTTGGAAACTTAAGATTTTACTACAGAATCACCTGTGTACGTTGTTGTGGCTGGAAAGGAAATGACCAGATATTTCGTCCTAAAAAAAGTTTAGTACGGTAACCCCCGCATATCCTTTCCCGACATTATCGTATATCAGTTATGGGGAACGTAGGAAATGAAATGTGTCATTACGTGAACTCCATGGCGAGAAAACTTCGGCAGGCGATTACTTACGAAAATGTATGGATTAAAGGATGTATGTATTAAAGAAGCTACACTAAACTACTTGTGATTAAGCAACAAACCGGTGATCGGTGTTTTGTTTAAAGGAGATATTACACCTCTAAAAATGTCGTTGGTAATATATTCCGCCTTTCTTTTGGAAATGGCTGTTTGTACCCTATGTTTGCATCACATTTTGTATCACCGGAAAAAAAGTATCATTTTTGATCAATGCCTAAGCTGGAATACACGGATATCGGCAGCTATTCAGAGCGCATATTATCGTCTCAAATATCTGTATCCACTAACAAACATGCTGACTACTGAAATCAAACTACTTCCTGTGACGTGCTAGTTCTATCAGTTTTTTAACTAGTGCGCAAGGGTTGTTTGTTAATATCAATAAAAAGCAAACACAAAGAGAACAGAAAGTACAAACTGCTTGTTTGTCTTCGATATTGTTTCAATCTTAAAAAGCGAGATCACGTTGCAGACGCCCTTTTCACATCCAAATGGCTGAATATGGAAAATAGGTGTTAGTATAATTCAACCACTCTACTAAAAATAATTATTGATACGCTAAAGGCAGAATATTTATTTACTCGTAATAAAAATTCCTTTCAAGTTCCTCGATTTTCGAAGTCAATTTATCAAAAATCTTTCACACATATAGCAAGCAAAAGCAAAAACAAGGGGGAGAGAGAGGATATAGAATATGTTCGAGGCCTAGGGGGGGTGGGGGGGTGAACGAAGTGTAGATAAGCATCGAGGGAATGTGACGATATGTGGGGACAGACCGGCAGACCGCGAGAAAACTCTCCGTCAAACGGCAATGTCCGCCACGTTCCGCACAAAGTGAGGTGGGGTTGCGACCTCGAGGCGGGGATAGGGGAACCAGGCTCGCCAAGTCAAGCGTGGGCTGGCGGACGGCTGGTTCAACGTGGCGGCACGGAACATAGTCAACGCGAAATGAACTCGCGGTAGACCTGCGGGTCTGAGCCTGAGTACGACACGTTGTCGCCCGCATCACGTGACATCAGCCGCTCCGCACATCGCGGCTACCCCCCCCCCCCCCCCCCCGACCGTATGTTCACCGTGACGCATGTCAACGCATTACAAGCTATTTGCGATTAACCACGCACTTGGAAATCACAATTTGGGATATATTCTTCTATAGGTTGTTCACGGTAAAATGAGCACTCCTGCTTAAGATCTACTTGTATACACGTCATGTATTTTTCCGCCTTACGTAAGAATAACATTGTCGTGGACCTCGTCACTTTATTCATGTGTCAGTCAAGTGAAACTATGAAATTATTTCAAATGTAAATATTTAACAAATCTGTTCATTTTTATACGTCGATGAATTTAAAAAAAAAAACGTGAGAAATAATTTAAGTTATCTAACACTTTTTATTCTACGTTAATATACGGAACTATTTTCCCCTCCATCATTGCCAACTTTACTTGGCGCGTGTCACTCAGTGCGCCCGATAAAATATATGCAGGTAGGGGTAGTAACTTTTTTCCAAGGTTGATTTCAAAAGTGCTAACTTTATCGTGAACAACCTTTACCACATTTGTATCTTTCCACCGTCAGCGGGACCACGGTACTGAGCGGTTAGACTGCTCGCCTACCACCTACCCACCAAGGCGGAACCCCAGCCGGGTCACTCCAAGTGGCAATCGTGTATGACTATGGCGCTGGTCGGCGGGTTTCCTCGGGGGTCTCCACCGCCTCCCCTTGCATTCCAGCGCTGCTCCTTACTCGCCTCACTTCATCGTGAACACCTCTCAAGACTCACATCTCTCCATTCCATTCCACTCCACCAGCTTGTCTTCCGGCTCGTCGTGTATTATCAAGCAGTGCAAGGGCAATACGTGTCTGATTGAAGACTACAACGCTCATTCGTGAAATCTTTAAATAAGTCAGTGGACCAGTATACGTACGCCGTTCAGTTGAGTGAACTCTCGCGTGAAATGAACATTTGAACTACAGAATGCTCGGAAATTTCCCTTACAAACTCCTAGGACTTGTAGAGGAGACTCGTAGACTATATTTTGAATAGGAACCCATGTCCGGAAACTTACAGTTTCCGTGCTACAGCCATTTCAAATAAGGTGTATCACTCGTCCACTTCTTCTGAAGGAAAGGGCAATGTCTTGGATATACCTGTGTTGGTATGCAACTGGGTAGGCAGTACATTACTTCAGTCAATCATTGGATGGTACACGACGTCTACCCTGCTTCGACTCCCATTCACGCGCCTTTGTGTCTCCAATTAACATCGTTGGGTACACGTTTGCGAAATACACAGACATGATCCTTGTGCATGGCGTAACTGAAGGTAATGGAAGAGCAGCTCATCGGCTGTATCAAGAGCGTTATCCACAACGCACGACACCATCGCATACCCTTCTTGCCACAGTTACGCAACGGCTCCGAGAACTAGGTACCTTCACCTGTGGTGCTCCAAAGAGACGCCGCACTCCCGAATTGGAAGAGGCTGTACTGCATCACGCCGAACAGATCCCGTCAGCGGGTACACGAACAATTGCGCGTAGTATAGGTGTTGCTCCCAGCATAGTCTGGGAGGTCCTGCATGAGCAACAACTAACTACATCCTTACCGCCTCCACGGGGTACAGTCTTTGTGTCCAGCCGATGTTGCACCACGTGTTGACTTCTTCACGTGGTTCCTGCACCGTCACACAGACGAGCCCGTTCCCACATCGCGTTCTGTTCACAGATGAATTTAAATTCACTAGAGACAGTGTTCCCGAATCTCGAAACAGCCATGTCTGGGCAAACGAAAAAACTAATGCCACGCATATGCAGGGATTCCGGTTCAGATTTTCTATCAATGTGTGGGTAGGAATTCTTGACGGCCATGTGTAAAATACCCGTTTTGAAATGGTTGTAGTGAGGAAACTGTATGTTTATGGACATGGGTTCATCTACTCAGTACCCTCTACAAGTCCTAGGAGGAGTTTATAAGGGGAATTTCCGAGCATCCTACATATATATAGTATCATTAGAAATGATCTTTCAGATTACTAAAATTAATAACTCACGTTTAATTACACTCAGATACATGAAAGTTGTCTCAATGGAAAGGGAAACTCAAAAAGTTTTAGTAGTTGGTACAGCAGTCGCATAGTTATTGATTTAGCCGCTAAGGCGATAGGAGAGAAAATGGCAGCCCACGAAGACAGAAAGGCTTTCCGTGTGCTGGATTTTCACGTCTGCAAGCCTGTTATCACTGTGCAACGTAACTTTAGAAGGAAGTTTGGTGAAGATGCACACAGTGGGTCCAGTATCCGTAAGTGGTATGTTTAAAGCAAGAGGATGCGTCTGTAAGCGAAAGTCAACCAGCCGTCCACCAGAAAGCACGGTAACTGTGGAGCGTGTGAGAGAGAGTTTCGTGCCGCCACAGAAATCCACCGCAACAGCCAGCAGAGAATTGGACACTCCGCAAACCAACTGCGTTGAAGATTGTAGGAAAACACGTTCGCGGTTCCACCCGTACAGTGTGCAATTGTTGCAGGCCCTGAAACCAGACGACAAGGCCAAGCGACCGTCTTGCTGCGGGGAGATGCAAATCGAAATGGAAACTGATGAAGTTCAGTGATGAAGCCAGCCACGTTCCATCTGTTGGGCGAAGTGCACACCACACACACACACACACACACAATGTCAGGATCTGAGGCCTGGAAAATCCTAAAGGCTATGTGCAGCATGTGTGCGACTCACCCAAGCTTAATGTTTTTTTTTTTTTTTGCCATCGGCCATAAAAAGGTGTACGGCCCTATCTTTTTCGACGAGAACACAATCACGGGGATCTCTTACCTGCAAATGTTGCACACATGGCTTCTTCCGCAACTGGAACAGGATAAGCAAGGTTCCATTTTTCATCAGGATGGGCAACTACCTAACATACGGATTGCGCGTGCTGGCCGTGACGATAATGAACGTTTGTTTGGCCTCCACGTTCCCCCGACCTTACACCCTGTGACTTTTTTTCTCTGGGGTTTTGTCAAACAGCATGTTTAACTGCCACCTTTACCATCGACCATTCAGGATATTCGTGTTCGCATCGCAGAGGCCGTTGCATTAGTGAATCGTCCAATGTTACAGCATGTATGGCGGGAATTGGACTACAGACTAGGTGTGTGTCGCATGACAAAGGGCGCTCACATTGTGCACAGGTGATATGATGCTGTGAACCAAATTGGGGAAAAAAAAAAAAAATTGAGTTTCACTATCCATTGAGACCACTTTCATATATCTGGGTGTTGTAATACGTGAGTAGTTAGTTTTTGTAATATGACAGATCATTTGTAATGACACTGTGTGTGTACGTGTGTGTGTGTGTATATATATATATATGCGCGTGTGTATGTGTGCGTGTGTGTGTGTGTCGTAAACTTTGCATAGGGTCATAGTCTATATGATTCTTCAGCTTTCTTAAAGATACCGCGAGCGACAGCAAACCCCGATAATTCTCGTAAACTACCTTTACGACGCACAGGTGGAGTTGTGTGTGCTGTAATTGCCGGATAGCCTGTACATAAACTAGTATTCATTACATATCAACTTGTAATCATATTGTGAAAAATGGTATATCAATAGACAAACACAATCCCACATAGGGAAATAGAGGTATAATTGAAAACGTACAAATTTCAAAAAATTCGTGAAGTGGTCCTCTATCTAATGCCAAGCTTTGATTTTTTACGTCTGGTCATACATTTTCATTGCGAAGATTTGTAAGAAAAATCGAAGATGGGATGGATATAGGCTGTAAAGTGAGCATTTTTTTAAGGTCCACCTAACGGCCATTAACCACTAATAAATATATTTTGTTGCAGCCTCACACGTTAACTTTTGAGAGTCATGAACTGTATGCACTCTGTTTATTAGACACGTAGCAATGTTTATATCAAAAAGTGGCAGAAAGATAGACATTGGCTGAAAGGAAAAATTTAGCGGGGCAAGTGCTCTGTCACTTTACCGTGGACAGCGTATTGGCGAGGTAAAGTCGGCGACTGCAGGCTCGTAGGGTAGTGAAGGCGAGGCAGGATACGGCGTCTGTCAGGAGCGGGTGGTGCGTGAGAAAGGTAGTGAAGTGTGACAACCCCTAGCAGCAGGGGTGGAGGGAGGATGACATGTCCCGCGACACGCTGCTCTTGCAGGCTGGCCGGCGCTCGCTGTAATTAGACGACCGAGAGTGGCGGCCAGGAAGGGGAAGTGTTAGCTTATCGCCCGCCGCGAGATACACATCTCACCACTTCCAGGCCAATTATCCCTCACAGCTTCGCCACACCCCGACAACAAATCCTACACTGGCAACTACACGTGTAATATGCGCGTCAGTGCTCCCAACTTACGAGGCGGCTCACCTTTGGTCGCCGGGGCCGCGGTTCTACCGTTCGCCTCCCACAGAGGTGAACTTGGTTCACAGTCGTGCCAGACGATACCACTGGTCGGCGGGTTTTCTCGGCGAGGGGGTGAAGAGATTTGGGCGGCTCTTAACAGCGAGGTCTTCAGAGCCGATGCGGGTGATTGTGGAACGGCGCCGGAATGAAGGGGGCGGGCGAAACGGGAGATCCCCGAGAAAACCCGCCGCCGACCAACGGCATCGTCCGGCACGATTCCCACATGCGAAAATCCGGTGACTCGGCCTAGGACGTCTGCTTCCGTAACGTCATATATTACGAACCAATAGCAAAATTTGTCTCATACTTAATCTCGATCTCTCACTTTGGAACCAAGATCGACGAATCGGAGATCCAGAATCATGAAATTTCGTTGGTGCGACACTTTCACATTGGAACCAAGATCAAGCTGGATCCTGGTTCGGAACTAGGATCATTCGATCTCGGATCGGGGAAGATGATGTAGCAACCGGGCATAACTAACTTGCTGAACTGCCTGGCGAGGAAATCGGCAAGTTGGCAACACTGGCACGACATACGGGGCGGCCAACTGTTATTCCGCGCAGAGTACACGCAACGTTTGCAGACTGAGGCGGAGATAAAGCGCCGCTGATAACAGTTAATATCGCGCCTTATCTCGACCTGCGGCTTAGCTTTGCCTCGCCTCCGTGCTTAGAACACCGCTCGGAAAAAAAAAAAAAAATTTGAGCGTAAGCCATATTGTCATCATTGCATTCACTTAATACTTCTTGAGAAGACTTGTTGAATTTTCATTCTCGTGGCTGTACGTGCTAAAATAATTGTTCTAGTGACATGAAACTGTGAAGTTTTCGAGCACTGGCGGCAACTCCGAAATTCGAACTTTTAATTTGATAACGAATGAAAGCGCGGTGCATGGGTGTCAGAATGCAGAAAAATTTCATTTTAAGGAATCTCATCGGAAGTAAAAAAAATTTGCGCAAGATTTATTAATTTTTTTTTCGTCACGTACCTGCGCACTGCCAACAATATATTAAAATTATTTGAAGGTTTGGGCCGGTTACCCGATCGTGTGTATGACGCGTGATAAGTGCACAGATATTACCTAGGTTATATTGAAGCTTGCAGAGTAGGGGCCAATGTTGCCAGATTTAGTGAAATTTAACTATATCTAGCGATTTTTGAAATTTTAATTTTATACATAAAATTGTTACCCTTCTAGGAAAAAGACGTTTCTCACTTATGATTTTATTTTTTTACTTCATTTGTTTAATCGACCCATTGCGAGTTCTCGTGGTTTCGTTTGTAGATTTTCGATTTAAAGTATTTTGCTGATTTCTTTGATATATTGCTCGATTGATATCGTTGCTTTTGGCCATTCAAATTTCTCAAAAAAAAAAACCTGCTTGCTTATGGGCGTATGGGAAACTAGGCCAGTCAAACAAGCGCTTGCCTTATTCTGCTTTTGGTTTAAAAAAAAAACTGTGTAACATTTTTTATTTCGGTAAGTGTTGTATTATATGTAAACATTTTAACTGTGTACAATTCTGTGTACTTTTACATCAGATTGGTATAATAAAATAAAGCTGTAATAGATCATATCCAAACTGTGTTGTTCTGATTCATTTGTTTATGTTTACAGAAAGTAGTGAAATTTTTGTGAAATCTGATAAAATTCTGGAGAAAAATGTGGGCTAAGCCTAGTGAATTCATTCAGCTTGATCTGGCAACACTGGTAGCCACAGTTCCTCTGCACGCGTTCGTCACTACGTGCTACGGACGAGCTGTCGCTGTTGGGCAGCGATGGGACGAGCTGTCGCAGTTGGACAGCGATGGGACGAGCTGTCGCAGTTGGACCGCGATGGGACGAGCTGTCGCAGTTGGACAGCGATGGGACGAGCTGTCGCAGCTGGACAGCATGGGACATGCTGTCGCAGTGGACAGCGATGGGACGAGCTGTCGCAGTTGGACAGCGATGGGACGAGCTGTCGCAGTTGGACAGCGATGGGACGAGCTGTCGCAGTTGGACAGCGATGGGACGAGCTGTCGCAGTTGGACAGCGATGGGACGAGCTGTCGCAGCTGGACAGCTATGGGACATGCTGTCGCAGTTGGACAGCGATGGGACGAGCTGTCGCAGTTGGACAGCGATGGGACGAGCTGTCGCAGCTGGACAGCGATGGGACGAGCTGTCGCAGTTGGACAGCGATGGGACGAGCTGTCGCAGTTGGACAGCGATGGGACGAGCTGTCGCAGTTGGACAGCGATGGGACGAGCTGTCGCAGTTGGACAGCTATGGGACAGCTGTCGCAGTTGGACAGCGATGGGACGAGCTGTCGCAGTTGGACAGCGATGGGACGAGCTGTCGCAGTTGGACAGCGATGGGACGAGCTGTCGCAGTTGGACAGCGATGGGACGAGCTGTCGCAGTGGACAGCGATGGGACGAGCTGTCGCAGTGGACAGCGATGGGACGAGCTGTCGCAGTTGGACAGCGCTGGGAAGAGCTGTCGCAGTTGGACCGCGTGGGGCGAGCTGTCGCAGTTGGACAGCGATGGGACGAGCTGTCGCAGTTGGACAGCGATGGGACGAGCTGTCGCAGTTGGACAGCGATGGGACGAGCTGTCGCAGTTGGACAGCGATGGGAGACCAAACAGTTACTTTCAACGTGTTCCATCGTCCCAGTTCCAAGTGAGTAACATGTTATTTTTGTAACAGGTTACTGTAAAACATTTCCCGCCTGTCCCGACCATAGACTAATGACGAGGTAGACCGATCTCGCTGGCTGCGCACAATCAATCTCCGTGTCCCAACATTGAACTGCTTTTCTGCCAACACGTCTAGCGAAAATTTGAGGTTAGAACACTGATTTGTAAACAAGTGCTTTTAGATGTATGCATACTTCCTCTGACCAATTTGTAATGCAGTTTGATTTAATTGATATTGGTAAAAATATTTTATTAATATAATAGTGCTTGTCATTTCAAGATGAAGATATAATCAAACAGTTTCATCACTGTTGACCATGTGACTTGGTAGTTGTGTAGGATTGGGGCAGGTGAATGCTGGGTAGATGCGCAGGAGACAAATCTATCTAGTCTACGCTACCGACGTTCCGAGAAACGATTACGTTGTTCATACTCCAAAGGTTGGCGTTCCAAGAAATAACCTTGCAAACCAAGACGTTCCAAAAAAAATAACTTTTACGCATGCGCAATACCACAACACCTTCAAGAAATTTGCTTCGCTAACTAAAAACGCTTTTAAAAAACAACTGAAAGAATTCTTTATTGAATGTGCATTTTATAGCGTAGATGAATATGTGAACTACAAGAATTACGAAAGTACTGTATAACATTTCATTGTGCGCATTTCTTGTTCCAGTTTTTCTCGTGACTTTTTCCCTCCTGGAACAATAAAACGATGACGCCCCACAGCATGTCGGAAGAAGATTAGTCGCATTATGAATAAAGATACGATGTGTGCGCGTGCAGTCTGACATACATATGTGTGTGTTTACTGTGTCCAGTGTATAAACTTTATATGTTGTAGTTTGACTTGCCCAGTATTTTTGTGCAGCTATGTACTGAAAATATATTTTACGGACGCGATAAAACAAACAAACAAACGGACACTAGTCTTAAAGTCGCTGTAATGCACGATGTAGGGTAACGCGGTAACTATACTGGAGGTTAGGCCTTGCCTTACGAGATTCATCTTGCATTAGACGTACGAATAGAGATATCGAATAAAATCGGATAAATGAATTAAAAATTTTTACATCTCAAGCAAGTATTTATTTCTATAATTTACGAATTAACGTGAAACTTGAATAAGTTTGGAAGAACACACACACACAGTGAATAGAGTATTTTCCACAATTTTATCACCAAGACGAGTATTTTTTAAATAATGTAATATTACGAAAGATACTAGGTAGATAAATAATTATGGCTATGTTATTCAATTTATTTTTGAAATGTTTTTAGTTGTATAAATGGGAGTGTTGCCGTAAAGTTATTGCGATATTTACTGAATTGTTATATCTTGCCAAGGAGCGCCACCAGTAAGCAGTTACACCGTAGTTACAAAAGCTTATTCCCTTTCCATGTATAATTTGTATCAAAATTTACTACCTCATATTATTTCTATAGGCTGTTCACGGTAAAGTGAGCACTTTTTAAGGCCCTCTAAAAAGACATTAACCTCAAATAAATTTATTTTATTGCAGTCTCAGACGTTAACTTTTGAAAGTGACGAAATGTATACCCTGTGTTTATTAGTCATACTGCAGTGTTTACAATAAAAAAAAGTGGCGGAAAGGTAGAAATTAATTGACAGGAAAAATTTATCAGCGCCTTAAAAAGTGCTCAGTTTATAGTGAATAGCCTATACGCCATATCATTACTTTCACATATTTCAACGCAACAAGGAATCTCAAGTGCCGCCAAGTCTGTCACGTGAGAAGAATCTCGCAACTCCTGTACAACAGTTGACTAAGCAGATAGACCCTTGTCTATGCCATATGTCCCACTTCTGCACTGTCGAAAAAAAATTATTTCCTTCATTTTACGGAAAAGTGCAGGTGAAAATTTATCCAGAAGTGTCCGTAAACTCTCCGTAAAATTACGGACACACTGATTTTCAGAAACGGACTTCCCGTAAATTACACGGAATCTCTCCGTTAATCTCCAAGTTAGTTTTCTGTACTTTCCGTGTAAAATAAAAACAGATAATGAAAATGTCTTTAATTTTCGTTGTGTTGGTGTTCTACCGTGTATAAAGCATGATATTAAAAAAGTTAAAATATTTTGTACCTAAGCGAGGTTTGAATCCGAGTCCAAAAATTACCAGCCCACGAAAGACAAAAGCAAAAATTCAGTTTCTATTAAATTTAGTGTATTTTTAGTGTTGCCAACTGTTACAGACGCCTGGTGCTATTTTTTAATGTTTGAAAGTATGGGCCATAGTCGCGTGGATAACCTTACCTGCCGCAGAAACGATAATTTTCTAGTTACAGTGGCGAAGAAAGCTTCGTGTAGAATCGGCATTGTTCGTCCCCATAACTCGAAGCAAAAAGGAATACGGAGACTTTCCGTATTTTGTATTTACGGACTTAACCGCGTTTTTCGTTATAACGGATTGCCTTTCCGTAGATAACTGTACATTTCCGTAAAACATTCCGTAAATATAAGGAAATTTTTAACAGTGTGCACTACAATTCTGTTTCGCTTGCGAACTCTTGGACTTAATAGTTTCGGCCACAATTATACTGTTATGTTACGCGCTCGCTGTTTCGCCTCCCGTGCGAGCGAGCGAAGAGGACGGAGAGTCTTTATATGATAGCGGCGGCAGCGCGAGCTATGGTGGCCACGTATCAGTTATAGAAAGCGAGCCGACACGACAATCTCTTTGGCGGCGCATTCTGCTGTCCCTGGTTGTATTGACTTCTGCGTTTATCTGAAGGATGATCTGTGATACTGACCTCGTTCTCTCAGCGCGACTCGGGGTGCACTGAACCTTCGAGATGGTCACGGTCAACGCTATAAATATTGCGGCAGGCCTCCGGGCCGCGAGTTGTGTTGCAGATGATGAGTGAACGAGTGGCTGAGTTCCGGGCGACAGAGGACGAGCAGCGTGAGAAGTAACCAGCGGAAGGGAAATCTGCGACTGCGAGCATCAAGCAGTGACGAGTGCGGCTGGCAGGCTGGACTATTGGACTAGATGCGTGAGTGAAAGGAATAAATGATGGCAACAGAGAAACTGAATACCTTTTAATAATGGGCATGAGTTAGTTAATGTAACCAACAGAGACAATTTGAAGAGGACGTTGATTAAAGTTGAAGCAGACATTAAATCTTGCGCTCATTGTTAAATAAAAAAGAGTAAAAGTAGAGACAGATAATTTAATGCTGTGAATAATAGCGGAGTGAATAAATTAGAAATCAAGTTCAGCTTCTTTTATTTATTTTTTATTAAGACCTCGATTCCTCACGAACTCAGGCGTCCGCATGTAACAATTTTAATAATATTATATAATTGGATGAAATTTGGTACAGGAGTAGATTATATTCGGGATAAGCACATAGGGTACTTTTCATACCGGAAAAACGAACAGTTTCGTAGGGAACATATAAAATATGCCATCAACCATGAATTTGTAGACGGACGGAGCCGTGGGAAACAGTATGATATAATTGTGCACCCCAGTCAACTGTAGGCTACATCAATGTGTTTCCATATACACTAAATAAAAAAAAAATATATCATCCTGAAGGTTTCATCGCAGGGGCACGATACATCGGTACAGACACAGGACATGGCAATATGTATATAGAAAACAATTTTCCATGTTAATTCGTATGTTCCATGTAAAAGAAAACTTTTCGCAAGTCACAGCCTAAATAACTACTTCTCAAGCTTTGTCAAATTCATATACTAGTAATTACCGACAAGACATAAATTAATTATTTCTCGTGGTGATGACAAAAATTACCCTACCAACAGTAGGCAACCAATATGCGCAAAGAAAACGCATGTAAAGCAATGCCCTATGCCTTGCGGAGGCTTAAATTAAATTTAAAATCTGTGATGCGGGTTTTATAAATAATTATGAAAATCCAAGATGGCGAATAGGGTCTATGTCAACAAGAGTGCTCAATTAACAGTGCCTATGCCTATGCGTAGACTACAGTCAATTTAACCTTACTTTACACTTTTCTGAAACCCTGGTAAAGTTCTACTTCCAAGACATTCCGTCGCCTCGTGCAAACAAAGCTTGGCCGAAAATTACACCAAAGCAACAATGCACCACATTCGTATGCAGTAAGTTTAATAATAATATTTTCCATGAGCACTATTTCTTACTAGGCATTACTACCAACACGCCTATTTTATCCCTGTTTTATTCATATTAATTATAAATGAAAGAAAAAAAAAACGTATTGATAAAATATAAAGTAAAGTTCAATTTAACCAAAAATTACATACTTTTATGTTAGCGCGTGTAGGTATAAAACGCTTGTGAAATATTTAACATATAGTCCATTCGCGGTTTCTTCGCATTAAAAAAAAAAATCAAACCTTTGAAAAACATCTCATGTACGCATGGTTGTTTCTTATATATGTTACGTATCACAATCGTGTTATACTTGTTATAACATAAAAAGTATTTAATTTTTTACTAAATCGAACTTCTACTTATATTTTAAATATAAATTATATTTTTCATATTTAATATGAATAAAACCAGTAATAAATAGTTTAAAATATTCTAATGCATAGTATTATAACGCAGAGTGCGCAAGAATGTGGTGTGTTGGCCACCTGATGTAGTTTTCTAAGCTTAGTTTGTACAAGGCAGAGGAATATCCTGGAAGTAGAATACCAGCCTGGCTTCAGAGAAGTTGGAAATAACCGTGAATGGAGTGTATATAGGAACAAGCAAAAACCCCATACATTTTCAGAGGTTTGATTTTAAAAAGCATGGAGATACCATTTTACCCCCAGGCAGAAAAGGGCACACGCCCTCGCGAACGAGACAGGACAATAACGTACTAAGTACATCATTATATAGGCTTTCCACGGTAAAGGGAGCAATTTTGTGGCCCTGGTTGCTTTTTTCTTCGAGCCATTTCCCATTCTTGAACCACCTTTTAATATAAACACTGTCATGTAAGTAATAAACACAATGCATATATTCCACCGCACTCGGAAGTTTATGTCTAAGGTTAAAATATAATGTATTTGTTGACTATTGCTCCAAATGACAGGGCATTCGAAAGTGCTCACTTTACCGTGAACAGCCTATACCATTGGTGAGATGTCGGCACAGTGGGGTGCCCGAAGGAAAGAAAACGGGTATTCAGAATAGAGGCTTTTCGATTATATAGTTTTTTCCCTCGGAAAGTGGTACAATTCCACTCTACTAATTACACAGAACATGAAATTAATTCGCTTGAAAATCATTTCTGGGGAAACTCCTTGCTTCGCTGATGCGTGACCTCTTTGCGGTCACCACTTACAAAAAAAAACAACCGGCGTGCCTTGAATCACTGTTTTGGGGATTAACTCCCCTACTGGCGCTGAGGACTCTAGCTTGGTGCGTAATTTTTGGCTACGCTTGAACAGTAATTTTATTTGCGAGGGGACTACACTTGTTCCTTAAATTATTACTCTACCAAGGGACACTGTCTGGCGAGAAAGTGACGAGGGTAAAGCTCCTGGGGATTGGTGTCAACCCAGGGCCAGCCCAGGGTTGTATTGTGGCCAGCCCAGGGTTGTAAACAGTGTTATACTGTTGTCGAGGTTGTCAGCGGACCGCCAAGCTGCTTTGACATGTACCGCCACTCGGGCATTCAGGGGGTAATAATCGCTCTACACCTGGAACAGACTAGTAGGTCCATCAGGTAGACATTTGTGATCAACCGCTAGACACTTGATAGGAGTAAACAGAAAGCTTAATTTATTTCCTATTCAATTTTCTTCAATTGGCCAGTGCAATATCGGCAATATAAAAGAAGAAAATATTTTAATTAATTTAGATAATGCAAATAAACTGCTTGCCGTTTTATAAATATTTTTCAATAGAATTGAAAATAAAAATATAGTTATATTCATTCAATTGTAGAGACTGGAGTACAGTGATTTATATAAATCCATATTTCTTTTTACGATGATGGTGATGTGAACGATTACTTGTACGGCCGTGTATTGTCGATCATGTGAACTAGATCATGTTTTAGCAACGTTTTGGCGTTGTGTACCGACACTTGTCAGTTCACAGCGGCCGTTTATTTTTCAATGTAATTCTACATATTGTAAATTTGAATACTGAACACATTTTTATTAAAATGGGTTCGAATTAGACTATCGATATATTATATAGAAAACTGGCCACGCGTAGTAGTGCCAACCAGTGAACAGTTTTTTTTTTTGACATTGGCACATTTGCACTGGGCACAAAAATAAGCGTTGTTCCACTGCTTTGCCTTGAGTGACGTGTGTATGCTCGTCGTTTGTGGTGTTGGTGGCACTGCCAGTGTGAGGTGGCAGGCAGGTAGACGACGCCTTCCAAGTGCGGGTCTCGCCAGCTGCTTCCGGTAGACCAGGTCTGTCCTCGCCCGCACATGTCACCTCGAGCCGTCCTTACACTGTACCGCTCTCCAACACACTAGAGACTCTTCACCGTACAGTGAACTCTTTTGAAATCAAACTTGGACGAAAAAAATGTCACTGTCCCTGCCTGCACATATTTTAACGGGCATGCGCCAGTCGAGTTGTTAACGGAGAATGGAAAGTAGTTCCATATCTTAACGTCGAATAAAAAGTCTAACGTAACCATCTGTAATAACTTAAATTATATCTTTCACTTTTTGACGTGAATAAGTCTTTAAATTTGCAACCATAGTGGCAGTCAATCCAAAAAAATCCGATAACAAAATCGGGGATACTTTTGGCATTCCAGCTACGAATTTATCGTCTACATTCAAATTACAATGACACTACTCGATTGCCAAAGGATCAAATAATATGCCACTTGGCATAGAAGGCTGGTATAGCCACCAGTTCGACTGACTGCTTATCTGAAGTCCGTGCAAACAACTTCCAGTTCCGAGAAGAAGGCGTGGTACAAGCAGTCTTAAGAACTCTTTCACATCTACTGTCACTTCTAGATACCACAAACTGTTCAGCATTTTTTTACACCACTTTCAATTGATGATGCCATCAATGGGCACTTATTTTGCGAATAGAATGCTAATGTGAACTGATTTTGTCTAACCATCATTTGTGATATTTTTGTAACTTTCCAAACTTAAAAGAGAATTGATTAAATCCCCACCCAACACGAGGGCTTAGAGCAAAGAAAGATTTTACAAATGTTTTCACTAAGTAAGTTCAGGTGAACAACCTATTCATTTTCTAGATCTTCTTAACTTGCATGACTGATAGATGCCTGAATATGATAATGAGTTTAGGAAACACTTCCACTTTATATTTACACTGACATACCAGAAGTCGTGGGATACAGATACAGTATAGTGGGGTGTGGAGACGATAGGGCGGCTGGTGCATCAAGACATCACACACTTGCTTGCTGCAGTCACATGTCGTGGAGCTTCCTCACCTTGCCACCGATTAATCTCGGGTGGCTCTCTTCCCCTCCGTCACGATGGGAACATGTCATCACCAGCTATTGGCTGTTTTGGATAAAGAACCTCAAGTCGTGTCAGCTACGTCAAACTCTTGTGTCATCGGAGCATCCGTTGTCGCAACTTAACGTTTTTTTTTTTTTGGACAGTGGAGTTCGAGGCGTGTCGCTCCCCCTGCGTCCAGCGACTGGCAATCGTCTTCGCCTGAACGATTGGCAGGCATCAGTTTCTTTTTATAGTCGCATGTTCTTGCGATATTAGGTTTGTTCGCGTGGTATGCTTTTTCTACTATTTGAGAGCAAGTGATATCTTTCACGAGCAGCAAAGCAGCAGAAAACTAACACATCAAACTGACGTGTATTAAAAATGTTGGCTACTCAAAGTAACTTACTTTCGAAGCACAAATAGCAACTGCTACCGCCACCCGAACAGCGTACAAAGTATTTCCGGTAACGCGAACGGCAACTAGTTGAAACAGCACTAAACTAGCAGAATAGCAAATCACGCGAACACGCCTACAGCTGCTACTATTCTGCAACCCACAGTAACTGTGGAGCGAGGAGAGTGGCGGAGACTCCTGTATACTGGACCTCAGGGGCTTTGCAGGTCTGATGCTGGATTTACAATAACCCGGCAGTCCGACAAAATAGCCCCGACACCGACGAAAATTCTTCATCAGCCAATGAAGAGTAGGGTCACCCCGACAAACGTAGCCCCGAACAAAGTAGATTCTATTTCTACATTCGTCGGGTGTCGGACCGGTCGGCCTAGCTTGGCGGTAGAAAAAAAAATGTGCGGATTTCACTACTGTGGTAAATGTTACATTAAACATATGTTATTTACTTGTATAAGCCGTTCACGGTAAAGTGAGCACTTTTTAAGGCCGTTATAAATTTTTCCTTTCGTCCAATTTCCATCTTCCTGCTGCTTTTTAATATAAACATTGCAATGTTATATGCCTGGGGTTGCAATAAGATGTATTTATTATTGGTTAATGCCTGTTGGAAGGGCCTTCAAAAGTGCTCATTTGACCGCGAACTGCTTCTACCAACTTGACTGGGCGCATGCCGGTCAGTGCACTCGTCTCAACACATGCTTGTTGCTTGTGTTGGCAGCGACATTTTCCACAAAGGATGATTTAAAAAGCTTTCAATTAACCGCAAACAGCGTATAAGAAAATGACAGGTATATTGACGGTGAACACTTTTGAAAGCCTTCTCATATGGAATAATAGTTAACAAATATATTTCATGTTAGCCTTAAAAGCTGGAGTCACAATACCCTGACGAATCCGACACGACATCCCCGACGCGACGAAATTTGAGTAGCAGCCAATGAAAAGCAAGGTAACTGTGACGTCAGTCCCGACAAAATTGAGGCCCCGACAGCACGAATATAGTAGGTTCTATTTCTGCTTTCCGTCGTGTCGGGCTCGACGAAGCGCGCGCAAAGATATAAATGCAACGTTATAAAACAAAAGTTCGTGCATATTTCCCTACTATAGTATATAATAAATTAACTTGCCGCCAAAATAACGTTTTGGTTTGTTTTTCTCTTGTATAAATTCAAATATTGTCAAAAGCAAAATAATTATTAGCTTTATCGCGATTTCTAAAAAGAATGTTAACTTGCCGTTTTAAGATTTTCCAACAGCCAACAATCACACTTGTCGGGCAGATTTCGTCGTGGTATTGTGAACACTGAATATGATTGAATGTGAAATTCCGACGTCGTGTCGGTGTGTCGTATCGTGTTCGTCGGGTGATTGTGACTCCAGCTTTAGGCGTAAAGTTCCGAGTGCGGTGGAATACAACACTGCGATTATTACTTACACGACAATATTTATTTTAAAAGGTCGTTAAAGGAGTTGACAGGGAAAAGTAGCTAGGCCGTCAAAAAAGCTCACTTTACCGTGAACAGTTTACGCGTAAAGGCCCGGCTACAATAACCGTAAGAAATAACGATAAAAAATTGAACCCACACTTTTATATATGGCACCAGCTACAACACAACATAACGGCGTAAGATGGCGGCCTGCTCGCGGTAGCGGCATAAAGAGGTTTGAATATTTTCAATTATCTTACGTCGAGTTCTACGCCAGCCAATCACGAGACAACATTTCCAACCACGAGAGTCAGTGCAGTGCAGCCTTATAACAAGAACACAGTTATTATTAATAAATGAACTTTGCGGCACAGTTCCGATTTCCGTTTATTTACATAGCCAACGCAATTTTTTACATTTACGTCACAATTTAAAAATCCCAAAACACGACTCCCGCGAAACTTTTTTCATCACAAGTAGACAAACGAAAATAAATATATCAGGCTAGCCAACACACTGTTTGTAAATATCAACGAATATAGACTGTTCACGATAAAGTGAGCGCTTTTTAAGGCCCTCCTGAAAGGCATTAACCGCTAATAAATATATCTTATTGATGGTGGCGAAATGTATACACTGTGGTTACATTGCAACGTTCACATTAAAAAAACCAGCAGGAAGCTAGAGATTGGATGAAAGGAGAAATAACAGTACATTTTCATTCTGCCACGGGAACGCTACGGCGATTGTAAGAAGCAGGAAGAGCGGCAACAATGGCACTGCACAGTGACACACACACTCTGCACGTGCAGGCCGCAGAGCTACGACACATACTGCCTGCTTTACTACGGAAGACACACTGGCGGCGTCTACCCGCTTCATAACAGGTTCCCCCCCCCCCCGCCCCCCCCCCCCGCCTCCGGCATCATGGCCGCTAACCAACCAAGCTACTCTACAATGTAACGTCTTCCGTCAAAGGCTGTTCGCGATCAAGTGAGCACTTTTGAAATCAACCTTAGAAAAAAGACACTGCCCTTGCCTGCATGTACTGCGACGGGCGCACAGAGTGACATGCGCCCGGTAAAGTTGGTAACGCTAGATGGCAATTAGTTCCATATCTTAACGTCGAATAAAAACTGTTATGTAACCATTCGCGATAATTTTAATTATTTATTTCACTTTCTGCTTTTTTTTAAATGCATCAGTGTTTAAAAATTAGCAGATTTTTTAAAAATGTTTACTTTTCTAATAATTTCACAGTTTCACTTGACCGACGAATGAATAAAGTGATGAGGCCCGAGGCAATGTTAATTTTACATAAGGCGGAAGAACACACACCGTGCATACAAGTACATCTTGACCAGGGCTTTCTAAAGAGCTGATTTAACAGTGAACAGCCTATAGGCGCCTGTACTGAACTTTGCTTAAGACTTTCAATCAATAAACTGATAGGGTCACAGCTGAAAGTTCCGCACATGCAGAAGTACGGGATCACTGCACGCCAGTTCACAGCCATGGTCGTAGAGGCGATGGCGCACAGCGCGTTCCAGTGTAAGTAACCCTTATAGCTGCCGTGAGCTGAAAGTCCCACACATGCAGAAGTACGAGATCACTGCACGCCAGTTCACAGCCATGGGCGTAGAGGCGATGGCGCACAGCGCGTTCCAGTGTAAGTAACCCTTATAGCTGCCGTGCTTCTCGGCCAGAAACGGTAGCGGCGGCCGGGACCCATAAAGTGCGTCCCAATCGATTGCAGTCGACAACTAATCGAACAGTTATATTCATACACTACTACACAATGTGAGAACTTTTGTTACGCACTTTGTATGTGCGTACTTAGGCTACTGTAGCGTAGCGTAGCTTAGCTTGTTGACTGTTGATGAACGGTGGCAATCTGGCAAGAGCGCAACACGCACTATTTCTGCAGTCGAAGAGAGATGCACCAAATCTACCGCGATTGAAACAAACATCCAATTGAATACCTAGGGCGTACTTTATTTATTGATGTATTGCAAAGTTGTTAATAGCACCGAATTATTTATTTAAAACACTCTTTCTGGATATTTTAGTTTGTTACTGGTTTCAGCAGTGCCTTTTGATTTTTACGATTCTTTCCATAAAAATTAAAAGTGAAAAAAAATTACAAATGTACCTGTTGGACAATTTCGTCTTCATGGTTGAAAATTACATCACTTTGAATTTTTAAAAAGATTCGCTTCATTCGCAGATCGTTGGTAGCCGAGTATTCACATCGCACCGACACACACCCAAACTATCTCCACAGCTCCCCTCTTATCACGTTCCTGGAATACTTGCTGACAAACTGATGCAACCATTTCTTCGTTTGAGGTTTTTTTATTACTGTGTCTATACTGACCATGTTTTCCAAATCTCAGAAAATGAGCGATGTGTGTGTCCTGTGGGTATTATCTGTTCGCGATATGTCCACACTTATGAGGTGATTCGAAGTTCCCTACACATGCCACGTATCACAAGCGTTTCATACATTTAACATCAGTCCTCCCCCCCCCCCTTTTTCGCAAAAATTTTACTTGCATTTTATCTGTAAATTACAGTATTCCATTGGCAATTAATGTTATAGGCTGTTCACGGTAAAGTGAGCACTTTTTAAGGCCATTCTAAATTTTTCCTTTCGTCCTATTTCCATCTTCCTGCTGCTTTTTAATATAGACATTGCTGTGTGACCAATAAACACAGCAAATACATTCCACCACCCTCAAAATTCAAAGTCTGAGGCTGCAATAAGATTTATTTGTTAGTGGTTAATGCTTGTTGGAAGGGCCTTAAAAAGTGCTCACTTTACAGTGAACAGCCTATAACAAAAACAGAGTTAATAGGTGTATTTGTGATGCCCAGTAAGAAATAGTTCTCATGCAAAATATTATTATAACGAGCGCTCACAAGTGAGGTGCGCTGCCCCTTTGGTGTAATTTATTATACTTATTTAAGCATACATACACCTTTTGAACTTTTTTCCTTTTCTTGAAAATTTGCGGTTTGGTTAAGGCCCACCAAAGTGGTTTACTGTAACTTGCAGACAAAATATAAGCTCTATACATTCATTACAAAAACCTGAAGACCCTAATGAATTTTTAAAACTATCTTTTCTCTCCGAATCTCCTAACATGTGTGTCCCTCTCACAACTACACATGAAATATAAGTAATAAAGAGTTTAAAAACAAAGCACACATCTGAATATGATGAGCTAAGTAGCAAGGTGATAAAACACTGTCCAAATGAACTGTGTGTACCTCTACGTGTAATTTCCAATAACATACTTGGTTGTGGCATATTCCCATAAATATTTAAGCATGCAGTAGTTATATATATATGTATACGGAGAAAAACGACTGTTTCTCTTCTTACCACCTTCTCAAAAGTAATATATAAAAGATTGTACAATCACATAGATACCTATCAAATTTTATCACCAGCTCAGTTTGGATTTCAAACTAAATCTTCAACGAGTAAAGAAATTGATGAATTAACATATAACATACTAGAGGCATTAAATAAAACAAGAATAGGTAGTAAGCATATTCTATGACCTAACAAAGGCCTTCAACTGTGTCAAACACAATAGTCCTTTAGCCAAACTTGAGCATACAGAACAAGGAACACAAACTATTGACGAAATATAAATCAATGTAGTAAATAAAATATTATAAAGACCATTCATTAAATCAAAAAAGTCAAACTTTAAGATGTAACATCCCAACAAAGAGGCGCAAGATGTCCGAGGAAGTAAAAGTGTTTCTAAGATTTCCTCTCGTCAAATGTCATTGTTACATGGGATGCCTGAGGAGCGTATCAGAGTTCGTGAAGGATGGAGGTCTGCATAAAAATAAAATTACTAAATTCTATAATTATGTTTATTCTCAATGCTACAAGCAGTCGAACATCTGTTATTTACCAGTATGAGCATCCTATTGACTCTTATTATTCTTATTGAGGGCAAAATTTATAATTACTATCTCCATTTAAATTGAAGTCTTCATCGCAGTCTTTTACTCTTAAAATAATCCAATTATTTCCACGCGTTTGATTAAAGCTGTCGTATTACCGTCTTCCCGAATGTGCTTTGACTCGCGCATCCAGTCCACAGTCCCACTCTGCACCGCACACAAGCTCGCCGCCGCACTCTCGCAAGATCGCTGCAGTCGTCCCTCGCTGTTCTCACGAGACACCAAGATCTCTGCTCTCATTCATCCCCCCTCAGAGGCCCGCACGTGGTATTCCTACTCGAGGCAGGCGCCGTCTAGAACGTTCTAGCCGATCCAAGTTGCTGTGGGAAACGTGGCACTGATGACGACGACATTCCTGCACGATAAATGGGGGGATATGTGCAGTGTTACCCGGTATTTTTGGAGGAATTATCGTTTCCTCAAGAAAATTACGGTACATTGTTTACTATCATACCAATTCGTTTTAAAACTACTCAAATTTTCACAAACTGTGTACTATGTAACAACTTGGATACTAAATTAAAAAAAAAAAAAAAACAAATCACATAATTATTAATTGTTTATTAATGTCTGATAGACCGCACGGAACTATTTACGCACTACCCGAGTCTTCCATATTACAACACTGATGAAGAAACACTCACCGGAAACAGCCGCCTCTCAACAGTGGTCTGGGTACAAGAGTTGCCACAAAAATGTAAAGTTACGCCACCAAATGATGTTGGAAACACGGGCCTACCACCGATAGTTTTTATCTCCAAAGGCTCGTTGAAATACAATACGTTTGCGACGGCCGATTCGACGATGAATTTAATACCTACTTCCTTATCAGAGAGACTGAACCTTGTAAATAATCGGAAGGGGACGTGTGGTAATATGAAGCAGTAATGATTGAACTATGACTGGAGGGGCCAACTGCCAAATAGGAAATATAATATGCTTTGCTTCTACAGGCAAAGCCAGCTGCCAATCGCCAAACAGCAATTTTTTTATACCACTGATATAAAAAAATATCCCAATGACTGGCAATCACAGTTGCACTTTGCCTCGGAAGGAATGTTAGTTACAATCGCAATGAAATTATGGTACATTTGGCTATTATCGGCAAGAGGTTATCGTTTATGGTACGAGGGCAAAAAATATGGTACAAAATTATAATTATTGCACGAGCTGACAACACTGAATATGAGCTTCTCAGGGTCAGCGAGGCGCGAGCTGCGATAAGTTTGTATGGGTGTGCGGCGGCGTCCTTTATAATAGGCCGCTCGCTTAGTCTAACCTTACAAACTTGACCTCCAGCGCTCGGCGTCTTTAACACCGGGCAGCGACATGCAACCATACAATAGGTGACAAGTTCCACTTGTGTAAAAATGAACTAACGACATGGAAAAATGTATATTGGGTTGTTAAACATTGCCAGAAATGTCATGAAAAATCGCTCGAAAACTACTTCCTTTTGTTTAAATAATTCGATTTAATAGCATTTATTTCTATTTTCAGTAATTCTTTCAAAACATAACCAAGGATTCTCAGACTTATTAAAACAACATTATATACATAGCTGCCTCGCTGCAAAGCTATTTTAAAACCATGCCTCACTATAATATGCTAATGTATTGCTATATAAAGTTAATTGTTGTGGTATTCAAATAAGTTATACTTAATAGAGTACATACTATATCATTTTGGATCAAACGTAAAATAAAAATGTTTCCCACTTAAAAGGTGGAAATTTTATATGCCACAATGAAATTTTAGAATAAGCTTTTGTCTGTTTCTACGTATGAAATTTTCCCCCAATATGTGAAATATGAACACTTGTGTGTTCCTATGAGAAAACATAAATTATACGGTTTGTTTGTTAGCGTATCCGATGTTAAGACCACTGAAAACTAAAAAATTTGTTATTTTATGTAAGTAGCACATACGGTCCAAATTTTAGACATTATCAACGATTACTCTTTTTTTTGCAAAATAAATTGAGCACATAGTATTGCCATAAATAAATGTCAAATTCATAATTTTATTGTTTTAGAAATGTACACATAAATGCAATTTTACGTACATACAGAAATGAGATAGTTCACAATGAAAAAAGCCCAGAGATACCTTCAGACTTCAATAAGATCTGACTCGTACGGCCTTTTTGTTAAATTTTCTACAAATAGTTTGGCTTGTTTTATTTCACATTACAAAAACAGTAAAATGTTGGCCGACATGTCATTTTGCAAAAAAAACTATGCGATCTAAAAACATGTTGTCTGAGGAATTAGTCACAGACAATGTCTTGCAAGCTGGCCAGTATCAGATACAAATAAATATAACACCTTGGGGGTGGAAAAACAATCTTCGGGTTTTGGGCCGTTTGTGTAGACAATTCTACGAGGAAGTCAATGAAACAAGCCGCACCCTAGTAGGTTTATACTGTCAACATGTTCCGTTCATGTCTCGAGAACGACAAGGGTCGCATTTTCAACCAGTTCTTGGGCCTCCTGAAAAACTTCCGTTTTCACCCTAAGGTACCTTTTTTGAGAACACGTAACATTTGTTTTCCGACAACGAGCTCAAATGTTATTAATTTAACTTTTCAACGTTTTTTACGGTCCTACTGACTTGATTGAACTCTTTTTCCAGCAATATTAAGATCCTACGTGAAAAAAATTTGTGTGTGCTTTTCAAATATAAATGCTTTGCGGTGCTGATGAAATTGCATTGTCCTCCTTTTTTTCGGAATGGCTCATCCTGTGTTAGAATACCTGCAGTATTATTACCAGATCATCCTAGTAGAAATTCACGTAAGGCCGGCCAAAATTTCCCGTAACACCTGTCAGTTTTTTCTATGCTGATTGATTTACTCCACTCTATTCTCAAGCCACAATAGAAACTGCACGTATTCAGCAAGTGAATAATGACAATAAACGAGAAATGTTCGAGATACGAGCCTGTTGATTTATACATTCACTCTAATCAGTTGCTGTCCATTTGTCAATTTATTTTAATGGGTTGCTGCATTCAATTTTCATTACATGTACGTGCTTATTATAGATCTGTTTATTTATTTTAATGAGCTGAGATTCAATATGTTGTTTTCCTCTCAGGTACTTTACAGGTTATGCACATTTATATTTATGATTGATAATGCAGATTAAAAAATAAATTTTGTGTTATTGTAGATCAATAGTATTGTGCTATTTTCACTTTTATTTTTTTTATACATTGCCTTTTCTCTAGTCCTGCTCAATATATGTACATAATATGAAACTACTGATAATTTTCAGATTTAAAACTATTTAAGCTATCATATTTCTGTTTCGCCTCTTGTTAATGTTAAGTATGTGTTCGTGTTCTTTATGTTTACGTATGTGTACACTATGTTATATCTGGTCAAGTGTAAGAGAAGACATTGAAGCCTTAACTTCGCCGGTATAAATAAAGTATGTAATTACATAATTCTTTATATTTCTGTGCCGCCAGCTGGCAACACTGGGCTGGGCACCTGGGCTGCACAGCGCGGTAGAGGAAGGTGTAAGCTGGCAGGACTGCTATGCTGTTATCTACGGCTAAGCGAGGGGGATTATTGTGAACGACAGCTGGTCCCGTTACACAAGCCCACGATAACGTCCCTCCTGCTCATCCAAACATTTAGCAAAGCTCAGGTAGGGGAGGGAGCTGCTTGTGGCCAGAAGCCCCCCCCCCTTTTTTTTTTTTGACATTAGATAAAAAAAACTAATATGAAACCTGGTTGGTCTGCACGTCAATAATTACCGGCACAAACATTTCCCATTTCTAATTAGAGCCGGTTGCACCATCGTGGTACGAAACTCGATCTGAGATCGGATCTAAGATCGACAATGAAAACTGTTGCACCATTCGAGTTCACAGCTGGACTGGAGATCGAGATGAAGTTCATTTCGAACCGCCGAAATTAGCGGTTCGAAATCTCGATCAGAGATCAGCAGCCATTGTCGACAAATGTAGTTTGAAAATACGGCAACAAATAAAACTAAGTTCGATTTTTTACTTGAGAAATTAAAACAACATTATACATACTTGAATATTATTCAGTAAAATACGTACAACAATAATTAACTTAAAACAGATAAAACATCGCACATCTAGTTTTATCTGTGGTGAAAAATACGCCTACTTTCATGACGTCATATTTTACGAACCACTAGCAAAATTTGTCTCATACTTAATATAGATCTATCGAAGATCGACAAATCGGAGATCCTGAATCATGAAATTTCGTTTGCGCAACACTTTTACATTGGAACAAAGATCAAACTGGATTCTGGTTCGGAACTAGGATCATTCAATCTCGGATCGGGGGCGATGTTGGTGCAACCGGCCCTTAAGACTATTTACCACCCACCAAGGCGAACCGGGTTCGAATCCCGGCGGGGTCGCAATCCCAGATTTTCGCATGTGGGAATCATGCCGGACGATGCCGCTGGTAGGCGGGTTTTCTCAGGGATATCCCGTCCCCCGCCCTTTCATTCCGGCGCTGCTCCATACTCACTTCGCTTTACCCTCCTCGGCTCTCACCCAACCAAAGCCGTACACTGATCTTATTTTGGTCACAAATTGTTTCAGACGATTTTTCGAAATTTCTAGTACAAGACATAAGTAATAACTTCGGACAGTTTACATTGTTTGATAATAATAGTTTTTATTATTGTCAGAGCACGGATGTAAGATAAGAAAGATACATATTCGGTAAGTGTACGTGCTTTTAATTGTTTTCCAATGACTCGTTTAGTGGGATGCATGAGGCAGGCCTATCAATAAGTATACACTTAACACTGCCTGTAATCGCGAAGCAGAAAGTGGGTTTTCAGGAGTGTAAAGGATTAATAATAAAGAAAAACAATTGTCTCTCGAAGAAGGTAAACAAAAAAAAAAAAACAAGTGAAATAAACTAAAATAATGGATTGAGGAGGGGGGGGGGGGGCAAATAAGAGATGACGAAACTAGACTGAATAAGTAGCTGAGACCTACATAAAATAGTATTGTGATAGAGTATGGTCCGTGATAATGTAAAAAAAAAATATTTTAATTTTAAAATTGCTTTGCTAAGTTATAGCAACGATGCACATGGATATTGCTTTTACAGTTGTCAGTCTGGGACACGGAGGGACCATAGATGTGTGGTGAGGAAGGCACTCTGGAGGAATGCCAAGGGAGTAAGTAGCAATCCCTGCCAACACTGGCGTAGTGTTCTATGTTAGTTGAGAAGGGAGAGGGGCGGAAACTTAGTCTGTGCTCACAGCAACACAACAGTTAAGGCTCGACCAAATTTTTTCTTTTCGTGCCATAATTTCAGTTTCAGAGGTATTATTGGAAATGTCTGATTATACAAAATCTACATGTTACGATTTGTTTAACAATTTTAAGTTTAATTTTCATCGTGCGTTATCTGCTAGTTGTAAAAGGCCAAGAATACATAAAAAATTTTATCAATAAGTCCCTGCCATTCTGCAAGTAGGAAAATTAGATACAAAGAAAATTAGATACAAAGAGAAAAGAGACAGAGAAAATTAGATACAAAAGTGTTAAATAACGTGTAAATGATAAATTTTCTACAATCAAACATTTCCAATATATTTCTAAAATGGAAATTATGACACGAAATGGAAGAATTCCTACAAAACAGGTGAAAACGAGCCTTAAAAACAGGCCTTCGCCCGAGCATGTCTCCACGTAGGCTGGCAGGTTTTCCTGGCCACAACGCAGTCCGGCCGGGGCCTACCACGTAACATCAGAATATTTTTAAGGCCCTGCTGAATAGCCCAACAACACATTTAATATATGTAGTTGCCAGAACTGCACGAATAATAATAAATCGTCTTTATTTGGCGCAGTTAGGACATTGCTGCCTTCTCTGACACTGAACCATTTTTTGCAATTTACACTTGCTTACTACAGTTTAGAAGAAAAAAATAATAGTCCTTACAAACTAACGAACACTGCAGAAAATAAAAAATTGTTACTAGACTTTGATGGAACAGGCAAGTAATACTAAATAGAGACGTGCATATTTAAGTATCGAAAAATGTATACATTTAAGCGGTGATTACTAAGTTTAAACTAGTCCACAAAACACTGATGATGAACTGGTAAGTATTAGGCCCAAATATGCACCATATACACGCAGGAATATAGTACATTTGCACAACCGCATAAAGACACTACAGGCGCGCGCGCACACACGCACGCACACATACATACATATATATACACGTAACAACAGCTCCCTGCAAATCAAATGATAACGTATAACACTAGTTCGTTACAACAACAAAATTGTAGGGACTCAGGCCCTTATAATACAAGTGCCTGCGGCAAATTCTCACAATAATAATAATTACAAACAGACACTTAAAGTTGGAAAAGCGTGTAGACTTCTACATACATAAAAGTATCAAACAGAATTAATGATAAAAAATATAGATTTAGGAGTTAAAAGAGCATTGATGTTAACACAACAATGCCGGCTATCATAGCTATTTCTGCCACGCGTTTTGTGATGGGCATGGCTTTAAGGAACATTCAGATTTCCATTCAGCCGTACACACTTGTGGCGAGAAATCACTTGGAAGTAACGACGCAAGAAGTCTTCGAGAAAACACACGTGTAATCCTAGAACAAGATGGTAAATATCCATCCGTACCGTCTTACTGCCAACATGAAGTCTATCGAGAAAACACACGTGTAATCCTAGAACAAGATGATAAATATCCATCCGTACCGTCTTACCGTCTTACCGCCAACAAGAAGTCTATCGAGAAAACACACGTGTAATCCTAGAACAAGATGGTAAATATCCATCCGTACCGTCTTACCGCCAACAAGAAGTCTATCGAGAAAACACACGTGTAATCCTAGAACAAGATGATAAATATCCATCCGTACCGTCTTACCGCCAACAAGAAGTCTATCGAGAAAACACACGTGTAATCCTAGAACAAGATGGTAAATATCCATCCGTACCGTCTTACCGCCAACAAGAAGTCTATCGAGAAAACACACGTGTAATCCTAGAACAAGATGATAAATATCCATCCGTACCGTCTTACCGCCAACATGAAGTCTATCGAGAAAACACACGTGTAATCCTAGAACAAGATGATAAATATCCATCCGTACCGTCTTACCGTCTTACCGCCAACAAGAAGTCTATCGAGAAAACACACGTGTAATCCTCGAACAAGATGGTAAATATCCATCCGTACCGTCTTACCGCCAACAAGAAGTCTATCGAGAAAACACACGTGTAATCCTAGAACAAGATGATAAATATCCATCCGTACCGTCTTACCGCCAACATGAAGTCTATCGAGAAAACACACGTGTAATCCTAGAACAAGATGGTAAATATCCATCCGTACCGTCTTACCGCCAACATGAAGTCTATCGAGAAAACACACGTGTAATCCTAGAACAAGATGGTAAATATCCATCCGTACCGTCTTACCGCCAACAAGAAGTCTATCGAGAAAACACACGTGTAATCCTAGAACAAGATGATAAATATCCATCCGTACCGTCTTACCGTCTTACCGCCAACAAGAAGTCTATCGAGAAAACACACGTGTAATCCTAGAACAAGATGGTAAATATCCATCCGTACCGTCTTACCGCCAACATGAAGTCTATCGAGAAAACACACGTGTAATCCTCGAACAAGATGGTAAACATCCATCCGTACCGTCTTACCGCCAACATGAAGTCTATCGAGAAAACACACGTGTAATCCTAGAACAAGATGGTAAATATCCATCCGTACCGTCTTACTGCCAACATGAAGTCTATCGAGAAAACACACGTGTAATCCTAGAACAAGATGGTAAATATCCATCCGTACCGTCTTACCGTCTTACTGCCAACAAGAAGTCTATCGAGAAAACACACGTGTAATCCTAGAACAAGATGGTAAATATCCATCCGTACCGTCTTACCGCCAACAAGAAGTCTATCGAGAAAACACACGTGTAATCCTCGAACAAGATGGTAAATATCCATCCGTACCGTCTTACCGCCAACAAGAAGTCTATCGAGAAAACACACGTGTAATCCTAGAACAAGATGGTAAACATCCATCCGTACCGTCTTACCGCCAACATGAAGTCTATCGAGAAAACACACGTGTAATCCTAGAACAAGATGGTAAATATCCATCCGTACCGTCTTACCGTCTTACCGCCAACAAGAAGTCTATCGAGAAAACACACGTGTAATCCTAGAACAAGATGGTAAATATCCATCCGTACCGTCTTACTGCCAACATGAAGTCTATCGAGAAAACACACGTGTAATCCTCGAACAAGATGGTAAACATCCATCCGTACCGTCTTACCGCCAACATGAAGTCTATCGAGAAAACACACGTGTAATCCTAGAACAAGATGGTAAATATCCATCCGTACCGTCTTACTGCCAACATGAAGTCTATCGAGAAAACACACGTGTAATCCTCGAACAAGATGGTAAACATCCATCCGTACCGTCTTACCGCCAACATGAAGTCTATCGAGAAAACACACGTGTAATCCTCGAACAAGATGGTAAATATCCATCCGTACCGTCTTACCGCCAACATGAAGTCTATCGAGAAAACACACGTGTAATCCTAGAACAAGATGGTAAATATCCATCCGTACCGTCTTACCGCCAACAAGAAGTCTATCGAGAAAACACACGTGTAATCCTAGAACAAGATGATAAATATCCATCCGTACCGTCTTACCGTCTTACCGCCAACAAGAAGTCTATCGAGAAAACACACGTGTAATCCTAGAACAAGATGGTAAATATCCATCCGTACCGTCTTACTGCCAACATGAAGTCTATCGAGAAAACACACGTGTAAACCTAGAACAAGATGGTAAATATCCATCCGTACCGTCTTACCGCCAACAAGAAGTCTATCGAGAAAACACACGTGTAATCCTAGAACAAGATGATAAATATCCATCCGTACCGTCTTACCGTCTTACCGCCAACAAGAAGTCTATCGAGAAAACACACGTGTAATCCTAGAACAAGATGGTAAACATCCATCCGTACCGTCTTACCGTCTTACTGCCAACATGAAGAGGTGAAAATATTAGTTTAACGTGTTTAGTAACGTTGGTGATAACGCACAACCTCCTTCGTCAAACAAAAAGACTGTGACAAAGTTGGCGACAATATTTACTATCGCAACACTAAATTAACTCGTACCGTCTTTATGAGAGGAGGGGCGGGGGGGGGGGGGGGGGGGGACCGAAGACAACATAACTGGAATGAGTGCAGATACGGCACTGGCCAATTTTTTTTAATTAACTGCGCGATAAGCGAATTCTGTGATTTGTTAATTATAAAGTCCTTAACTGTTTTCTTTCGCGTTTGTTAATACTCGATACATTTGGATAATTCAATCAAAATGAAGTATGCAGGCGGTTTATTCAGTATTTGAAGATAACGTTTTAGTTAATTTAACACCAGAAAAAACATTTTTTCCCCCCCAATTGTAGATTGGTTTCATTAAAACTCGGATACACGAGGTTGTCACATTACAGAGAAGTGAATAATAATTTTGAAAATGCATATTTTATACCAACATTCGTTGCGTAGAATTACTGCTATGGGAAACTAATATAAATATGTACGGTCAAAAACAACAAATGACGACCTCGTCAGGGCGCAAGTGTCAGCTCCCTTAGCAGTGGACGTGTTGAAGGGCGAAGCAAACTCCCGCAACGTAATTAGGATGCTAATCGAAGCCATAAGGGCTCGCTACACTGCACTATAAAAGTACGCCCAATGGATGCGCTGGGTGTAGTGAGGAGGAATCGAGTTCAAAATGCCAAACAATTCGATTCCTACGAGTTCTCAAGACATATAGAATGGAAGGCAAAGTATTCGAATACTTCTGTTGGAGTGATCTAGTCCTCTTATCGTGCAAATTTGTCGTCGTGCCAGGCTTGCTCTTGAATGTTTGTAAGACGTGATTGTATTTTTCAAACTTAGCTATGTCCTTTGTATTTTGTGGTCCATTTGTGTTACATAATAATGTCTGGAAGTCTGTTTGTTCGATATTATTGAATATGTAGTGGACGTGAAGGAACGGATGCAAACAGTCCTACGCGAAGTGGGCGCCATCTATCCGTGGAAGCAGACAATGTCTCACCTGTTGAAGTGTTCCGACAATCTGCTACAGGCTGTTCCCGGTAGAGTGAGTACTTTTTAAGGCCCTTATAATTTTTTCCTTTCATCCGATTTCCATCTTCCTGATGATTTTTTTGTATAAACATTGCAATGTGACCAATAAACACAGAGTGCACATTTCACCACCATCAAAATTTAATGCCTGGGGCTGCAATAATCTATATTTATTAGCGTTTAATGCCTGTTGGGAGGGCCTTAAAAAGTGCTCACTTTATCGTGAACAGCCTATAACACTCGAGCCGAAGCTTAACAACCCGTCACTGGCACGCAGATGTGTGACATTTGTCATCCCGCGGTGTTGGATCAGTTCCGGGTTGTAGACTCGTTCTGTTCTGTTCTGTTCACTTGACTTCTCTGCTTCCACAGTCACCTCACTAAAGTGAACACTTTTGAAATGAACATTAGGAAAAAGTCACTGGTCTTGCCTGCATGTATTTCAATGGGCGCACCGAGTGTTTGTCATTCCGTGTTTGTGTAAGTGTACAAATGAGCAGGTTTGTAAAATATTCAATTTCCTAATAATTTGAGTTTCACTTGACCGACGTATGAATAAAGTGATGAGGCACATGGCAATGTTAATTTTACACAAGGCGGAACAATACACAACGTGTATACAAGTAGATTGTAAGCAGGGCTTTTACTGTGAACAGCCTTTACCTACGCTTATTAAGCTCTGAATGGTCAACAGTTTCACATTATTTCCACTGTGTATCTGCCAGAGGCGTAACAATACTCAGGAGCCGGACAACTCTTTAGGCGTCTCTCTAAAGGCATGTCGCTTCTCTTATAAATCTAACCTTGGTGCAATCAAAACTTAGCTTACGTGTTCCATTAAAGGTAAAGGAACGTCTATAACCTAGAAGCGAAAAAGTATGTCAGTGTTAGAAATAGATTCTACCAATTAATTAGAGATATCATCGATATTTTCACGACTACTGACATCGAGCTGTTTTAAATGAAAATAGTATTTTTCAAGTCACCTATTACATATACTTATAACATTTTTCATCAGCACTCGAATCTAACAAACGCTATATAGCTCCATTGCTATACGTATAATAATAATGTAAACGTGCCTTTAGCTTGCTGTTTCTGTTATCGCCTTTGTAGTCGTCAGCACAAACAAGGCAGTACATACGTACAGTAATTTAAGCCATTTTGAAAAGTTATTATTTCTGTCCTGTAATGCTGAAAATTTCAAAAGTTGCGAGTTTATGTCCTCCCACCTTACGTAAAATTTATATTGCCGTGGACCATATCACTTAAATAATGCGTCGTCCAAGTAAATCCGTGGGACTTTTACGATGTGTATGTGTTGATAATTATTGCAGATTCGTGCCCCATGTGTATCAAACGAAAATCGCTGAATTCAGCAGTTGTAAATTTAAAACTTTACATCTTTAACACGTAAATTTGTAGAATTATACTAATTTAGAAAAAAAAAAAAAATACCACCATGAAGGGATCACGCGAGTACAACGATGATTGCCACACTGTATGGTCATGACCCCATGTGTGTCCCATTTGCGTTTAATGCGGTTTGCTTGCGTGGGTGTGCCACCAGAGGGCATACGTGTCCCTCCATCATTCATAAAGGCAAGACACCGAACAAGGACTTAGTAGCTGTGTGAACAGCGAGAGCCACAGAGCCAAGTTGAGTAAACACGCAGCATGTCCCGACGGTGTATTCAACAAGCCTTCGCCCAGCTGGATGAGTTTGAGAGAGGTCGCATCGCAGCGCCGGATCTTCCCGGTGCATTGCTCGCCACTTGCACCTGTCTGTCTGCACTTGTGAGTCGGTGTTGGACGCAGTGGCAACAGGTGGGTGCGCGCGCGCACACACACACACACACACACACACACACACACACACACACACACACACACACACGTCGAGAAGGCTCGAGTCTACCCCGGCGGACCACCAGCAGGGAGGATTGTTTCATCGTACGACAGGCTGTAAGCACTCCACAGGCGTCGCCCAGGGACATGTCACGGCAGCTGGGGATACTCATGTGTAAGTTAGTGCCGTATCTCCGTGGCAAGCAGAGCGGGATATGTCGTCGTGGCCATCCTTTAAGACGTCTACCAGTACGACACCTACAGCCGGGAACAAGCAGAATGGCAGCTCGCGGGTCAGCGACGAATCACGGTTTTATCTGGATACAGACAACCGCAGGATTCAAGTCTAGAGACGTCGAGGCCAGAGTCGTGATCCACGCCACTTCCTTTGCAGTGCGGCACACCGCTCCAACGACAGATGCCATGGCGTGAAGTGCAATTCCGCATCCCGCTAGTGCTGATTGAAGGAATCCTGACGGCGTGGCGATACGTCCAGGGAGTCCTGCGACCACGTGCACTCTCCTTTGGTGCAGTTTGACAACCCATTTACCAGCACGAGTATCACAGCACGAGTATCTCTAGCCTGCCATCGTGATAACATGCTTCCTTGGTCAGCAAAGCGTCCCCACACCTCTCGCCCATCGAGAACGTTTGGGATCTGATTGGACGGCAAAAGTGGCGTTTATTCCATAGACGCAAGGTAAGCAATGCTTACCCCTATACATATTGGAAAAGTTTGACCCTTTATAGTTTTCACCTTAACTTTAAAGTTAAACACATTTAATTCTGTGTTTCCCGTTTCCGGTTCGAGAAACAGAGTTTTCGTAACTCCCGCACTGTGCACGCATAGTGCTGCTATCTAGTATGTATTTCCACAAACGGGAGCGACTAGGGATGAATCGAACTCGCAAGCAACAACATGAGCAGGGTACGCAGGCGTTCTGTTTGCGTCCTCCAGTTCTACATTTTTCCTTGGAAAGTGGATGAAAGTGTTCGGGAAAACGGGAGTTTTCTTACAATTTGTAATATGCTCTCTAAATAATATTCAGTTTAGTTATAATTATATTAATTTCGTTTGCGTTTTCATAACTAATGTTAGGTATTATAAAACGGCAATACATGTGGAGTGTCAGCGAAGTTGGAAGTTGCGTTTGTTAGTAGAAATTGAAAATGGAACCACAGCCCAGCTTTTATAAACAATTTGCTGTATTGCAAAGTGTGTAATGTATCATATTTTAATTGCATTTAACTAAATGTTATCTACGACACTCAAATATTTGGGGCTCTCATCTTGCTTACCCTGTAAAAAAAAAAACTCACTACACGCCACTGGACGGCAACTCCGGCGGATTTGGAGGGTCAGTTGCGCCAGCTGTGGCAGGAGCTTCCTCACGAGAACATTCGACGTCTGTATGCCTCCATGCCCGACCGTATCGCTGCCTGCCTCTGTGCCGTGCTACGGGTGGTCTGTCACCAAACCGAGCGTATCCTGCAAGTGTTAGTTCCCTGCAATACATGCTTGGTGTGATACAATATTTTGATGTTTTCTGTATACACCCTACCATATCCTGTGCCTGCACCCACTTACGTGCCCCTACGATGCCACCTTCAGGACGAGCAACTAACTCTCGCAAAGAGTGTACTTTTCTTAATTCGCTGCCAACTTAATAGGGAACGTGGATGCCAGCGTGTACTGTAGCACTAATGTAATTATGGACAGTGATTTTTCCCCGTGGGTTGATTTCAAAAGTAATTACTTTACCGCGAACAGCCTTTAAAGAGAACCTTAAACCACCATGTTGAATACTTGGTTTTTCTAGCCTGTCGGGGTTATCGTTGCAGGAACGTTCTGATCAAAGCCTCGTCTCCCTCAGCGCGACTCGGATAGTGATGAACCTTCTGGATCGGACCCCCTCGTCAATATAAGGCGCTGCAAGCCTCCGAGTAAATGTGTATGGAGCCTTGTATGACCTTGAGCGCCAGGTGCGTGGAGCCCGTGAAGCGATGAGCTGTGACGACAGCGACCAGCGAGAGGAAGTCTGCAAGCATCTGTACAGTGGAAAGAAAGAGAAAAGGGGGGGGGGGGGTGACCAGTGGGACTGGGTGCATGAGTGGCATACATTTCGAATTATGGCACAAGACAGATCGAATATGTGTAGAATAATAAGTGTGGATTAAGTGACGGTAACAAGTATAAAGAGAGTGATAAGGACTTAAACTAGTGCTGAGATAGACATTAAACATTGCGGTCGCCAGAATAACAAGTGATAGTATAATGTAGGTGGTTTAATACTTTAAATGATTGCTGTATGTATTTTATAGCTTTAGAAAACATTTTAAAAAATTAAATTTAGTTCTTATATTTTTCCATACCTCCGACCCTCGTGAAATCGGCACAGTCCAGGTGGCACGAAATAGCATTAACAGAAGTAAGATTATTTCAACTCGAGTTGGGAACAAAGCGTGTTTTCTTATGGGAGAGTTTGGAATAGGGAAAATGTCCACTGCTAGGTGCGCAGTGTTCCAAAGTGGCCAGTTTCAATCAAAATTTCAAGCTACGTGAATAATAAGAGGGAAGCATTTGACTTAGTTACGTAGGAATTTTATATTTGATTTATGATTGTTGCAATAATTTTTTTGTCGTATAGAATAGAGAAAACCCGGTACACATGCGACCCCAGCGTTTGCCTAGCGGTGAAAAATGTTAGTATCCAAATCAAAAGCATCGAACTTGCCAACCTGAGAGGAATCAACGCTAACAGAAGTGAGGGGAAATGGACGTATGCTGGTTGGGGAGGGCGGCGGAGGTCTAAGCCTGCGGTGTGCCGGGTTTGGCACGTATCTGTCGCCGAGGCGCAGATACGACTGTGGCGCGAGATAAGCGGCGCGAGATAAGCGGCGCGACGAGGCGAGGCGGTGCAATTAGCGCACACATGGCTGTGTTTGGCCAGCTCTCGCCGCTCCAGTGCAATATCCGCCACATCACCGCCGCCACTCCAAGTCCAGATAACGTCCGCGCAACACCCGCTGTATACACAAAGGCCCGCTCCCACGACCCCCCCCCCCTTCCCAACACATCACCGACCACGGATTAAGAGGACTGCCTAGTTGTCACATCGTACTTTCAATACAAGGCAATCGTAACTCTGAAAAATTGACTTTTTTGCAATTTTTGTGCCGGGAAGGTGGATAGTATTTATCACCTGACAGTGGAAGCTCACGGTCACAATATTATATTTACTTTCACTGGGTGTAAGGCAGATAAATGCGCGTTCGGAAATCTTCTTAATCGTACAAGTGTTTTAAAAGGACTACATATTATTACAATTTTAGCAGTACAAATCCCTTGCTGACATAGTACTTTAAAAAAAATAGTTAATTACTTTACGCTTATTTACCGCATATAAGACTGAGTCACTGAGTTACGGGGCAGTTTTGCATTCAGGGTGCAACATGGCTCTCGTTGCATGTAGTTACGTATAGCATAATTTTTAAAAAACAGTACTCTGGAATATTTTAATGTAAATCTCTTTTTCATGGCAGGAATGCAAGTCGGCATTTTGATCGTCCATTCAGGAATTTGGCTATTGAAAAATATACGGGGTCGTTGAAAAGTGTTACTATCAGTAAATATCGCTGTAAGAAGCCCTTTGTTCACGATATACAGCATATTATTCTGTAGAACAGTGTTTTAAACTATAGCTGTAATAATACCATATAGTCGCACCTTAAAACTCTGAAGAAACAGAAGACAAGTGGAACTTGTTTGCTATTTTCCATCGGCGTCCGCAATGCTTCCTTATGGCCGTATGTAACTTCGAGGCGTTTAATAATGTTGCCACGGATTCTCCTTAAGGCGATGCTACCGTTGCTATTATGTGTTTAGTCACATCTCTTTATGACGTACTATTACAATTCAAAGCCTATCATTTATATACAGAAATACTCAACAGAATTCCTGAAACTAGAATGGACAGAATTCAGTCTGTATTTTCTCATGTGCGATTGAAGAAGAAAAATCTGTACCATTTGTGAATAACTAAGTCGATTTTTTTTGCGAAAAACGATGTATGTGGACTAGCATAGTTATTTTGGCCGGTTTTTCTTCCGTGAATAAGTGAGTAAGTCTGATAATCAAAACTACAGATGTTGTATGTTTGGGAATAATAGGGTATCTAGGAGAAGTGAAAACAATAGAAGTAAGTCAAGTCAACATATCTATATTACTGCCAAACACTACAATGTGGGGTATGTAGGTATCTCAAATTATATCGTTATTATCAAAGCTCATGAGCTGTGAATATATAAGCAACTCAGTGGTATTTAACTAAGTAAGTCAATGACATTATTTTGATATTTGGTGTTTGCCAATACAATTATGTCCGACATGACAATCGTGGTTCTCTACACGTTAGTACGTGTTGTCGCCACTAGAATGTTCTGTCCCTGCAAAAAAAAAAGGCGTAACCGGAAGGAGAGAGGAGAATGTAAACAGCTGCGAAGTACTGTGAAAGCCGAGCCTACTTCACAGAGAAAGGAAACGGAACATTTAAGCAAAGGAACCATGAGTATTGTCGACCTGCAGAATGAAGTGCTCCGAGAGATTTGCTGAAGATGATTATTACGCACTCTGTTTTCAGGAATACTGGAACTTAGGAACTCATGACAAAAGAGCAAGTTGTTTATCATCGTTAATATCACTTTTCATAAAGAAAATGCACAGAGAATGTGAAGGTACTAAAACAAGAATGGTTAAATTTTCCTGCAAATTCGAAGTTGTCATACACGATATAACACATCCAACATGCAAATAATGTTTTACTAGAATATTTGGGGAAATAAAAGACTTAGTAGATTCCTTGGCACAAAAAAGTCATCTACTGGTATTGTTTCACTTGATGATCATGTCAAAGCATCTCCTTCAAGTAGTGCTGGGTAGTAACCTAATGAAATTAACGAGCTACTCAGTGGCAAATAACTTTAAAACCTTTCATTTAGAATTCAGCAAAAGCATTGGACACGTCAAGCCATAACTATAGCATTAAAATGCACTTGTCTGCTAGAAATAGCCGATTTGTAATACGAAGTCAGTTAAATCGAAAAGGGCCGCCATTTTGAATCCTAAGGCAACATACTTTTGGCTCCACTTCTAGATTTGTTCCTTTATGTGTCAGCAATAACTATGTCAAGTGGAAACCTGTGACTCAAAAGTGCAGTACGGCTTTACATACTACCTAGCAAAACACCAAAGTCGACCATATCACTGTTCATGCCAGAAGTGGGAGAAGCCTTATTTAATGAATGTGCTGGAGGATTGAAGACTAGTAAGTATATACAAATGACAGGAACTTGAGCATGTTCAAGAAAGCCTATACACAGCAGTGACCTCTGAACTGATGTTTAATAACGTATATAAATCAAGTACTGTTAAGGATCCAGACGAGTATAGTTGTTAAAGACCAGTGAGCTGTAAATGTTCCCGCTAGTAACTGCAGCTCATAAGGAGCACAATACAGAGACAGTAATGTGAATGTGGACGCGGTGGATTGGAGAGAACAGGACGAGTAGAAAACCCGGAACTGAACCCCGAAATGTGACGACACCCCCGGGGTGGCATGCCAGTCACGGGTCGTTCAGATTCGTCTAGTGTTAGCAGAATGTTGGAACACTTCCAACAGGTCAGACACTGTCTACTTCCACGGATAGATGGCGCCCACTTCGCCTACTTTCGTTTCGAAGGATTCCCTTGGGCTTGAACCATCGATGCCTCAGGCTACAATGGGCTCATGGAAACACCCACTTGTGTGCCCAGTGACATGTTTTTTTCGAACGAGTACCGCTTCAACTTGAATTAGAATGATTGCTGCGATTGCATTATGGTCTAAAGATGAGGTAGACCTATCTCGCTGAGTATGAACAACTATTCTCCGTGTCCCAAAATTGAACTGCTTTTCTGCTTATGTACATGGCTAGCACAAACTGCATTGATTGGATTTAAGGTTAGGAACATTGTTTAGTAAAAGTGCTTCGAGATGTTTGTATACTTCCTTTAACCAATTTGGAATGCAGTTAGACCAAATACGAATTGGTAAAAGTATTTTATTCATATAAAAATGCTTCTCTTTTTAAAATAAATATATATAAAAAACACGTTCATCATTGTTGACCAGGTGACTTGGTCATTGTGTTCCTTTGGGGTGGGTTAATGTTGGATAACATGCGCAGAAGACGAATAATCAGTCTACCTCATCTTTAGTCTCTGAAATGCATTCGACGACATTAAGGTGAGTGCCATCTTTCAGGCCAGTGTCATGTTGCATGAAAGATGGCCATGGTGGTTCCAGGAGCAACTGGGAATCATGGATGATCTCAGCTGCTACGAATTGTGGGCACACTTTGTAGATGTTCAAGTCGTACCCTTCCTTCAGCACGCTCCTGGGGCCGTATTCCAACAAGACCGCCCTCGATTACCTGTTGCCAGAAATGTCCAGATCGTCTTCGAAGCAAGGTAGGCGGCGCTTCTTCCCTGGCAGAATGTTCCCCGATATCTCGTATTGAACATGTCTGTGATATTGTCGCTCGGCAACACCAGCTTATCATTCTCATCCAGCAGCCAATGTAGATAAACTGAGGACTCCAGTAGAAGCTACCTTGCAGAAACATAAACCTGGCATGTTTGCTTCACTGCTATGGCAGGTAGCAGCTCTTATTGCCGCTCGTGTAGGCTTTTCAAATGTACTGATTTCTGGTTAAAGGCCGTTTACGATAAAGTAAGCACTTTTAAAATCAACCTTAGAAAAAAAAAAACACTGTTCCTAACTGCTTTAACGGTCGCACTGAGTGACATGCGCCCAGGAAAGTTGGTAACGATGTATGGAAAGTAGTTCCGTATATTAACGTGGAATAAAAGGAGTTCGGTAACCGTCTGTGATCAATTTAATTATTTCTTTCGCTTTCTGTTTTTTTTTTTTAATATCTAAACGTAAAAATGAACCAATTAGTTAAATACTTACTTTTCTAATAATTTCACAGGCTCACTTGACCGACGCAAAGATAAAGTGATGAAGCCTATGAGAATATTAATTTTACATAAGGCGGAGGAATACACAACATGCAAACAAGTAGATCTTAAGCAGGGCTTCCAAAAGTGCTCATTTTACAGTGAACAGCTTATAGTAATGTTATTGCATTGCTCCGAAACTGTAATCGTTTGTTTTCAACCCCATCAGTAATTTTTGTACTGAAATTCTTTCCATTCTGATGGTTGCTTCATGGTGCTGCATTTTTATAAACATGATGAGTGTATGAATGTATGTGAATAATTGTCCTTGTTCATATTGTCACGGTTCCAAAATGTCTGCTGCCATCTCGAGTGCAGTTGTTCACATAATTCCTTTCTCTCGCCAACTGAAACACAGGACAGGCTTGTGGTGTTGCAAGTCAGAGTGGAGTGACATTGTGAACTGTAGACTGTTTCGTGTGCGCCCTGGTTTACCGCGGATTCTAGCGAACAGTATTTACGAAAGTTGTACAGTTTTCGCTAGGGTTTGTGAATTCTACATTGCAGTGGCGTCACTAGGATTGTAAGTTTGGGGGATGGTCAGATCGGGAGTCAAACCTGAGTCTTCCCGATCCGGGATTTTACCGCTGCACCACCTTGTTTGGCAAAGACATAGACATTTCCAAAATAAAAATAACAAGACAAGACTACAATTCAAGGAATTAATTTTACCTTAGAGGTAATGATTTTGTTTTTATTTGTTTTGTGGTGCTTAAAGTATCGTCAACAGTGACAGCTGTAGAACCAAATTTGTACTGTATTTTTCCCTCGTTGTCTGTACAATTAGACTTAACATTTACCTTGACTTACATTGCACACATTTTCCACAAAAATATTGAGCGAAGCAGAAAACTTTTGACAGTTTTATAAACGAATGTCTTTTTTCTCATTTACCAATCCTTTCCTTTCACATTAACTCTTATTCATCTGAAAGCAATTTTTATTTACACAAACTATTTAAACAGATACACTAACAGAGGCTAAAATGAGCAACCGATAGGCGCTACACAAATTTTCATAAAATTCACATCTTACATGTCAGAACCCACAGGTATATCTACTTATTTATCCCTTACTAGCATTATTTACACTTAAATAAAACATTTTTCACAGAGTCAGAAAGTTTTTTGCACGTGTTATGTACCATTTTGAGGTACTCAATTAGCTTTTATACCTAATACGTAAATATTTTTTAATGAAAATTTTAAAACTACAAGTTTCAGTCGACATTTATTACATTAATTTTATAGGTTTGAAGAGGGGTCCAAGAACCTTGCCACCCTCCACCTCTTTGGGTTCGCCCTTGGCGCAAATGTTACGCACATTGCATTGTTTAAACAATAAAATGCACCAAAATATATTCACTCAGTGAAGATACTGAAAACTAGGATAGGTGTGTTCCAGTCTTCTGTTGGATTTGAATGCGAATTCATCGATGATGCAGTCCCGACACACTTTTTTGCTGTCTTATTTTTCTATTGCCAGCAGAGCTTGAGATGTGAGCCGCTCCTGTCCCCTGGTATTTCTGAGGTACAGTTTAAGTCTTTTTAGTACACTGAAGGACCTTTCACTTGATGCCCATGAAACGGGACTGGTAAGTGTGATCTGGAGAATTCTTTTTGGGCTTCGGGAACATACTTGAAGGCAAGACAGTGTACAGATCAAGTAATGAAATATCACTTTTTTTCTTTGTATTTTTCAGGTAGTTTTTGGCGACAGCTATTTCAGCTTCAGAAACTTCAACTTTATAGTGCTTACAAAACCCTTGCAAATGACCAAGAGATAAAGACTTTGTGGGATTACTGACGATTAATTTCGAAGACATCACTTCCTTTCAGAATTTCTTTATTCGGCTCAGTAGTAAATCGCCTTCTTATCTCAGAGTTCATGAAGTCTCTTATAGGATAAAACATTTCGTTTTTGGTTTTATCGAAATCCGAGGACTGAGAGGCACATTCGACTCGAGGCTTGTGGTTCCCTATGTCCGACAGTTTCAAAAATAATACAATCATCCATGGTACAGGATGTTTTCAAATTTCGTTGGGGACGATTTTTCTCAGCAACAGACTTACAAAAAATTCCCTGGCCTTCTCCAAACTGCCTAGCACTGTCGCACACTGATTTGAAGTGTTCTTCGTTTCGTTTCGAAGCTGTTGCAGTGTGTCACTCACAGAAGAAACAGCAAGGAGAGCTTCACAAAGGTCATAACTAGGAGACTGAAAACTCTTGCTAATTATGTCAGTAATTCCTAAAACTTCAATAAAAATTCAAAGTGCCAATATTGCAGTTTAATTTTATTATTATTATTTTTTAAGAAAAAGACAGAGACCCTTAGCAGTGAATTGGTCAGCACCATCATCAGGATTTTCAAGGTATTTTAACAAAAAAAGGTAGGTATTTTTCACTGCTTTCAGAGATCTTAACTGAGAGGACCATCCGACAGAAATGGAAGCTGCTAGTTCAGTATTTTTGAGATTTAGGTCTTTCTGCGCATCAAGAAATTTACTTTGAGCTATTGTCGATCTAGAAAAAATAATTATGTAAGCTATTCAACAAATAAAAAAAACTCTCTGACTTCAGGAATCGACTTGCATGTATCAACTGATACTGAATTAAGCCCGTGTGCATAGCAATGTATATAAATTGCCAGAGGATGCTCATTCGCAAACAGTTGTTGCATTCCATTATAATGGCCACTCATTACATTAGCCCCATCATATCATTGAGCCACATAAGCCAGATTACATCTGCCATATTCTTTCATCTTTTCAACTATCGTATAGCGTAATCCGGAAGCACTTAGATCCCAAACATTACAGAATGTCACAAACTTTTCCTGTACTTTATCATCGAGGATATAACGCATACAAATACTGAACTGTTTTGTCTTGCTTGCATCTCTGGTTTCATCTGCAATAATAGAGAAGTAAAAGAACTCTTCACGTCAGTTAATATTTTATTTCTTACAACTGTTGCACAGGATTCTAAAATTTCATTCTGAGACTAAGCTAATATAAAAGTTGCATTTCGTGGCGTAAACTCCAACAATTAGGTTTGAAAGCTTCATTGAAAGTCAGTGTCAAATTCTGAAATAAATTCAAGAATTTCTAAAACATTTCCACGATTTTGACTGTTTGCATTTTCGCAGTGACCTATCAGAGCTCTACCCTGGCGATCTGTGAGTAAAAGCATGTCAACTAACCTTACCAAGTATGCTCTGCGTCTCTTTACGTCCTCTAAGTTTGCATTTACCTGCTGTTGAGCTACTGTGTCGGAAGTCTTGGGTGGTACAGGAATTTAACCCTCGTTCTGCTGCTTTGAGATGGCATTCTGTAATTTCATGATCCCTAAGCTTTTGTAATGCACGTTCCCAGTTGGAGAACCCACTGCGAACAAAAGCAGTATCCATGTAGTCCCCCATTGCATAATGTCTGCACGAAAAAAAAAAAAACGCGGCATCACGTTATACACTGTATTCTAACCACAAGAATCAATTATACCAGGTTTTAGAAAAAGATCGTTTCTGCTTACCAAATACTCTCAGTGGAAAATAATTTATAGCAGATTGTGTTGGTTTTTCAGTCTTACCCGACAGATCATAAGGATCGTCCTCTTGATTAACACCATGGATAACTGGTCCACAATTTGTCGGCACAATCGTTTCTGCTTGTTTATTTACATCGCCAACACTGTTATTATTTTGAGAATTACATTCACTCGAGTCGTTCATAGTTCTTACATGTGTTATAGTTTGAGAAGACTAAGATTTCTTCAGCTTGACGACAAAACGATTTTCATATTTAAACAATTAAAATCCAACAATAACCGCACGACAATCGCCCACAGAACTCTAACGAACACATTATATTTTTAAAGTGCTGTTTTCTGGACAGTGCTGCGGGGACGATGTAAACCGAAACAAACCAACAACCTACTAAACTCTCAGAACATTCTAGGAGATAGTCGATTATTTCGTATAGCGTGTTATTTAAAACCTTTGTAAGAAGAACTGCAATGGCGATATTATCTTGTTTCGCTGGCATTGGACTACCTCTGTGTGGCCATGAGCGTGAGAAAATTCAGTGTTATCAACTTCTCAGCAATCAATCTGCCTTCGCGCGGGCTCTACCCAGCAGCATGTAAAAATACAACTACTGATAATCAGTGAAATCTGAGAGTCTTTGGTGAGGCGTCGGCACCCATAAACAGCTACGAAGACAAATTGGCAGTGAATACATTAGCTGAGAACATTATCTGTAGCACATGTTAACAATTTACAACATTGACTTACCAATATCGCATTCTTATTAAAATATTTGATTTTTACAATTTTCACTATGTGGTTTGGGGGGAGGGGAGGGTTTGAGAAAATTTGTAGGGGCTTAAGCCCTCCCAAATAAGGCCTACATTGTGAAATGGGGTTCTCGCGTTTATCGCCAGATGCGAATGACTGACTGACTGACTTGCTTCACCAGGGTGCAGGTGTTAAAAACTGTGTTTCCGGATGTTATCGGGGATCTCTCTAGCTGTGACAACACCATCACGTCGTAATCGTAGTTACGGATGTTCACATAAGAGGCTACTTTCGCTTGGACCTGCCGAGAGATGGCTTCTGTATGATGAGTTTGCATTTCAAATTGATGTTAGTTTCATGTCGCGTCGCTTTTTTCCCCATCTCTCAGGGTGTTCACGTTTAAAAAAAAATTTAATTGATGGGGGGGGGGGGGGTATTTTTTTTAAGAAACGTTAAGTCAAACAGGCATCTGCCCCAAGTTATTAAATTTTTAAGCGAATGATTTTTTTTCAATTTTCTGGATGAATCAGAAAGGAATTAGTTTGCGTGTTTGTTTAAATGAAATGTTTACTTCAATTTAATTGACATTAAATGTTCTTAATTTAATAAATGTAAACTTTTTAGCTAAAACAACCTTAGAAGGAAATGCCAATGTGCGGGCAAGAGAGAGAGAGAGAGAGAGGAGAGAGAGAGAGAGGAGAGAGAGAGAGAGAGAGAGAGAGAGAGAGAGAGAGAGAGAGAGAGAGAGAGAGAGAGAGAGAGAGTATATACACACACGTATATTTTCACTGGTCTGGGTGGACCTGCTTCAAACTGGACAGTAGATATAAATGGCACAACTTTCCCTCATATGCGCTCCATTATTATTTTTGTATATTTATTTTCCAGATAATTCAGTTAGTTTCATTTTGCACATATCTGAGCATTTTACCAATTTACTTTACTGTAATATATCAGCCAACTTTATAAATGCAGTTTTGTCATACCTGCAATAAAACTCATACTGAATGTAAATAATGATTGTGTGTAGGCGTAATGGCATACAGCTGAAAAATAGTTTTTCGCCTTCAGGCATTCTGAGTGGCTGGGAAAACACACACAGTGTGTGAACAGAACATCGCGTCAGACTTGTCCATCCTGGCTGAAGTACTACACAGTCGTTACGCGTAAAGAAAGGTTGCTCGCGATAAAATGGCCACTTATGAAATCAACCTTTGAAAAATGTCACTGCCCCTGCCTGCGTGTATTTTAACTGGCACGCTGACTAGCTTGCGCCCTCTAACGTTGGTAACGACGAATAGAAATTAGTTCCGTGTCTTAGCGACGAATTAAAAGTTTTAGGGTAACATTTGAGAATGTTGAAATTATTTGATTTACTTTCAGTATTTTTAATGCACATAAGTATACGAATCAGCAAAATGATACAATATTTACTTTTTTTTAATGATTTCAATTGACCGACGCATGAATAAAATGACGAGGCGCGTGGCAACGTTAATTTTACATATGTCGGAAGTATGCATACAAGTACATCTCTAGAAGGGTTTTCGATAGTGCTCACTCTACCGTGAACAGCCTTTAGCTGTGGGTAGAGTGCGCATGGCGTGCGGGAGAACAAGTGAGTGGGAGGGGGGGGGGTGTGTGCGGTTAGCGACGTGCTAAGCAGTCTTCTTGGCCGACCCGCCATAATGACTGGAGCGTGGCCTCGCCTCCCCTCCTCCAACCTCGGCGCTTCTCACTCGCCTTTCACTGCCTGCGCTGACCACACTCGCATCGGCTAGGCTTCTTATAGGCTATTCACGGTCAAGTGAACACTTTTTAAGGCTCTCCCAACAACCATTAACCACTAATATATATATATATATATATATATATATATATATATATATATATATATATATACACACGCACAGAAGAATTATATATATATATATATATATACATATACACACGCACAGAAGAATTATATATTATATATATATATATATATATATATATATATATATATATATATATATATATATATATATAATTCTTCTGTGCGTGTGTATGTCACTGAACTCTTCCTAAACGGATGGACCGATTTCGATGAAATTTTTTGTGTGTGTTCAAGTGGACTCGAGAATGGTTTAGATTCACAATTCGGTCCACTACAAAATGTTTTTTTTTTAAATAAATTTTTTATTTATAAGTTATTGTTGATCTTGGAATGTTTTACATTGTATCCGGCAGACAGCGCTGCGATCGCGAATTGTGGTAACTGTACATGTGATGACGTCAGGTACTGTAATACCTTTTTTATAAAAATGTTCATCAAAACGGTCCAGATTGTTACAACTTATTTAAAAAAAGTTTGAAATTTTCGGATTTAAGACATATGTACAGGACAACGTATATCGGGTCCGCTAGTATATCTATATATTATTGCAGCATCACGCATTAACTTTTGAGAGTGATGAATGTATACAGAATGTGTATCAGTCACTAATATTATAAGTGACGGCAGAAAGATAGAGAATGGCTGAAAGGAATAATTTAGCAGGGCCTTAAAAAGTGCCCAGTGATAGGGAACTCCCTATCATATGCCTCTCGCTATTACAAGTTGTTTCTATTAAAATTTTTGGACAAACTATCAAATATTTCAATGTAATTATTTTTCAGAACATCAATAATGTCGATACTTTGTTTCCCATCAACACATTGGTTCCGAAACCACTACCTTTCAATTATACCACCTAAAAAAACAATGAAAATTCTTCTCTTTCTGTCTCGCTTCGTTCCACTTCCATCGCTGGCCAAGAGTTCTAAATTTCCAATTTTTCCAACTTCTACTTTTAAAAAAACCTATATATTTTTTAAGCTGAAACAAATCTGGTTTTTAAAAAGTCGGATCAAAAACTTGCGATACTTAGATACCTCCCTTCACTTGTAATTTTATTTTTTTTTTGTAAAATTGCCTAAATAAATTATTGGGCACATTTTTTTTTTGAGATAAGATTTTCAAATTTTCAGAATAACCAAAACTTCCACAAATAAAAATTTCCTCCGGAAAAAAAAAAATCATTTTATGTCATTTTTCTTTCTTCACAATTTGTAAATGTCTCCTACGAAATCTTGAAAGAATCATTGAAAGCGACTATTTTTAGTACAATATTGTATAAAAAATTTTTAGAATTTAATTAATTATTTTTCAAGTTTATTTAACTTTTTGTTTGCAAATTTTTCCCGGAGTTATTGAGTTTGTTTATTAAATCGAGTTTTGTTTTATGTAAAAGGAAAAAAAAAAATTGCAAAATACTCCCTTCGTCCATCGTATCATCTGTCCACAACGTCTGTACGGTGTTTGCGCCAGCATCAGTATCCGTTCACGCTTACAGAGGCGGCACGGCACTAACGTTGAGAATACAAGAGTGGACGAGCCCGAGATGAAAGGAACATTTCTCACTAAACACTGCACACACATTCCGAGTTCTTGGCCAATTTCTTTCTGAAAGGCTGCGGCCGTTCTCTTAACACATGTCCCGAAAGATAAGGATTTTCTCGCAGAGTAAGAAAGTAGGTTGTAGGCCTGTACGTGACGTTTCAGCACAAGCGTGTAAAAATGAGTCAGGGTATTGTGGAATATTTCGAGATTGGGGTCGCGTGGAGATATGGACATAAACTTGTCTATAGACTATTCACGGTAAAGGTAAAATGATCACTTTTGAAAGCCCTTTTTTAAGATCTACTTGCACATTGTGTTTTCTTCCGCGTTATGCAAGATTAACATTGCTAGGGCCTTCATTATTTTATTCATGCGTAGTTCAAGTGAAACTATGAAATTATTAGAAAATTTTAACATCTAGCAAATATGCCCATTTTTACACTTCGATTCATTACAAAAAAAAAATCAGAAAGCAAGAAGATAAAATTTAATTTTTTTCACAAATACTTGCCCAACACTGTTTATTCGACTTTAATATAGCGAACTACTTTCCCTCCATCGTTACCAACTTGACAGGGCGCATGTCACTCAGTGCACCCGTTAAAATATATGCAGGTAGGAACAGTGACTTTTTATAAGGTTGATTTGAAAAGTGCTCACTTTACCGTGAACAGCATATTACACGAATACAGGTGTATTGCGCTACGTGTATTATTGACATTACGTGCGTACACTGTTGCCAGATAGTACTGCGCAGGACCAGGGCCGGTGTTGACGTATCAATTTGTACCTCTCAACAGTTGGTCAAAGTGACGGCGGCCCGCAACCTCGGCGCAAGCATGACGACGTAAGTACGCGATTCTGCCGTAGCCGCTCAAATATCCCCATGCGTGTTGCAGACCACATGTTCCCGATGTCAAAACGTCCCGAGGTGCCGCCCCTATCCCCAGTTTCATTTCTGCATGCTTTTATGAAGAAAATACTTCTTTCCAAGAAGTGAATTCGTAATTCATTCCGTGAGCCGGAAATTTTACAGCATCCCGTCTTCAAACATTTGTCAAAATCCTAAAAGACATTCTCTTAAGTTTCCTGGTCAAAACAACTTCGGGAAGAATAAGAAGAAGGAAAAAAGTTATATTTTCGTTTATAAAAAAATATTTTATTTATGTACAGAGAAATTAAAATCATTAAGAGTAATCTATTGAGAGGAATTAAAACACTAAAGAGCTACGAATACTCAGTTAACAAAACAAAGAGTAGTTAGAGACAGTTCCGAAACTTTTACTGGCAAGATATACAAATACATACCCTTGGTTCGATTCTCTTTCACGCCAAGTTGAAGAAATAAAATGATACCGCCGTATTTAGAATTCAACTAGCTTCGTGAATTAAGTGGCTAATAAAGATCATTTGCAAATTCCATTGGGAAATCATAATGCATGTACAATCCAATGATGAATCCAAATTCTTCAGAATTTATCTGACTATATCTTTGAGGTAAAATCACTTTGAAATTATCATAAATTTTACAAATATACTTTTAATATTGACAGTTATTTGTAAAATATTTGTATGTCACCAAATATTTTACAGGATTTAATTCACTCTTTCTATTTCTTTTTAAGATTTTAACGTTAGTTACCTTGTTAAGTTTTCAAAATCCTGATTAAATTCATTTATTAATAAAAAGTTAGTCAATTTTAATATATTTCATAAATCTTTCTATCAAAAAAACACATGCGAGATTTCTTTCACTTATCAAGTATGTATTACAAATTGTTCCAGCTTCGACATTTTTGTTTAAATCCATATTAAGTTTTAAATTTCTTTTAGATTTTATAAATTTTTTTCTGTAACTGCAGTCAGTACCATGACCATCTTACAAAGAACGAATAATAATTGTTTTATCTATCTCTCAATTTTCCATAGATTTGTAATACAATATGATATTTTTTAAGTTATACCTATATTTTATTTGGAATTTCGAAAATTACTGTACGCAAGATCGTTCCTACGACTATTATTTTTCACATAACACTGATCAACCACCGAAGAATAACATACTGATTCGTATTATATTTTATATTAACTTAAATACCAACAACCACAAAAACATGCATGTCAAATTGTAACACTGTTGAATTTATTTTAATATCAAAATGAAACGCATTTGAATCAACCAGAACATATTTCCCGGAAAAAAAAAAAAAAAAAAACTGCCAATATTCAAAACTAACGTAAATTTTTACGTTTATTTGTTATTTATTTTTATTTCAAGACTCGTGTTTCAACAATTGTCAACAAAATTTCCAATTTTTGAGTGACAAGCTCCTCTAGATCGGCATACGTTTTATCAATTACGCCACCAAGTTTTTTTTTTTGTTTGATAAAAACACAAACAATAATTGTTGTGTGACGAATTGCGGCAAAACGTTCAAATGTGTGTCACTGTTATCTCGAACGAAATCAAATAAATACCATACGTGATAAATAATTTAATTTGGTTTATCCTAATGAAAAGATTTAACCAAACATTTCTTATCAACGCCACCCATTTCTACATAACATTTTCACTTGGAGTTCTCAATAAAGCATTTTTAATATTTTGTTATGCCTAGTACAGGATTGTCAACCACTTTAATTATACGTCCATGTTTTGAAATTCCAATTCTTGAAAATTGGGTAAGAAAAAATTAGAAGTTACGGCAATATATGTATCTTTATCTTCAGTTAGTCTTGTTTAGTTAATCCAAATTACTCGTAAACATAATCGTTACTGGGAAAATAAAACTGATCTCCAATCGTAAGTTAAGAATCAGTACTATTATTGTAAATATAAATTTACCTTTGTTTAATCACCGGAAGGAAAGGTTTGCCTTACAAAAAGAAAAAAAATACATACATTTTTATTATTTTGTGTTCTTTATACATAAATAGATTTAAAAAATGGAGTTAAATCAAAATTCGAAAATTAAGAACAATCCTAACATTATAAAAAATCTTATGACTGCAATTATGGGAAAAATAAAAATAACGACCTTTCTTTGATTCATGAATTATAAATATCAGGAAAAAATAGAACAAGTAAACAAAGAAAATTAAAAAATTAATTACGTCTTTGGTTTCTGTCACAGTAAAAAATCACATTATCCTCAACCACAAAAGACAACTTTATTTGAAAGAGAATTGTTTTATGATTCAGCTGCATTGAGATCACCAGATTCTGAAAGAATAGAATATTTAAATAAAAAATTGCAAGAATTGGAAGATAAAATTTAGAAATAAAAACACTGAATGATTCTATAATTAATCATGGAAAATAAATCTCTGACAAAGTTAATGTCATCAACGAAAAATATGGTTCGAGAAGTAACAGATCAAAATTTCTCACTGGAGATACAGAATTTAAAAATAAACAATTACAAAACTTTGGAATTTTTTTTATATTAAGAATATGAATTAACAAGAAGACTTACCGAATCGTTAAAAAAAATTACAAATACCTTGAAAATAAATTCACTAAAATTTTGATAATATAAAAAAATGATTTTATTTACGAAGCACTGTCAAGATACAAAAATAAAAATTAGAAATATTTTTAAAGGATAAAATCTATCTACAAAAAAAAATTTCAAATAAAACTTCAAAATACGAGTCAAATACAGCTGAAAGAATGTGTTCACAGAGAGCTCCAAAATAAGGCAGTGGAATGAAAAAAATACAAATTTCTGAAATAATAAAATTTTATAAAAAACGATAGAAATTTATTTGACCGATAGGTGGTCATTAAAAAGGAAGACGATGGAAACAAACATTATTACAATAAAAATTCAGAATCATGAACATGTTAAATAAATTTATGGATAACATTGTCAAAAATTTAACAGAAGTTTGTAGCATTGCAGCTATATATATATATATATATATATATATATATATATATATATATATATATATATATATATATATATATATATATATATATATATATATATATATATATATAATTTGTATATTCGGGAAGTATTCAAATTGACTATATTTCAGTCAAGGATAGTAATTCGTTTTATATTTGAAGGATCGTGGCAATGATAACTTGTTTGTATTCTATATATTTTCGTTTTTCCAAATTCATTATTTTTCTTTCCTTATTTCATTAGTAGTAACAGACGTGACAGGACGATAGCGCATATTTCCTTTTCGCTGGGTTAGTAAACTAATCACGTTGCTATCACATTTCACAACATGGGGAAACAAGGAAAATAAAAGAGGTCACCTTTAGCCGACGTGACCGACTGCTCTGAAACAATATGTTTCCAACGAGGAAACTTTCTACCAATATATATATATATATATATATATATATAGGGAAGCACGGCCTTTCTCGAGGATCACAACAGTTCGTCGGAGCACGATCGTTTGTCAGCTGTCAGTCAGACAGTGATCACGTAACTCGCACCAACCAGCGCCCGCGACTTTAACCTTCTTTTGTATTTCGGACATTTCAAATAACTATTAGATTTATTTTCCGTCGGTGCGAGGAGTCGATAGGGCGCCGGGAGAGAAATGTAACCATTCTCCCTCGTCTTCGTAACTCTTGAAGCGAGAAGTTTTGTTTTATGAAGGCTGCCATTCTGTCCTGGGTTTTGATTTTGTTTGTCAGCTGCGAGTGTCGATTGTTTGCTTTGCCGAGACGACAGTAAATCTCCAGACAGTTTACTTCTTTTATTTTATTGGCAACCGTGGAATCAACAAACTTTCAACTATCATTTAGTCAGTGAGTCAGTCTGCAACTCATGCTGAGCTAGTTCGTTGGTGTTTACTGAGGACTACAACGATAGAGCAGGGCAGTAACCTGTTACACGTTCCGTACATGATTAGTATTTTGGATCATTTCCTCATTAATTTTGGAATTCTGAACATCATGGAAAGGAATAATCAATTGGGCACTGCATAATTTGAATTTACCCAAAATGCGCCCTAACTGTATAGTCATTTGACCAAACTAAACTGGATGAAATATTGCAAAGAAGAGAAAAATAAGCAAGTAAATTGGATGAAGCTAGCAATAATTCTGATGTTGCTTACAGAGATCAGGAAGATTTGGAATCGACACACAAAGCTAACAATATTTTACACAATTATGTTAGATGAAATATCCCAATTGGTGAAAATAAATCACTTCCACTGCAGTTGCCAAAGCGTAAAAAGAAAACTTGGATAGAGGACATTGTCCATTTCATATAAGTGGTCTCAAAATTTGACAGTTCTAGCAATGTAGTGCCAATGGCATCTGGGTAGTCATGTATCCTTCCGCCTAAGCTGAACTGTCATTTATGGCGACTGTTTGCAAACAAACACAATGTGACAGCCAGTATTTGTAAAAAAAAATATATATATATATGACTGCCTGTTTTTGTAAACAAACTGCATGTATCTCCTCCAAAATGACTTTTAGAAGCTGTGAAGGGCTGTTCAAACAGTTGCAGGTTGGCAACAATCCTTTTTTTTTTTAATGTACATGACTAACAACCTATGAAATAAGTATATAAATTGATAATTTGATAATAGGTAGCCGAAATAATATTTAAGCAAATGTTACTTAATTTCAGTAATTTTAATAACTCTCATTTTGTAACTCAAATGTTAAGTAGGTATTGCAGGTCTACATACGAAATACTTTAATAACTTTTCTCAAATACCTACGTGTTCAGATTATCATGCTGCGAATAAAAACTTATTTCTGACTAACTCAGTGTTGATATTTACACTGAAATTCAGTCGCACAACCTCCCTCCTCAAAGGTGTGAATACAGCCCTAGGCTTGTTCTGGGGTACTTAATGGAAAAAAACTGTGTTTCAGTTCAGAGATGTTACAAAGCGCTCTAGAGAAGCAGATGTGACACCTACAGCAACAATATATCAAACGAACATGTTACTTACACACTAAAAAGATGCTCCACCTACCCAAGATTAAAGACTTCATATAGTTCATTTTCCTTAGCGATATATTTTGGAATGTCGCAGATCCTGATGATGCATGAGACACTTCTTTATGATGGTGGAGCACCTTCGCTGGGTGCTTAAATTGAAAGAATTTTGTTTGATAAACATGTTGTAATTTACTTGATATCGAATAGTTGTCTTACAAGTTTGTATGGCCAGTAAGTTTTACATTTTGAAACCCTCCAGAACCAGTTTTAGAGTTTCAATCAATAACAACACAGAGAATTGTTCAAAGCAATGAAATGTGGACTCAATTAGGTTATCATCTTTATTTTATTTCGAGGGAAAAAGGAAAAAGTGAGCAGAGAAAAATAAAGAGGGGGGGGGGGGGGACTTTAGTTTATCGTCTTTCGTGAGACAGAATTATTTTGATCTTCATATGATGCCGGAATTACATAGCCCCAACGCGCACGACAAGACGGCCAACAGCCAATGAATTACACGATAGATCGTCGTAAGCCCAACCGATTCTGTCGTCCGACCAGCAATTTTGGATTAGAAATGATTTCTATTCTTCGTCGTGTCGTGCGGCACGATGCACAGAATGTATAACATTGCAAAATGAAATTGTATTGCAAGCTCTCCTTACAATGGTAAATACGCAGCTTAAAAGAAAAATAAATTGAAAACTACAGTATCTAACTTTCAAAAATAGTAATTTTACTTTCGTATGCATCAGTGATACCAATTTGTCACCCTAATGTATTACAAATTTCCCTCTTGTTCACCGAATATGAGACTGACGTAGCCTATCAGCGCCTTCTAAATAGTTCGGTTAAATGCTGAGAGTGTGGTGTCGGTCGTGCTGTAAATTCAAGTAGTCACATTGAAATGTGTCGTGGTTGCGTTTTTGGTCGTGTCGTGATGTGTTGGTAGGGTCTATGTGATTCCGGCATGAGTGTGTGGCATTTTGAGTTACATATTGTTTTGATGGAGCTCAGTGGAAAATTTTGCTCGTATGAAAATAAAATTTAAATTATTTAAATTCGAAAATTATAACTTTAATGAAAATACAAACGCGATACATACGTCGCTGTTCGTATTCGTACAGATACAGCAATATATATACGCACACACTTTGACCGGAGTTAACCTTACACTCGAATTTACGATGTAGACAAACAAATATTATTCACTCACTACAAGAGTGTGAAAAGTGCGGCAGGAGATGGCATGTTGTGACGTAGGTGAAGCCGCTGGAGATAGGTGGTTTTACTATGGACTCTAGCCGCCATCTTGACAATAACATATGTGTGAATATGGTCTCAATCATGGAGTTAGAGTATACAGGAGATGGCATGTTGTGACGTAGGTGAAGCCGCTGGAAACAGGTGGTTTTACTATGGACTCTAGCCGCCATCTTGACAATAACATATGGTGTGAATATGGTCTCAATCATGGAGTTAGGAGTATACAGGAGATGGCATGTTGTGACGTAGGTGAAGCCGCTTGAGATAGGTGGTTTTACTATGGACTCTAGCCGCCATCTTGACAATAACATATGGTGTGAATATGGTCTCAATCATGGAGTTAGGAGTATACAGGAGATGGCATGTTGTGACGTAGGTGAAGCCGCTTGAGATAGGTGGTTTTACTATGGACTCTAGCCTCCATCTTGACAATAACATATGGTGTGAATATGGTCTCAATCATGGAGTTAGGAGTATACAGGAGATGGCATGTTGTGACGTAGGTGAAGCCTCTGGAAATAGGTGGTTTTACTATGGACTCTAGCCTCCATCTTGACAATAACATATGGTGTGAATATGGTCTCAATTATGGAGTTAGGAGTGTACAGGAGATGGCATGTTGTGACGTAGGTGAAGCCGCTGGAAACAGGTGGTTTTACTATGGACTCTACCCGCCATCTTGACAATAACATATGCTGTGAATATGGTCTCAATCATGGAGTTAGGAGTATACAGGAGATGGCATGTTGTGACGTAGGTGAAGCCGCTTGAGATAGGTGGATTTACTATGGACTCTAGCCGCCATCTTGACAATAACATATGGTGTGAATATGGTCTCATCATGGAGTTAGGAGTATACAGGAGATGGCATATTGTGACGTAGGTGAAGCCGCTTGAGATAGGTGGTTTTACTATGGACTCTAGCCGCCATCTGACAATAACATATGGTGTGAACATTGTCTCAATCATGGAGTTAGGAGTATACAGGAGATGGCATATTGTGACGTAGGTGAAGCCGCTTGAGATAGGTGGTTTTACTATGTACTGCAGCCGCCATCTTGACAGTAACATATGGTGTGAATATGGTCTCAATCATGGAGTTAGGAGTATACAGGAGATGGCATGTTGTGACGTAGGTGAAGCCGCTTGAGATAGGTGGTTTTACTATGGACTCTAGCCGCCATCTTGACAATAACATATGGTGTGAATATTGTCTCAATCATGGAGTTAGGAGTATACAGGAGATGGCATGTTGTGACGTAGGTGAAGCCGCTTGAGATAGGTGGTTTTACTATGGACTCTAGCCGCCATCTTGACAATAACATATGGTGTGAATATGGTCTCATTCATGGAGTTAGGAGTATACAGGAGATGGCATATTGTGACGTAGGTGAAGCCGCTTGAGATAGGTGGTTTTACTATGGACTCTAGCCGCCATCATGACAATAACATATGGTGTGAATATTGTCTCAATCATGGAGTTAGGAGTATACAGGAGATGGCATATTGTGACGTAGGTGAAGCCGCTTGAGATAGGTGGTTTTACTATGTACTGCAGCCGCCATCTTGACAGTAACATATGGTGTGAATATGGTCTCAATCATGGAGTTAGGAGTATACAGGAGATGGCATGTTGTGACGTAGGTGAAGCCGCTTGAGATAGGTGGTTTTACTATGGACTCTGCCTCCATCTTGACAGTAACATATGGTGTGAATATGGTCTCAATCATGGAGTTAGGAGTATACAGGAGATGGCATGTTGTGACGTAGGTGAAGCCGCTTGAGATAGGTGGTTTTACTATGGACTCTAGCCTCCATCTTGACAATAACATATGGTGTGAATATAGTCTCAATCATGGAGTTAGGAGTATACAGGAGATGGCATGTTGTGACGTAGGTGAAGCCTCTGGAAATAGGTGGTTTTACTATGGACTCTAGCCTCCATCTTGACAATAACATATGGTGTGAATATGGTCTCAATTATGGAGTTAGGAGTGTACAGGAGATGGCATGTTGTGACGTAGGTGAAGCCGCTGGAAACAGGTGGTTTTACTATGGACTCTACCCGCCATCTTGACAATAACATATGGTGTGAATATGGTCTCAATCATGGAGTTAGGAGTATACAGGAGATGGCATGTTGTGACGTAGGTGAAGCCGCTTGAGATAGGTGGATTTACTATGGACTCTAGCCGCCATCTTGACAATAACATATGGTGTGAATATGGTCTCATTCATGGAGTTAGGAGTATACAGGAGATGGCATTTGTGACGTAGGTGAAGCCGCTTGAGATAGGTGGTTTTACTATGGACTCTAGCCGCCATCATGACAATAACATATGGTGTGAATATGTGTCTCAATCATGGAGTTAGGAGTATACAGGAGATGGCATATTGTGACGTAGGTGAAGCCGCTTGAGATAGGTGGTTTTACTATGTTACTGCAGCCGCCATTTGACAGTAACATATGGTGTGAATATGGTCTCAATCATGGAGTTAGGAGTATACAGGAGATGGCATTTGTGACGTAGGTGAAGCCGCTTGAGATAGGTGGTTTTACTATGACTCTAGCCGCCATCTTGACAATAACATATGGTGTGAATATGGTCTCAATCATGGAGTTAGGAGTATACAGGAGATGGCATATTGTGACGTAGGTGAAGCTGCTGGAGATAGGTGGTTTTACTATGGACTCTAGCCGCCATCTTGACAATAACATATGGTTTGAATATGGTCTCAATCATGGAGTTAGGAGTATACAGGAGATGGCATGTTGTGACGTAGGTGAAGCCTCTGGAGATAGGTGGTTTTACTATGGACTCTAGCCGCCATCTTGACAGTAACATATGGTGTGAATATGGTCTCAATCATGGAGTTAGGAGTATACAGGAGATGGCATGTTGTGACGTAGGTGAAGCCGCTGGAAACAGGTGGTTTTACTATGGACTCTAGCCGCCATCTTGACAATAACAGATGGTGTGAATATGGTCTCAATCATGGAGTTAGGAGTATACAGGAGTTGGCATATTGTGACGTAGGTGAAGCTGCTGGAGATAGGTGGTTTTACTATGGACTCTAGCCGCCATCTTGACAATAACATATGGTTTGAATATGGTCTCAATCATGGAGTTAGGAGTATACAGGAGATGTCATGTTGTGACGTAGGTGAAGCCGCTAGAGATAGGTGGTTTTACTATGGACTATAGCCGCCATCTTGACAATAACACAAAACATTGTGTTTACATTAGAATGGCGTTGAGATAAAGGTTACATTCGGAGCATTTCGTGTGGAACAAAGAAGCTGATGAATAAATAAATACATATTACAATTCACGTGTGAAGTTTTACTAGTTTATTATTGACTTGTGTTAGTTGTGCAATCAAATAATTTCCTCATAAAACTGCCGATCGTGAATGTGTGTACCACAGACCAGTATTGTGTTATGTGCGACAATATACACGTGTTTTAGATATAGTGCTCATATATCAGGATTTATGGAAAACTATTTTTTGAATAAATTAAATAAAGTATAACAAGCATGCTATCGTTGTCCTGTAATGTATTGCAGGTTGCGTATCAGTAATGAGGGCAACAAAACGGCGACCAGGAGCCTAGCTGAATATCTGGAAGGCAAAGTTCACATGACATTTATATTTAAATTCCTAACAGTGACAATCACTCGAGAGGTTTGTTTCCAATATGACTTCATCTCCTTCATACATATTTAATGTCAATATAGTACATGGTTTCTGGCAAATAAATTCAAATCCCGTTTTAGTTATTCCCTCTCTTTACATTACATCAGTTCTACGTTATGATACAGTTGTATATTTATCCATCCCTTATTGTTGGGTACAATTTTTTTTCTTGCATCTACAATGTTGGACAGGATTAAGTTACCCTTGGTACATAACCAAAACACAGAAGTTAAAATTTTTACTGATTTGTTTGCACTGGACAATCAAGTATTTTAGAAATTTGTCAGAAGAAAAAAAGGGGGGAGGGATAGGAGACATTTCTGGATAATTTTATTCCCTATATGTACAAAAATTCGCCAGCATTTTAGGTTACTTTGGGTAGTTTAATTAGATTAGGATACATTGTTAAACTACAGTGGGTGAAAGACGCATGCACCGCAATGATATTGATAACAAGCGCACATGTACTAACCACTGCCAAAGTGGTCCACAGACACACTTGTGACAACATTTCTTTGTTATTACCTAGCAACTTGTGCAATTATTATTTTCAGTTTAAATGTATCAGAACCACGCTGCAGAAACTTGACAAACAAGCACTCCTCTAAGAAAAAGCATTATCGCTGAAGAAATGAGGTCCCTCTCCTCCCTCACCAAGACCGGGTGGGGGGGGGGGCTGCGGTGGGCATAGTGGTAGGACACTTGCCTTCCACTAATGTGATCCATGTTGGTTTCACATATAGGAATTGTGCTGATTGATGCTGCTGGCTGGCATGTTTTCTCGAGGTTTTCCCGTTTCCCCCCCACCCTTGCATTTCTATGCTGCTCCATAGCTGCCATATTTCACCCTCATTGGCTCTCAATACCTTGGTTGTTACAAACCACCAAACCTCTTTCAACTCCTCCTCCCGTCTTAAGATGATGGGGGCCATGGTGGTGTAGTGGCTAGAGTATTCGCTGTTTCACGAAGCACACTTTCTTTTGTTTGTATCCCATATACATCCAATATACTTCGGAAAGGACTTGTCATTTTTTTTAATTTTTGTCAAGCAATATGGCTATTTGCAACAAATACATTAACATAAAAAAATAACAGATAAATACTATAATTTACACACTTATTAATTCTAGCAGCTGTACAAACATGTTAAGACTACATTTGGTTTCAGTACAAGTTGTTATAATTCATGTACAGATAGATATTAAAGTATAAATATGTAAAGTCTACATTAGATTGAAACAAGGTATTACATGAAGTCTCCTTACATCAGTCTTGTTCTGCATTATAGAAATTCATCTTTATGTATTCTTCTACGGAATAGAAGGCATTATATAAAAAGTATAATTTTACAGCTCTTTTTAATTTCTGTAAACTATTAATTTACTTCAAATGACTGGGTAGGTTATTTATCAGTTTTGCCCCAGCATAGTATGGATTTGACGTAAATATTGAGGTTCTGTAGGAGAATAGGTGAATATGATCAGCGTGTCTGGTGTAGTAAGGGTGTATATCGCTATTTTTTTTTTTAACTTTTTAAATGTTTTCCATGTAAAAAAGAATACTACATATGCATGCATGGAAGAGTGAGAATTTTGTTATTTATGAATAGCGGCCTACAATGGCTTCTTTTTCCTCATTACTTATTAATCTCACTATTTTCTTATGTAATCTAAAGGCCTTTTTCCATTTTGTCAGTTTACCCCAAAATATGATTCCATAATTTATTACGGACTGAATATTTGAGAAATAGTATGCAAGTATTGTATTTTATTACTCATGTTTTTTTAAGGTATGTACCACAAAACACATTGAACTCAGTTTTTTACAGACACTATCAACATACTCATTACATGTTAAATTACTGTCTACAATGAGCCCTAGAAATTTAGTAGCCTACTATTTACTGTCTGTAACCCGTCTTCTATTGTTGTGCATCTTTCATCCTGCATTGTATGTTCATTTCTGTGCATGAAATTCATGACCACATATTTGTTTACATTTAATAGGTATTAATGTATTATACTAGAACCAACTGGACATCTCAGTCACCGTTTGTTTTATATTTTCTTCAAGAACAGCGATATTTGAACTAGTTACCAACATATTTGTGTCATCCGCAAACATTATAGCTGAGCCGTTGGTTATTTCTTCTGTAAAATCATTAATAAATATTAATAATAAAATTGTTCCCAATATTGATCCCTATGGCACTCCTACTCGAGTAGTTCTGGTATTGGACATAACTTCTGTAATGTGATTTTTGTCATAATATCTTATGGAGGTGATCTGTTTTCTGTCTTCAAGATATTATTGGTTACACCTCTTACTCCACACTATTCAAGTTTTTGCAATACAATATTGTGGTCGACACAATCGAAAGCTTTCGAAAGATCTGCGAATATACCTGTTGAGAATTGTCTTTAATCAAAGGAAGTTAATATTTTTGCAGTAAAACTGTAAATAGCTTGTTCTGTGGATCTGCCCTCTACAGAGCCATACTGATACAATGAAATAACCTTGTTTTTTTTAATCAAGAATTGTGTCAGTTTATTTGCTATCAATTTCTCTAAATTTTTTGAAAAGGATGTAAGAAGAGCAATAGACCTATAGTTATCCATCAATGCCTTGTCACATTTTTATGTATTGGTACTACTTTTGCATATTTGAGTCTGTCAGGAAAAATTCCCTGGGCAAGGCGTTCATTGAAAATGTAAGTCAAAGGCTAGTTTATTAAATAAGAACACTTTTTTTTTAGCAGAGTTATAGGTGCCTCATCTATTCCACAGAAACCTTTACTTTTGAAATTTTTAATTACATTTATGATGATGTCTTCTTCAGATATAGCTATGAAAAACAGCGTGTTATCATTCCAAGTGTTAGGTCTTTGGGGTATGTGTGCAGGACTAATATTTGTAGCTCTGTGTTTATTTTGCAATTTTAGTGCGATGTTTGTGAAATAGTCATTAAAACTATTAGATATTTCCTTGCTATTTTCGATTTTAATACCATCAACTTTCAAGGAAAGGTTAACATGTCATTGCCTTGGTTTTAATTCATTATTAATAATGTTCTACATTGTTTTATTTGAGGAGGAGGCTATTTTTCCCCCATAGTATTTCTGCTTTGCTACTCCGAGTAACTTGTTATATAATTTTTCATATTGCTTGCAGTATAAATTTTGTTTTTCCCCCTGGGTTCTTAGCATTTTACGCATTGTTTTTAACCTCTGTCCTGAGATTGTCACACCTTTACTAATCCATTTTATTTTCGAGCTACTGCTACATTTTACAGATTTGAGTGGAAAGGCATGATTAAAATGACAAATAAATGTATTAATAAAACTGTTCCAGACAATGTTTGATTCAGTTAATGTATAAACATCATCCCATTTTTCATTTACAAGTACGCTTTTAAAAAATTTTCATCTAAATATCCATGATTAATCATCAATATTAAAATAAGCTTATGTCCAATGAGTTGCCCTCAAAATTATAATTTAAAAAATCCTTAAGAAGGATGAAATAGAGTTTAAAGAAAATCACGCGATGTTTTTCTATTTTGCAGATGATGTAGTTATAGGAATATATTGGCTTTATCTAAGTTTTCTTTATTTTGACTACCTTTGGAAAACGATAAAATGTATAAACATGTAATTTACTGTAATGATGACAGCCTACCGTTAAATACATAACCATCTAAACACACAAGTAAATTTTATTTATTTAACTCAACATCTTGTCGCCAGCAGGTTCATTAGAGAATGGTAAACCAAGAACACAATGAAGGGAATATAAGGAAGGAATTGGTCAAATTGTCTTTATTGAGTCACCGCAGAAATTGCATGGAGTGAGTTCGAGAAACCATGGAAATTGCAAAACATGACGGCTACATTCAGTAGCTATTATGAGAACTGATTTGGTTGTAGGCCAATATTCTTGTATTGATAAACAGCTGATTTCATGTTGTCACTGCAACTCTGCTGACTTGGGGAGATAAAACTTGTAAGGGGTGGAGTTTTTATAAGGCGTTACCTTGTATTGGTTTAAGAGATGATTTGCCGTTACTAACAAACGAATTCCATAAACTCCTACACTGAAATAGCAAATCGGCATTCAGAAAAATACGTTATCTCTGCAGTTTAAAAAAAAATGCCTGTGCCTCTAACGAGTCCGCAACTTACAGGTTAGGCCTTAAGTTCGCGGCACGTTAGTAATCGCAATCGCACTTGCAAAAACTAAACACACTGCAATTGTTAATTTACAAACTTACGCAGATAACATATCCCTATACACATAACAAATGTGCGATATCTTTCAGGAATGTATCCACGGTAGGCTATATACAAACACAATAAACACTGGACTCGCATGGCCCGGCTCGTACGCATTTTCATACATTAATATTAGTATTCGTTGGTCGACGAATAAATCAAAAAATAGATCATAGTTTTAATGCGTCTTTACATGCGAAAGTCGCATTTTACAAACGCAATAATAACACAAGTTTAGAGAAAAACAGAACAACTAATGAGTTCATATAACACTCGCAAGGTTGTTCCATTTCAATGTAAACAAAAGTTGCCTCTCTCCCGCATGGCTGCTTCACTTGTAACACACTCGCAGACAACTTCGGTAGCGTACTATATTCTATTTTAGTACGGTTAAAGTTTTATCACAACTTTGAAAAGCTCCTATAGTCGTCAGAAAATTATTTCCTGGAATATTTCCAAGGCAAATATATAGGGAATGGGAATAAAATCAACCAAAACACCGTATACAACACTTCCATTTAAATGTAAATAATTCATAACTTTACATATTTAACGGCGATCTAATTATCTGAGAAAAGCACACTCATACTTTGTGTATATTGTCGTTAGGTCAAAAATGGTTGTATGTTAATTTATGTCGATTTTAAAACTCGTCAAAATACACGTGCAAGATAGGCAGATACAATGTTTTGGTCTACTGTTGATCACGTGACCATTTTTTACTAGAAAACAACTGTCTAACTCCATTCTATAAACTGGCTTCACTAGTTAATACTGCACGGTATAGGACATAGACACCCCCTGGTTGCCAATGTCCAGGAATTACAACAGTTTTCCTGTATAACGCACCTAAATCTTAAGGCTGCAGAGATAGTGCCTAGCATTTAGGCCATACTGCCAATAGTTTGTTAACGGTAAAGCGAGAACTTTTGAGGCCCTAGTTACTTTTTACTTTCAGCAATTCGTTATCATTTAACAACCTTTTTAAAATAAATATCGCAGTGTTAAGTTATAAAACAGCGCACGAATATTCTACCGCAATCAAGAATTAAAGACTAAGGCGAAAATAAAACACAATTATTGCCTACCAGCTGACCCGTGCGACATCGTTCGCATGATATTACTGTAGAGTTATTAAAATTAAGCACACCATAGTTTAATAAAGCTTTAATGTTTAAAATACTAATACTTCTTCTTTCAGGTTTAATTGAGTTATCAAATTACACCCAGCCATCACTTCGCACATGTTCTAATTTAGCATATTTAGGACTTACAATTGATGTAGTCACTTTTTTTATTGGGTTCTCTAACAACTGAGCTACTGCGGCCCCACTATTGCGTTCTCTAGCCCCTGAGCAGCTCCGGCCCCACTATAGGGTGCTCTAGCCACTGAGCTACTGTGGCTAACTACTGGATGTTCTAGCCATTGAGTTATTGCGGCCCCACTATTGGGTTCTCTAGCCACTAAGTTTCAGCAGCCCTCTTAATGGGCGCTCAAGCCCATGACCAGCTGCGGCCCCCATATTGGGATCTATAGCCACTGAGCTAATGCGGCCCCCTAAAGGGTTCTCTAGCCACTGAGCTACTGCGGCCCCACTGTTGAGTTCTATATTCATGAACCTGCTGCGGCCCCACTACTGGCGCTCTAGCCACTGAGCTACTGCGGCCCCACTATTGGGTACTCTAGCCCCTGACCAGCTGCGGCCCCGATACTGGGCGCTCTAGCCACTGAGCTACTGCGGTGGCCCCCACTATTGGGTACTAGCCCCTGACCAGCTGCGGCCCCACTACTGGGCGCTCTAGCCACTGCGGCCCCATTATTGGGTACTCTAGCCCTTGACCAGCTGCGGCCCCACTACTGGGCGCACTAGCCACTGAGCTACTGCGGCCCTACTATTGGGTACTCTAGCCCTTGACCAGCTGCGGCCCCACTACTGGGCGCTCTAGCCACTGAGCTACTGCGGCCCCACTATAGGGTACTCTAGCCCCTGACCAGCTGGGCCCAGTATTGGGTGCTCTAGCCACTGAGCTACTGCGGCGGCCCCACTATTGGGTACTCTAGCCCCTGACCAGCTACGGCCCCACTACTGGGGCTCTAGCCACTGAGCTACTGCGGCGGCCCCACTATTGGGTACTCTAGCCCTTGACCAGCTGCGGCCCCACTACTGGGCGCTCTAGCCACTGAGCTACTGCGGCCCCACTATTGGGTACTCTAGCCCCTGACCAGCTGCGGCCCCAGTATTGGGTTCTCTAGCCATTGAGCTACTACGGTCCCACTATTGGGTGCCACTGGGCTACTGCGGCTTTTTGGAAGGAAAGAATGACAGCCAATATAAAAAAAAAAGAGAAATGACGGAAAATAACTTTAATAGCGCTTCTTTCTATGCAGGAAAGCTTAATACAGTACCTATTTACATCCCTGATCATAATTTTTTCCGAAACAGTTTTTAGATATCTCGGTGAAACAAAGACTAAGTTGGTCCTGGGGTTATTATCTATCTACTGTGTAAATTTTATGTCAATACGTTAAGTGGTTTTTGAGTTAAATCCGTTCGGACAAACAGACACGAAAAAATTACCATTAGATATGGCTTAGTTATCAATTATACTATATGAAAAAATAATTAAAAGCGAAAAATTCTAAAATTACAGACACTTCTATTTTATTTAGTAGCATAGATAGATATAAAGTATTCCAAAGGAGAGGGCTTTCAAAAGTGCTCAGTTTAACGTGAAAGGCCTGAAGTAAGACACGGTGTGGAAAGTGCAGGCAGGGGTGCCAATGTGCGCGACGCCGACTGTACCCGCGTACTTCCCGGCGATAAGGCCTAGCGACACACACCAAGGCTGCCAACCCTGCCACTTTGTCGCCGCAGCTTGAGGCGTGGGGGGTCCGCTGGACTATTATCACCATCCAGCAAGCTCAGGTATCGCCGGCTCTCCTAGCATGGAAAGTTGACTCCCTCCCTACACGCCCATGCCATCAGTAAGACTCGAACATAAAACGCCTTTAGTAGCTAGGTACTTGTTTAGTGTAACGTATATAATCCATTCGCGGTTGCGTCACACTTTTCTGGATCTACTTCCAGAATATTCCTCCGCCCGCGAAAACTGAGCTCAATAAAGTAATGATAATTACTCCAAGGGAAAACGCACCGAACAGGCGCGCACTCAGTTGTATAGGCTGTTCACGATAAAGTGAGCACTATTTAAGGCCCTTCCAAAAGTCATTTACGAATAATAAATATATCTTAATACAGCCTTAGGCATTAACTTTTTAGTGTGGGGAAACATACATCCGGTTTATTGGTCACATTACAATGTTTATATTAAAAAGCAGCAGGAAGATGGAAATCGGATGAAAGGAAAAATTAAGAAGGGCGTTAAAATGTGCTCACTTTACCGTGAACAGCCCATAATAATATTTTGTATGAGAACTATTTCTTACTAGGCGCTACCAATACACATATTATCTCACTGTTCTTATAAATATTTATTATAAATTAAATATTATAATTTATAAATAACGTATTGGTGAAATTTCATTTTAACGAAATGAAAGAACCTCTTACGTTAACAGAGGTATAAAACGCTTGTGTTACATGACATATTTAGTAAACAATCACACAACATTGTTTTTTTTCCCGAAGGTTAGATATAAAGTGTGGAGAAACCGCGAACAGATTATATCATTTGAAGACCACAGGGGAAAAAACCTCCCTATTCCTTTTTTTTTTTAATGCCATTTTTTCCTTCGATACGGCGTTTTCTACTGGTATTACAGTCATGGGGTAGAATGTAATCAGTCCCACGATAGAGCCACTTGAAATATTAGCATACAGAGAAGAACCTAACATGTCCAAACACAAAATCGCTCTCGTGTAAAATGAGCAAAATGTGACCTATCAGGTATTTCCCCTGTGGTCTCTTTTTATAACTAATACGTTGGTACGCATCGTCAGAGTGAAACTGACAGTGTGCGAGGTTAGTTTGCCAGCAATGAACTGCTCTGGCCAGAAGATTTCAGTCACGACACAACACCTGACATTGCACTTTAACCTAATGAAATTATAATCCACCTTATTTTATTATCACAGTAACATGTTTTTCAGACGATGTAGATGTCTGAGTACAATACATACAAACTACTAAAGAGGATGGAAAAGTCGCACAGTGCGCAAATAACTGCTACGTATAATTGAGAAAAATCTTAACTATAGGCTGTTCACGGTAACATGAGCATTTTTGAAAACCCTGCTTAAGATCTATTTGTATACACGTTGTGTGTACTTCCGTCTTATGTAAAATTAACATTGCCATGGGCCTCGTCACTTTATTCATGCGTCGGTCAAGTGAAACTGTGAAATTATTAGAAAAGTAAATATTGTACAAATCTGCTCATTTTTACACTTCGATGCATTAAAAATACAGAAAGCGAGAGAAATAATTTAAGATATCAGAAATGGTTACATGACACTTTTTGTAAGACGTTAAAATGTGGAACTATTTTCCTCTCCATCGTTACCAACTTTACTGGACACATGTCACTCAGTGCGCCCGTAAAAATATATGCAGGTAGGGGCAGTGACTTTTTTCTAAGGTTGATTTCAATAATGCTCACTTGATCGTGAACAGTCTTTACTTAACATAATTCTATGGTGTTCGTTTTGTCGAGTGGACACAGCATTTGAATTGCCGAGGCCGGCCTATACAGCATTAGCATGTATAATGTATAGTTTTCGAATACAAATGACAGACCGTTTAAAAAAGAAAATTCCGAGAGTTCAAGGAGCCAGCCAGGACAGAAACCAAAAACTTAAAAAACATGAAAAATAATTTATCTTATAATTAAAAAAAAAATAACGCATAGGTCTCAATAAAAACCACACTTTAAAAAAGAAGCCCTTGTTTGATTAATGTTTGAAAACAGTCTCTCGTCGAAAAGAAGGAACTCTGGTGTTAAAGTTAGAAAAATTTAGATTTGATCTAAACTGTACAAATTCCTCTAACTAAATAAAAAAAATCACCTATGCTAATGAAGTAGGGGGTATTTTTTTTTTTTTTTTTTAGAAAAGGTGCAAGCCTACGGTTTTGTAGAAAGTAAAATGTCAGTGTAGTTTCGTTAACTCTATTGTGCTAATTATTTTCGTAGAAGCATGCGGAAAGTGAAAAGTTGTGTCTAACACTTAGTTATTTATTACTGGATATGGATATGGATATGCCAATGCCAACGAAATCATGTTTATCTTCTAAGAGAATTCAGACTGTAACAGTCGAACATACAACGCTGCGAATTAGGATTCTATATATTACATAAACTGTACAATATGCTGCAACTTTATGACGAGTGGATTTAAGTTCCTACTTTTTTCACTAAATTAATATTTATACAAACGATGTGCTAACTGTATGTATGGTTTGAGTTCTTACTCGCGACGTCTTATTCAAATAATTTTTTAATTACGGCAGAATTACTTGCCTGTCCGCATAGCAGATAAGTGGGGTGAATTTTACAACTCGCATGTTAGGTTAAGGTAGAGCATGTTCAAAGTTTGTATCTCGACAGGGGCATTTTAGTAAATTTATAGCTATTATTTGCAGTTAGATAACGCAAGAATCAAAGCAAAATATAAAACAAGGAAAATATTGAATAAATAAAAACTGTAGAATTATTCTGTTCTAGTTGTCCCGCATCAGAAGTGTTCTTTTCCGCTTCAGACGAGAACTCAATTGACGCATGTTCGGGACTCAGTACACGCTTCATGCCTGTTACATTTAATACAACTATATCAGGTTAGTCTTTGTGTACTGGAGAGCTCTCATTTGTTACTCCTTTTTGTTTGAAAATACATAATCGTCTTTTGGCTCCTACGATGAGTAAATATTAGCCAGTGGATGCGCAGTTTGGCGCCATGTTCTCGACATATTGCAGCAGCTACCAAGTCGTCGGGCGAGCACGAAAGTTCAGCGTCCTCGCGCATGTAAAATACACAGCACAGTCGATCACCAGCTGGCAAGTCTGGAACGATCCGGTGCAAATTGCCGTCGCTCGCCTCTTCATACTCCTTGAGCTTGCTACTGGACCAGTGACTATTGGCAATACATAATGATATGTTCTCGCCGGATGGAAGCTAGCAATGTTGTTTCTCTGCCGCGTACTCGATGTTCGTCGAAGTAGCGGGGCCTGTTTTATATAGGACTGGTTACAAAATGGTGATGCCAACTCCATCTTGTAAATCAGACAAGACGTCGTTTCACGATCTCGGCAAGCAGCGAGAGGAATTTGAGACGGTCTCGCTGAATGTAACGAAACATTTACATTTGCTGCAGGTAACATCGCCTTCCACATCCGCACTGCCTGCCATCGTCGTGATCTGAATCTAAGCCAGTGCTCTGTCAATTACATACGTACATATTACAGAACATGTACCCGTTTCGTTTAGTACCGCACTGGCGAGAAACAATAGTTGTGGCTTGAATTTAGCACTACGTAACGATTCGTCCCTGTACACAGATCACGTGTGATGCACAGGGCGTGTCTAATGCCAGCCCCACCCCTTGCCATTAGTACCGTGCCATATACAATTACAGCTTTCGGTAGTTTCGTCCGGCCAGGGCGGACTGCAAAGGCGAACGTGGCGCTCGTAGACTTCACATAGGAAGCTTGCTACAAGCTGGGAGTTGTTTTCTTGCGTTGAAAATATATTCCACCTGAGCTGGAAATTAATATTCCCGTTTCACATTCCAAAATAAGTCAAGCTGCGAATCTCGCAACACTCGCCTTTAAAACAGATGCCACCACGAATTTGTATCGTACATGGAGAGGCGCACATATTCCATAGGAAGTAGGTCAATTTCCTCTCCTTCAGACCCGCTGCTGTAGTCATCGACTTCGAGCTGGTACTCTGCTGGCCGTGGTGGTCTGTAGCCACGAGAATGGTGAACTTCTTGCAGACTGGAAGACATGCTTGCTGGCTAGGCAGAGAACTGGCGATGGCGCCTGCTGTCGTTGCTTATATAGACGCCACCACGAATTCGTATCGTACATGGAGAGGCGCACATATTCCATAGGAAGTAGGTCAATTTCCTCTCCTTCAGACCCGCTGCTGTAGTCATCGACTTCGAGCTGGTACTCTGCTGGCTGTGGTGGTCTGTAGCCACGAGAATGGTGAACTTCTTGCAGACTGGAAGACATGCTTGCTGGCTAGGCAGAGAACTGGCGATGGCGCCTGCTGTCGTTGCTTATATAGACGAAGGCTTTCAGCGACGCCGTTGCTAGATAGACGTCACACAAGGTCTGCCATGTGGTCCGGGATGGCGGTGTGCTGGTCGCCATTATAATGTATCATGGCGATCGTCCATCTTTAGATTGCAACTCATTGTTCCTGCACTCCAAACCTGACTCCGCGGTTCTTCTTCCACACGCCTTATCGGCTGACTTGTAGTGAGAGTCACCGATGCCTATTGCAAGTGTCTGCGCCAGGCCGGCCAAGACGAAGAATGCAAGCGCTTGTCACAGAGGCCATGGGTTTGGAAATGTACGACATGAGAGCTATATGGTGCAGATATTAAAATGGACATACCTAACATACAATGTAGTGTTTAGTACTGGAAAAAATAAAAAATGTGTTAAAGTCGTAATTTAGTGGCCAACGAACAAATACAATTGATTGGTATGGGTGGAGAGATAATTTTTGAAGGCCAGTGATTAATTTTTGGGGAGGGGTGGGTGAGGGGTTGATGTGGGGGGGGGGGGGGGGTAGAGGTTAAAGTCGCCAACATTCAACATTGTGGTCGGAGTCAGTGGTGTAATATGTTAGTCGATTTTTATGCATTTTTTTCTTCGAAATTTTGACAATTTATTATCTAAATTATTTATTTTCAAGGTCACTTGGATCAAGGTCAAGGCTACTGGCATCCAACATGGTTCGCCTTGGTAGGAAGCGAGCGAGCTAACCGCTCGGCCACCGCGCCCCCCAGGTGGTGTGGTGAGTTTGAGGTTTACGTTGTATGTTCCTCGATTTTTAGAATAAATTTTTCGATTTTTTGGATTTTTCTCGATATCTTTTATGATTGGGTGGTATGGTGGAGGGGAGGGGGTAGGGTAATATTTGGTGGGGTGAGCGAGGAGTAGGGTAGGGTAACATTATATGATCCTCGATTTTTTTCGAATTTTTTAATGATTGGGTGGTGTGGGCGTGGGGAGGAGGTGAGGCGAGGTTTGGAGATATGAGCGAGGGGTTGGGTAACATTATGTTTCTCCATTTTTAGATTTTTTTGGCGATATTTTAATTTTTGTTTGGGTTCAAGTTTAAGGTCACGAGCACAGGCTCAAGATCAAAGTCACCAAGATCCGATATGGTGGTCTGGTGCCATCACAACATGCTGCCTCAGGCCGCCTCGACAACCGTGGAGGCTGGCGAATCCTGAATCCTGTCCTCGAAGGAAATGACTACTTATGATAGTTGCGTATATTGCAGATAATAACATAATGTACGAACCTAGTGCACAAAATACTTTCTTTCAAACGCAGTCATTGAGAAGAAAAAGGTAAGATATTTTTAACCCCAAGCTATCCATACACTAGTGCACATTTTGTCGTTCGAGTTTAGAATAAACAGCTGTGGCACGTGTGTAGGCTACGCGTAGTTCGTCGTCCTTGATTCGCACATAACTTGCAGTGGTCAGGAAGAGGACCCACGTCAATAAAAAGGACCTTGCTGCAAGACTGTTGTTCGATAAAGTGCACCCAAGTATATCCCAGAGTTTTACGGAGTTTTTGGCTCGGATGGTATCAACAAGGTATGGCGAAAAGCTATTGCAGCCTATGATGTTACCAATACACTTGCCACAGTTATAGGCTGTTCACGATAAAGTGAGCACTTTTTAAGGCCCTTCCAAAAGTCATTAACCAATAATAAATATATCTTAATGCAGCCTCAGATATTAAATTTATACATTCTGTTTATTGGTCACATTGCAATGTTTATATTAAAAAAGCAGCAGGAAGATGGAAATCGGAGGAAAGGAAACAATTTAGAAGGGCCTTAAAAAGAGCTCACTTGACCGTGAACAGCCCATAAACATGGGGTAGGTTGAGTTATTGTTTGCGGGTGTATGCCTGCGAAAGGGGTCGGGAATATTCACTTTATTGATGCTACAGTGGAAAAATTTGTGTGAATGTGAAGCAAATCGCAAGAAAAGTAACATTTTTACAACATGACAATGACCTGAAGCATACAGCCTTAAGACGGACCCCGTCACACTGTCAAATTGTCGCCTTCGAATATACCTGACAGTTAAATTCGAAGACGAAACACCACCATTAAAATTTTCTATTCAACAAAATGGAGCAAATGATCTAGAACGCAATTTAAAATGTGTCACAATGTCAACATTTTTTACTGGGAGGATCTAGTTCAAATTTTCATTTAATAATTATTTTCAAAGAGAGTTTCTGCTGTTGTGTTTCCGTGCAGCCACAACAGGAATAAATGTAATGAATGTTGTAAATTTATTTTCACTTCTTCACTAAATTCAAATTTTATTTATCAGAGATATTTCTTGAGCTCTTGGTTTTAGTGTGAATTTAATCACTTTAAATATCATTCGTTCATGCTCAAAGAGCTTCTATATAAAATAATAATATTCATAACCATATTCCGATTCTATCTTTTCTTCGCCATTTAAAATTTTCGTGATGTCGAAAACGGCTATTTTTGTCGTGCACGATTCTGATTGGCTGAAATCATCAAACACCGAAAATTTTTTTGAACAGTCCAGTTTTCAAAATGTTTGCAGGTAACTGATGAAACAACACTTACACTGTACAACACCCTACACAAACAACATTACACTGATACCAACACAACATCCACACAAACATCAAACACACGATGGGACACCTCACAAAACTACAACAAACCGTCAGCCCCTCTGTCTCCGGAGAGGATGGCGAGGTGAGGGTTCAAGGGTGGAGGCAGAGGAATTTTAACTTTTGACATTTTCACAATATAACGTAACCTTTTCTTTTAAACTTCAACAAAATAATCTGAAGCCTCTGTTTTAAAATTTAACTTGTTTTTAAATGTTATAACGCCACATATTTTATGTTTCGACTATTTATTTTAAATTCAAGTAACTGAGCCCAGTTATGGCCTTCGGCTGGGTACTGGCGCCACTTTAATATGTTCTGTTCTGTTGGTGAATTGAGCCATCCAACTTTTCCAGATAAACATGGCGGCGATAATGAAATTTCGGTGATGTTACAATCTTCCAACAATATTTCATCATTCTTATTGGAAGCAGTTCGACAGAAATTTTTTGCAGTGTGACAGGGGCTTTAACAACGGATATTTGGTTTGTAAAATGTTCCAAAACAATTGAGAAAATTCCTTCTCAGTTTCCCGAGCGAATTTCCTAGCAGCGGGAATCATGCCGGACGATGACACTGTTCGGTGACATACCGATTAAAATTCACGCGCCAATACAGGAAGTTGTGAGCCGTTCCCGCCTGCTAGTTTCATTTGAATCCGATCATTTTTAGTGCACGAAAAAATACAAAGAAAAAGAGCGTTTTCATGGAATTTGTGAAATCAGAAAAGTGCAATATGCGGTTTAAATGCAGCTCAAATGCACCAGGCAATAGTAGAATGAACTTTTAATTTATTTCCTGAGCAAACAAAAATCAGAAATATTTCACGCTTTTTGAATGAGAGCTATACCGTAAAACATAGTCAGTGTCTCCATTCATTCCCATAACCCGGCGCCCTTAAGAGCCTCTCCTGGCAGTGGGCGCCATAGCATGGCAGGATTCGCACTTAACTCTTGGCCCTAAGCCCATTAATGAAATCTACAACATTCACGTTATTGAACATGTCAACGGTGTCGCATGTTTTACTTTACTAAACATTTAATTCCTTGGAATTTTAAATTGAATAACGTTCCTTTCAGCTTTCAATTTCAAGCAATGTTCGACTAAATAACATTTATTTTTGATGCAGGACGCGAAGTAAAACCAGATTAGCTTCAAGTACGCGGGACTGTCGCAATCTCGCATTAGCGACTGCTAGGATTAAGATAGCGGAAAGATACGGTATCTAGTGTACGGGACGGGGTCCACATCCGAAAGTGCCATGAATAATCCTCCAGCGCAGACATATATTTGGCACATATGAGACCTGTTGTCTCATAGCTGATAATGTGAAACCATCAAGTAGCCAGTCTGCCAGGGCCCAACACAATTCGGAAGCGACGCCCGTATATATTTAACACACACACATACGTGTATATGTAAATAAATAATAATAATACAAAATTACGGGTTAAACTGATTCATTAAGGAGGTATGCACATTTGAGGTTGGAGTGAGTGAGTGCAGAGGTTTGGACGGCTCTTAACAGCGATGTCTTGAGAGCCGATGAGGATGAAGCGAGGCGAGTATGGAGCAGCGCCGGAACGAAAGGGCGGGGGAAACGGGAGATCCCCGAGAAAACCCGCCGACCAGCGGCATCGTCCGGCACGATTCCCACTTGCGAAAAACCTGATGGGAAAGAGAGCATTATGTTATCTCCCGGACGCCGCTTTCATTGTATGAAGCTGTCTTAAGGCTGCTCACGATAAAGTGAGCACTTTAGAAATGTTGGTAACGATGGATGGAAAGTAGTTCCATATCTTAACGTCGAATAAAAAGTGTTAGGTAACCATTTCTGATAACTTAAAATTACTTCTAAGGTTTTCTGTTCTTTAATGCATCGAAGTGTAAAAATGAGCATATTTGTAAAGTATTTATTTACATTCTTAATAATTTCACAGTTTCATTTTACCCGCGCATGAATAAAGTTATGAGGTCCATAGCAACGTTAATTTTACATAAGGCGGAGGAATACACAACGTGTAAATAAGTAGAACTTAAGCAGGGCTTTCAAAAGTGCTAATTTTACAGTGAATAGCCTATATTTGGAAGACTTACGTGTAACGCCTGCACAGTGAGGCAACACACATCACATCCACGCGGAGAAGTGGCCTAGAACAGGAGCGGGTCAAATACTATACATGCCCGCAAGAAACCCCACTGCCCGTTCTCATTTTCGAGCTGTGGCTAACATCTAGCGGCGGAAACACATGCCACTGTAGAAGGTATAGACCATTCACGGTTACTTCCGCCTTTTCTGAAACCTACTTAAGTTATACTTCCAAGATATTCCTCCGCCACATGCAAAAAAAAAACTTTTCCAAGTATAGAAAATGACACGCAAGGGTCGACACACTGCATTCGTGCGAGTTAAGTAAAATAATACTTGGATAAGAACTACAGTAAACTCTGTTAAGACGTTTTTCAAGGGACTGAAAAAAAATGCTTATTAACCAGGAAAACTTATTAAAAGGGTCAAATTAAATAGGTGCATATAGAAAAAGTGCAAAATTACTCAACTCATTAAGCAGGAAATCATTTTAAGTGGGAACTTCTTAACAGGGTTTCAGGTATGTCGTACTACGCTTTACTAACACACATATTTTCTCCCCGTTTTATTTACATTGATTATAAATCAAATATTATAATTTACTAATAAAATAAAAGTAAAAAATTGAATTTACTAAAAATAACGTATTTTTAAGTTAACACAAGTATAAAACGTTTGTGATATGAGGCACGTTTAGGTAACAACCAAGCGCGTCATACATAGGGTGATTTTTCAAAGGTTTCATTAAGAAAAGAGCGACGAAACGACGAATAGACTATATAAACTGCCTTTACTAATTTGACTGTGCAGTAAAATGAAATGTAATGTTTATGAAAACAAACGATTTATAGCCGACATTATGTGCATGTTTATTTTTTCCCAAAAATTAAGTGCTCTGCTCGAAATTCAATTCCACTGTGTAATATCAGGCAAACAGATAATGAAGTATTTTGTTTCTACCAAGGCCGGTTATGGTGTATCGGTACACAAATTTCCGAAGGAAAAGTTGATGTCAAACGGCTGTAACACGCACTGGAATATGCTAATGATAATCGCACAATATTTAAATTTCGGAAAAAATAACCGTATTTTTAATAGCCGACAAAAAAATTGAGGCCTTGTCATTTACTCAACTATAATCCACTAACAACTTACAGTTCTGATATTAAAGAAACGTTTTGAGTAAACTGTTGATAAACTGAAAAACTAATAGAAAAATGTAAAGAGTTGAATTCTCTGAAGCATAGATGGAACTAAAGAAATTAATTATTATTTTTACTAACAGACATATACAATACGAATTCCATTAGCTACTTAACTGCGTTGGCAAACAGACAGCTGGATGCATGTCTCGAAGAACCTTAATCTAGATGTCCATCGCAATTATTAACTAATATAAACAATTATACTAACAGAAATTCTGGCAAAGACAAAACATTTTGTTTTTCGAAAACAGGCGAAACTATAATTTTGAAAATTGTGTTTTCAGGTCTGCAAGGGGATGTTATATTCAATCGAGTCCTAAAAATGAAAAGCAGGGATGCGCTGATGTAAAAAAAATGTAATAATAAAATAACATTTACGTTTGATGTATTTACAAAGAGTTTTAAAAAACATCTCTATAGGAAACGAGTAGAAAGTTACAAAAATATTTGTTCACCTACTGTCCCAGCTCACCTAAAAGTGATTCGTATCCTTTCTTCGTTTAAGTGGAGAAAAATAACGTAATATAACAATTAGGTTTGGCTGTGTTGGGAACACGGCCGTTTGTTTTGCGTGAATACGTCTACGTTGACGCGCTCGGACGCCTTGATGTTTATTTTACGTGCCCGGCACCGCTTCACTGGATCATATGGAGTTTTATGGGTATCACTGGATTGCTTTTGAGATGCCCTTTCCAACCGTATACGATTTCTGTATTTCGACTTGGCTTTTTGACGAGTATAGGCCGACATTGTGTTAAGTTTTCTAAATTTTTTACATTAAACGCATACATAACCACGCCACACAAATGTTCTATAAACGCGATCGATTGATCTTGACGAGAGCTGTCGATTGAAACTTTAAACGAGCGTCGTAGCTCCGCATAGTCAAAAGTCATACTACACGGTCGGACGCGGCCAAACGAACTCAAAATTGCCCCCCATACCTCCCTCGAAGCTTCCCAGTCCTCACTCAACGAAACATAATGTTTGATCCTTTGGCAATCGAGTGGTGTAATTGAATTTAGAATTTAGACGATAGATCCGGAGCTGCAATGCCAAACTGTATGCCCGCTTTTGTTTGTCATTGGATTTTCCGGATTACCACCCTCTATGGTCGCAAATTTAAGGACGTATTCAAGTCAAAAGGCAATAAACAAAACATAATAGTGTTTCAGAAATCACCTGTAAACACAAAATGCAATGCTCAGATTTTATTGGCATTTCCCGCTGTGCTCGAAGCCCACTTCTGAATTAAGGTCGTTCGCATCCTTTGGATTCATTTCTTGGTCAGTGTAGTTCACCTTTCTCGTACTCCAGCATCTCGACGATGTCACGGTGTGTTTTGTACTCGTTTGAAACGGTGCTGTGCGATGTTACATGTGAAAACCTACCCCGTCGTTAATTTTTGCACAGCAGTGTACCTCATAATCTACCCCGACTGTGTGCCAGAAATGTTGAGTATAGGCTGTTCACGTTAAAATGAGCACTTTTGAAAGCCCTGCTAAGGATCTACTTGTATGCTCGTTGTGTATTATTCCGCCTTATGTAAAATTAACATTGCCATGGGTCTAATCACTTTATTCATGCGTCGGTCAAGTTAAACTGTGAAATTGTTAGAAAAGTAAACATATTAAAAACCTGCCAATTCTTACAGACTGATGCTTTAAATATATATATATATATTTTATATATCACGGTTATCTAACGGTTTTTATTCGACTTTAAGAAATAGAACTACTTTCCATCTATCGTTACCAATTTTACCAGGCGTATGTCACCCTGCGCGCCCGCTCGTTGTATATGCAGGCGAGGGGGCAGACAGAGACTTTTTTCTAAGGTTGATTTCAAAAGTGCTCACTTTATCGTGAACAGCCTCTATATTGCCGATGTGCCGTTCTCAGCAGACAAGCTGCCCAGCGAGTACGGGGGACCATGCTGCGACAGTACAGGCTGTCGGCGGTTGAGTGCTTCTGGACGCCCTACTTGCAATACAGCTTCATGTCTATTCTGTATCCTTCCGCAGCGTGGCGCGGTAAATGCACTTCGATGAAGGAAGTACAAAAAGTTGGCAGCAGATTGAAACGGTGAGGTGCTGGTTGTGTTGGCGACGCTGTGTGCGCGGGGCGGGCAACAACGGCAGCGGGAGAGTCCTGGCAGCACAATAACGGCGTTGTGCGATGGCGACCTCCTTATCTGCAGCCGGCCGCTATCACCCACCTCTCTACCTCTCTCTCGCACGCGCGCTCAGCCTTCCTGCTCGCCCTTCAGTGTTGCCAACCACTTCTTCGGCCATGTCCCTACGCACAGGTAAGACTGTCCTTGCTTTAAGACAAAACTCCCTACAATCAATTCAAATGTACGCAAGATGAATTCGAAAGTGTAAACATACACGCCCACGACCGTTACACGTCCGGGAGAGTGTTGAGGGGTAGCGTCCCAATCAATAATTCTCCAACTGTTAACATATTTACCTCCGTAAATGCTGGGTAGAAATCCAGAGAAAGGTAATATAGGGGCAATCGCAATTGAAAATTGAAGATCAGGAATTCAAAACTACTGTTTTGCTACAAAAGTCAACGTGCTAAGATCGTAGTAACAATAGCATATCACGTACGATTAATCCTGTCAACTAAAATAACCGGAAAAAGCGTAAGTCTCAGAAAAATATTTCTCCAGGGAGATGGAAGGGACTAGCTATTTTGTGCGCACACTCATATGCTAGTAAAATATTTGCAAATATGTACATGCTACTATACGTCGTTCACGGTGAAATGATCACTTTTGAAAGCCCTGCTAAAGAACTACTTGTATGCATTTTCTGTATTATTCCGCCATATGCAAAATTAACATTGCCTTGGGCCTCACTACTTCATTCATCCGTCGGTCAAAAATGAAATTGTGAAATTCTTAAGAAAGTAAATACTTTGCAAATCTGCTTATTTTTACACTTCGATGCATTAAAAGAAAAAACAGAAAGGGGAAGAAATAATTTTAAGTTATCACAAATGGTTGCTTAACACTTTTTATTCTATGTTAAGATATGGAACTTCTTTCCATCCATCGTTACCAACTTTACTGGGCGAATGTCACTCAGTGCGCCCATCAGAATATGTGCATGCAGGGGCAGTGACTTTTTTTTAAGGTTCATTTCTAAAGTGCCCACTTTATGGTGAACAGTTTTTATATGTATGTTCTAAATTTGTGTCATACTACAATTCAAACTAGAGATAACATGTACATTATAAAAACAGATTGACCTATTTAATCTTTACGAAAGCTTGTTTGGAAATAAATAGAGTAGCCATTTTTTTTTGTTATGATTACTGTAACAGCTCATTTTGTCACGAACCTACTTTACTGTAGCAACGATCTTACTTGGTTTAGATACTCAATAGTTCTGCTGGTAGAAATCACAATTACGGTCACTGTTACTAGCTAATGATTATAATTCAGCAGTATGTTCTATTTGCATCGCTTCTGTGAGTGTGTCAGTTAGCTATAAATAACGCTACTAGAAAGTTTCTTGGTGCTCTGGGTTCGTCGGGCCCACTGAAAAAATTTAGTGGTCGCTAAAAAACTTTTGGTTAAATTCGACCCGCTAAATGTTTTCTGGTAGTAAAATAATTATTTTGCGTTGACAACAAAATGTTTGAATGATTTTAAAATTAGTGCAAAATTTTGCAGTTGTTAGCAAACCGTTTTGTGGCCGATAATAAATTATTCCAAAAAAAATTTGCCGTGCCCACAACACAGTTATTTCATTTCATTTCATTTTTCTGTGTAGTTTTCATGGTCGTGTTTCACTTGGCGGCTTAGTTATATTGTAAACCTGACTGAATTACGCCTTTAGATAAATTCTTTGCTGCTATTTTTCATCTCGAAATTGTTTTACTTATTTTTTGGCGCCAAAATTTAGAAGGCCGATCGTCCCACGTTGATGCGACGATCTGTGAAACGAAGCGAGTTCTTCAGGATATGTTTTTAATGTTGACCCATGCTGTTTACATGGCGGGCAACATAGGATGATATGTATGTATGTATGTATGTGTAAGTATATATATATAATTTTAATTTATAATTCGTGAATAGCATTACGGGACTCACAGACACCGTCTATGTCTGTTCCGAGATGTAATTAAGTACTGAGATATCGATATCAACGTCGATATTTAAAATGGTAATATACGTATTTCTCAAAATAGCTAAACATGTTATTAAGCGGGAAGTTCAGTGACATGATTATTTTGAAAACCCGACTAGCACTTTCTGTGATATACGAGGGTGTTCATAGTTGTATGCATTTGACTGTAGTAGTTGTAGCGGGGTAGGTTGCGACAGTGATAAACTTGTTACTGTAATTATTGTTTTTGTATAGTTTGTATCATCGCTGACGTCAGAACTACGTCGTTCAGCAGTATGAAAATTACATGAAAGCATTATTGCCTTTGAAAAAAAAAAAAAAAATCAATTCTACAGTATATTAAAAAAAAAAAATTCCAGAGCCGTATTTAATAATGGAAATATGGACGGTAATTTTATGCAGAAGATATAAAAATGTTTGGTTGTCTTATTATGTTGGGCTAACGTTGTATATATGTAAGTTTTATAACCCAACATTGCCAACCTTTCCAACCAAATACCGACTGTTGGGAACGTATGTTGCTACTTGGGTACAGACTCCTCAGTATTTTACTTTGTGTTATGGAATTATGTAGTTTACAAAAGATCGGTTGTAGTACAAAATGAACTTGTACCCTCCATTGCTATAGAACGTCTCACTCTTAGATTGCAGTGTGCGGTGTAATGGACATTCACTCTCTCTTTCCAATACATGGTTTCTGTCCTTAACTCTGCCCTTGTTCCTGCGGGCGCTGTTGCCTGATAAGTTATTTTTTTTTCTTAATCAGGCAGTTTCCTTCGCCGCCCACTTGCTTCTCAGCTTACCAGTTACGTCACAAAGCTGAAGCAATCTGGCAACAGTGAGCGCCATAAGCCCTGTACTGCAATCTAAGCGTGAGACGAACTACAGGAAAGAAACGAACCTTCCTGCTCATGCAGATAACACTGAACGAACACCTCGGCTTCTGCAGTCCCTTACTGATAAGTCTAGCCGCTTGCTCGCTCGGCTTTCGACAGTAGATAAATACCAGACTCAGCGGAGGAAATGGAGTGTGCAATAGTGCATGCGAGAGCTGCCACGCGGATTTGTATGGTTTTAATTGGGTTTTGAAATTAACTTCTCGTATTTTTACCAATGTTATGCCTACTCTCTTTCCATGTGTCTCCATTGTCTTTCCACACACCAAACAGACATATTCTTGGAACACTAGATAAATCTATGCTCCAAACCATCTTTGACATGCAAGCTAAATCACATGTATTTTACTTCATTGTTTGATGTAGTGTCCTCGTTTCCACACTTTTAATGAATGAATGTGCAACAAACATGACATATTAAGAAAAATAACGAGTAAGAACTTGGAAGGTGTCTGTAGTTTACGTTACAACATGAGAATGCATATCCTCTGTAGTTTCCTGTAATATTATTGTAACTTTCTTGATGTTTTGACTAAGGCAATTTGGTGAGTTTAATAGTTTCTCTTAGCACTTTTTTAGCCTACTTTCCGAAGGACAGAAAGGCGTATGAGAGCACTTCCCTGTCTGTGTATCTGTCTCTCCCCTTCCCTTTCAATTTTTGAACGCGTAGACCTAATTTCACCAAACTCAGTACATATATAGTACTTAGAGAAATGACACCTGACTTTTGTAGTCTCCGACCACACCGAGCACTTACTTTCAAAATGGTGGCAATTTAAATATTCTCGGTGATATATCTAGGAAACCATTCAACCGGAATAAACAAAATTTCGCATGTTGACAGAGCATCGTGTATGCATGAAATTTTGAGATGGATATTTTTGTAAGTCTGCCATTTTGGAAGACAGCACCAAATGAAAAATAAAGATTTTTTCATTATATCTCGAAAATTATCACAGCAATTTCCACCCAATTTGACATGCAAGTAATATTATGACAGGCCAGGTAAGCGTAAGTGATTAAACTTGATTAGATACTTATTTTCAAGGTGGCGACCATACAAATATTTTGGGTTTAAGTGGTATATCTACTATACCATTTAACCAATTTCGGCCAGATCTTGTATGCTGAAAGTATATATCACAAGCATCATATATTTCAACACATAGTTACTTTTGTCAGCCATTTTGTAAGGCAGTGCTCAATAAGTACATTTTAATGTCATACTTCGGGACACAATAGACCGATTCCTATCAAATTTGGCAAACAAATGGAACTGCGGCAAATAATGTAAAATGGCATATTTGAAGTATGTTAGACACTTATTTTCAAAATGGCGGCCACATAGGCTTTATAGGCTTGAATGCTATACCGTCGTAACCATGTAATCAATTCCAACTTAACTTTGTATGCTGGCAGATGATATTACAGCTATGAACTGTAGCTACACGAATCATATATTGTCCGCCAGTTTGTAAGATAGCATCACATGAATAAATAAAGTTTTATGTAATATCTTTGGAAACAATTGGCCGATTCCTATCAAATTTGACAAACAAGTAGTGCTCTGACAGATGGTGTGCAAATGTATGTTTTTATTTTGTCAGGCACTTATTTTCAAAATGGAGGACAGATAGCTATCTTGTAATAGCTATCAATGTAATTAATTCCAACTTATTTTGTATACCGGCAGTATATATTACAATTATCAACTGTATCTGTACTAAGTATATTTTCCCGTCATTTTGTAAGATAGCATCAAATGAATAAATAAAGGATTTATATCATATCTTGGGAAAGAGTGGGCCGATTCTTACCAAATTGGGCAAACAATTTACACTGCAGCTGGTGGTTTAAAATTGTATGTTTTAAGGACGCCAGGCACTTACTTTCAAAATGGAGACTATATAAAAATTTTAACTCAGCATCTTTAATTAACGAAACAAATTCAAAACTTAACTTTGTATGCTGGCAGTATCAATTACAAACATCAAATTTGTCTATACAGAGCTTCATTTTTTGCCATTTGACAAGTTATACCCACAATAAAAATTAAGTTTTGATGTCATATCTCGGGGAAACAATCAACCCATTCTTACCAAATTTGGCAAAAAAAATTCTTCTGTGGTAGGCCATATAACCGTATATAATTTTTAAGCGTGACAGACACTTTCAGTATGGCAGCTATAAAATCGCTTTAGCTTAGTGTGCCATATCTACGAAACTATATAATCAATTTTAGCTTAACTTCGTGTACTGGTAGTATACAGTAATCGAATGTGCTAATACATAACCTTCCCCTCCCCCCCCCCCATTTCCGAAAAAGATCACATGAAAAATATGGATGTTTCATGCCATAGCTCAGGGACCAATCAACCAATTTTCACCTAATTATTCACACAAGTAGCGCTACGGTAGGCCATGTAAACTTGCATGTTATAAGTGGCCCAGTCACCTATTTTCAAAAATACGGCCCTGCAAATATTTTATGTTAGTAAATCCTATCATTTGAAATATTAGACTGATTAAATTCGACGTTGTTGATAGAATCCGACCTCCGCAATGCAGTGGATTGCACAGTAGCTTATGGTACGAGGTTTTGTAGGTTCAAGTCCCGGGTAAGGCACGTGTGTATTTGTAATTGTCTCACTACTGTTGCATATGTTTCTGGTTTCAATGATATTACTTTGATCGAGTCGACAATTCCTTCCTACCAACTCCGCTTTTAAAAAATGATTTAAAAATGAATTGCGCCCATGTAGAGGAACGTAGGCTGATTAGTTGTATCAGTAACTTATTGCGTTTATAATGTGTCTAGTTACTCAGATTTCCTTCTGCACCAAACTCAATTTAATATTCAATTTTGCTGCTTAGATCCAACAAGTATCAATGTTTTTTTGGTAGTGTTTGCATACATCGCAATTGGTCGCATTATCAAAGACTTCTTGATACATTCGCTTCCATCTCCATCAACTTGCTACTCATAAAGCTTCTTGATAGCTCTCCATACCTATTTCAATTAGTTTTTGACGAAAACTATTGCGCCATGATTTTTTTTTTTTTTTTTGGTGTGGAATTCTATCACAAAATTAAATTGTGATGTGGTTAGCTAACTGGCTCTCACTTTCGACATTCTAAAATACATGGTGTCTCAGAAGTTCATTGACATCTCGACTACAACAATATACACCTAATGAGTGGTTGCAAATTTCTCAAGCATATTTTCTCGTTGGCTTTAACACTAAGTTCTAACTGGTTGATTTGATAAGCAATCGACTATGCGATACTAAAACAGTTTTTCACATGATGCAAGATACATGCAAAACCCATGCAAGATGCTCTCATGCTAGATCTCCCGCGAAATGACCTCGAGCAAGGCAGGTCTCAAGCGAAAGTAGGAGACAGTGTCTCCTATTTTCAAGAGAGTTTTGTATGAAGCGAGTGATTATACTGACGATTCTCTGCCGGCCATGGACCACCTACACAGGGTGCGTCTAAATTCCCATTACACATTGTAAGGACTTGTAGTGGGGACCAAGACGGTTACGTTTCGGCCAACAGTGGATAGGTCATGGTGGCCCGATTGCTTGGCCTGCACGTTCACCCGACTTGACTCCGCTAGACTACTTCCTGTGGGGCCACACGAAGGGCGCGATTTACTGTATCCCTGTGGAATCAGAGGAGGACATGCTGGCGCGGATTATGGCTGCGGCGGATCTTGGACGTCCACGTATTGGTGATCGTGTGTACCAGAACATGGTACGTAGGTACCGTGTTTGTGTAGATGTCGCTGGTCGTCACATGGATCCCTTCTTGTAAGTGGACCCAGAAGATAAAGCAACGTCAAGTATGTTGCAGACGTGGGAGAGGTCAACATGTGATGTGGCGGTGTTTTGTTTGTCGCGGGGAAACGGTACGTTTCCGTACATAAGTTCCTATGCAAAACGTAACCGTCGTGGTCCCCAATACAATACCTCCTGTATATCAACCAGTGAGGTAGCAGAATACAGCTGTGCAAAAAGGAACCATGAGAAATAAACTGTCGTAAAGAAATCTTGAAAATTTTGTTCCGGAAATGGAGTGAAGTTTTAGATAATGTTGCGAGTTTGTTGGACGAGTACAAGAAATATCCTGTTCAATTTAATATACACTACTTTAAGTGTGTTCACGATATTTAACTATTATAATTATAGCTATTTAAGATATTACATGGCCATTAAATTTCTTTATACAAGGAAGCATTTACGTAGAAGTTTGATCTTTAGTTTCTCATGGGATTTCCTGATATGCTCGAATACGATTTAGGCCTCGTACAAAAATACATCTTGTGTCGTGTAAAAGATAATACAGTTTTTCTTGGCAATAAGATTTGTAAAGACCCCTGACGTGGAAAAACGTTTCAACTATGCTTACTGTGTCTTAACAAACGAATTTCCTACTGATTTAAAGAAAAAGAAAGAAAGAATTTCTGACGTCTGCATTGTTGGCAACTATGAATGTCTTACTTCGACTCTGAAAAATCTACTATTTTCTACTCACCTTAGCTTTTCAACATGTTTTTTTTTTAAATCCCTACTTTGTCACACATTATTTTTGTCTGTGTCATAAATGATACCAACATCATTCGGATGAAAAGGGTTTGCCTCACTGTTCGATTCTGGTTGATGATTAAGCTTTCTCAAAGTGCTTCGGTTGATGCCATTTTCTTTGGCACAATTTTGAAGTTCCATCCATTTTCTCTCGCATTTCATGTCACGAAGAACTGGATTCGCTTTTGAATGCTTTTCTTCCCGAGTTTATCACAGATACGATTAAGGAGTTTGGCTTATGCATGATGTTATAAAGCAATGTATGGCTGTTACTGTAATACTTAATATCCTTGATTGTGTTCGTCATTAAAGATCTTAAAGATCCTACTTCTCATCTACCACACATTGTTAATTTTCCCACGTAATTACGAAGCAAAAAAAAGAAATATTTACTTTGTTTGCTCTCCCTTGGCATTGTACGTAAACTGTGCCGTGAATTGAGCAGCTTAATGGCTTCATACGAGAGTTTTAATTTCATTTTATATCAAGTAATGTCTTTTCGGAACTTAGCTTTAAATTCTTGACATTTCATACATCTTTCTCCGTGATTTTCTTTGCTAAATACTAGTTTTTCTTTTTCTAAAAAATAATAAATACGAAAAATATCTACTTACCAAAACTATATAGGACTTTGTTTTCTCGTGTGCTAAGTATCTCTACCTCAACTCTATCCAAAGGGCCCATTGAGTACATAGGCGCCGAGTATGGAAAAGGACAAGATTCACACACCTCTAATGATCAACTAGCAGGGGATTCACACACCTCTAATGATCAACTAGCAGGGGATTCACACACCTCTAATGATCAACTAGCAGGGGCTTCACACACCTCTAATGATCAACTAGCAGGGGCTTCACACACCTCTAATGATCAACTAGCAGGGGCTTCACACACCTCTAATGATCAACTAGCAGGGGATTCACACACCTCTAATGATCAACTAGCAGGGGATTCACACACCTCTAATGATCAACTAGCAGGGGATTCACACACCTCTAATGATCAACTAGCAGGGGATTCACACACCTCTAATGATCAACTAGCAGGGGCATCAACCACCTGGGTTGATTAAACTGCTTCAGTTTGTAATAAGTATTTACAACATACTGTAGACTCCTTGCCTCATTATTTTCTTTGTAACTTGTTTATAAGTCTTTACATACAAAAAACAGCAATATTCAAATAGGAATAATTATTTAAATATTTAAATCATTCCAACTGAAACTATTTAAATATTTAAAAACTTGGTCCAGATGTACTAGTTGTCACATACAAGCATAACCGCATGTGCACACATAAAACGTACAGTTAGGGAAGGAAATTAAGCTGGGGGGGGGGGAGGGCGAAGGCAGATAAGATTTAAATAAACTTATATTACCATCAAACAAAATTCGAGACTTGCTGGCTGCACTCGTGGAGCGAAGAAGTTTGCGCGGGCCACACGACCGCTACGTCAGCGCTCCTACGAGAGAACTACGGAACTCAAGGTTGAGTCGCAGGGAACACTCCGTTCTTATCGCGTGCCTACTCTGACACGACACGACACGAACATGCCATTCGAGTAGGCCGAACACTCGACATACCAGAGCTCCTTGAACTATACACTACACCATAGACTGTTCACGGAACAGTGAGCACTTTTGAGACCCTGGTTACTTTTTCCTTTAACCGTCTTTTTAAAATAAATATTGCCATGGTTATAAACACAGTGTTTATATTCCACCGCACTAGGAAGTTCAATTCTAAGGCTAACATAAAATGAATTTATTGACTATTATTCCAAATGAGAAGGCTTTCAAAAGTGCTCCCTTTACCGTAAACAGTATATACACTACACCTTCCTCACATCACATCTCAATGTAGATACACGTACTTCATACAGTGCACGACCCCAGTATGATCCACTCGTGATTAACTAAGATCACACGAAACACTTTACCGTAAATAGTATATACACTACACCTTCCTCACATCACATCTCAATGTAGATACACGTACTTCATACAGTGCACGACCCCAGTATGATCCACTTGTGATTACTAAGATCACACGAAACACTTTACCGTAAATAGTATATACACTATACCTTCCTCACATCACATCTCAATGTAGATACACGTACTTCATACAGGCACGACCCAGTATGATCCACTCGTGATTACTAAGATCACACGAAACACTTTACCGTAAATAGTATATACACTACACCTTCCTCACATCACATCTCAATGTAGATACACGTACTTCATACAGTGCACGACCCCAGTATGATCCACTTGTGATTACTAAGATCACACGAAACACTTTACCGTAAATAGTATATACACTACACCTTCCTCACATCACATCTCAATGTAGATACACGTACTTCATACAGTGCACGACCCCAGTATGATCCACTCGTGATTACTAAGATCACACGAAACACTTTACCGTAAATAGTATATACACTACACCTTCCTCACATCACATCTCAATGTAGATACACGTACTTCATACAGTGCACGACCCCAGTATGATCCACTTGTGATTACTAAGATCACACGAAACACTTTACCGTAAATAGTATATACACTAACCTTCCTCACATCACATCTCAATGTAGATACACGTACTTCATACAGTGCACGACCCAGTATGATCCACTCGTGATTACTAAGATCACACGAAACACTTTACCGTAAATAGTATATACACTACACCTTCCTCACATCACATCTCAATGTAGATACACGTACTTCATACAGTGCACGACCCCAGTATGATCCAATCCCTACGTAATAGAATCACTACTTCTACATACTCATGTAGATACACTACTTATAAGCCAGTTGATCCACTGATACTAAATCACACGAACACTTTACGTAAGTATCACTACTCCTCCATACATCTCAAGGTCCGACTATAAGGCACGACCCAGTATGATCATGGATTACAAGATACGAACACTTTACGTAAATGTATTACATACTCTCAATCACTTCATGTGTACACGATCCGACCGTATGACCTGTGATACTAGCACACAAAACTTTACCGTAAATATATATACACTACTTCTCCATCACATTCAATGGATAACGTCTCTACAGACCCAGTTGATCACTGATTAAATCACAGAACTTTACGTAAATAGTATATAACTCACCTTCCTACTCCATTATTGTACACGACTCTAAGTGCAGACCAGTATGATCACTGGATTAAATCACACGACATTCGTAAATGTATACACTACCTCTCACATTCAATGTGATACCGACTTCCAACCGTATCCCTGTGATACTAAGATCACACGAACACTTACGTAATGTAATACACAACCTCTCATCAATCAAGATACATACTTATACAGACCCCAGTTATCCTGTTATAAGTCACAAAACACTTTATAAATATATTACATAACCTTCCAATACATTAATGTAGAAACGTATTACAGTGCACACCCCGATGTCCACTAACTAAGTAAGAAATTTACGAAATAGTAATACACTAATTCCTAATCAATTCAATGTAGATACACGTACTAACACCCCAGTATATCACGGATTACAAGATCCACGAACACTCCGTATTTATCCTAACTTCCTCACACACATCTCATGTAGAACACTACTATCAGTGCACGACTATACACTCATACTAGAACAGAACATTACCGTAATTTTCCTAACCTTTAATATTCAATGTATACCGTTTCATCAGGCCATATGATCATGTATTACTAGACCAAAACACTTTACCGTAAATAGTATATACACTACACCTTCCTCAATCACATTCATGTAGATACACGTACTTCATACGTGCACGACCCAGTATGATCCACTGTGATTACTAAGATCACACGAAACACTTACCGTAATGTATATACACTACCTTCTCACATCACATCTCATGTAGAACACGTACTTCATACAGTGCACGACCCAGTATGATCCACTTGGATTACTAAATCACACGAAACACTTACCGTAAATAGATATACACTAACCTTCCTACTCACTCTCAATGTAGATACACGTATTCATACAGACCCAGTATGATCCACTGTGATTACTAAGATACACGAAACATTTACCGTAAATAGTATATACACTACACTTCTCAATCACATCTCAATGTAGATACAGTACTTCATACGTGCACGACCCCAGTTGATCCACTTGGATACTAAGATCACACGAAACACTTTACCGTAAATAGTATATCACTACCTTCCTCAATCACATCTCAATGTAGATACACGACTTCATACAGTGCACGACCCAGTATGATCACTCGTGATTACTAAGATCACACGAAACACTTTACCGTAAATAGTATATACACTACCCTTCCTCACATCACATCTCAATGTAGATACACGTACTTCATACAGTGCACGACCCCAGTATGATCCACTTGTGATTACTAAGATCACACGAAACACTTTACCGTAAATAGTATATACACTACACCTTCCTCACATCACATCTCAATGTAGATACACGTACTTCATACAGTGCACGACCCCAGTATGATCCACTGGATTACTAGATCACACGAAAACTTACCGTAAAATATATACACTACCCTCCTCACATCCATTAATGAGATACACGACTCATCAGACCCCATATGATCCACGTGATACTAAATCAGAACATTTACCGTAATATACACTACTTCACACACATCCATGTATACAGTATTCATACAGACCCCAGTATGATCACTTATTACTAGACACACAAACACTTTACCGTAAAGTATATACACTACCTTCCTAATCACCTAATGTAAAAGTACTCTACACACACCCCATATATCACTGGATCTAGTCCCGAACATTACGAATAGTATTCACTAACTTCTACACACATCTCAATGTATACACGTACTTCATACATGACACCCCATATGACACTCGTGATTACTAAGATCACACGAAACACTACCGTAAAAGTATATACATAACCTTCTCACATCACATCTCAATGTAGATACACTACTTCATACAGTCACACCCAGTATGATCCACTCGTGATTACTAAGATCACACGAAACATTTACCGTAAATATATATACACTACACTTCCTCACATCACATCTCAATGTAGATACACGTACTTCATACAGTGCACGACCCCAGTATGATCCACTTGGGATTACTAAGATCACACGAAACACTTACCGTAAATAGTATATACACTACTCCTTCCTCACATCACATCTCAATGTAGATACACGTACTTCATACAGTGCACGACCCCAGTATGATCCACTCGGATACTAAGATCACACGAAACACTTACCGTAAATAGTATATCGTATGATCCATTGGATTACTAAGATCACACGAAACACTACGTAAATATATCCATAGACACTTGGTACTAAGATCAACGAACACTTTACGTAATAGTATATACACTACCTCCACATCACATTCAATGTAGATACACGATTCTACAGTGCACGACCCCAGTATATCACTGGATACTAAGATCACACAAACTTTACGTAATAGTATATACACTACACCTTCCCAATCACATCTCAATGTAATACACGTACTTCATACAACCCAGATGATCCATGTGATACTAAGATCACACGAACACTTTACCGTAAATAGTATATACCTACACTTCCTCACATCACATCTCAATGTAGATACACGTACTTCATACAGACCCAGTATGATCCACTTGTGATTACTAAGATCACCGAAACACTTTACGTAATAGTATATCACTACCTTCCTACATCACATCCAATGAAATACGTACTTCATACATGCCACCCAGTATATCACTGTGATTACAAGATCACACGAAACATTTACGTAATAGTATATACACTATCCTTCCTCACATACATCTCAATGTAGATACACGTACTTCATACAGTGACGACCCCATATGATCCACTGTGATTCTAAGATCACACGAACACTTTACGTAAATAGTATATACCTAACCTTCTCACATCACACTCATTGATACACGTACTTCATATGCACGACCCCAGTATGATCACTCGTGTTACTAAGATCACCAAACACTTTACCGTAATATTTACACTAACCTTCCTCAATCACACTCAAGTAATACACACTTCTACAGTGCCGACCCAGTATGATCATTGATTCTAATCACACGAACACTTTACCGTAAATTATATACACAACTTCCTCACTCACATCTCATAGATACACGTACTTCATACAGACCCTATATCCACTTGTGATTACTAAATCACACGAAACTTACCGTAAATTATATACACTACACCTTCCTCACATACACTCAATGTAGATAAGTACTTCATACAGTGCACGACCCCAGTATGCCACTTGATTACTAAGATAAACGAAACACTTACGAAATAGTATATACACTACACCTTCTCACATACATCTCATGTAGATCACGTACTTCTACATGCACGACCCAGTATGATCCACTGTGATTACTAAGATCACACGAAACACTTTACCGAAATAGTATATACACTATACCTTCCTCAATCACATCTCAATGTAGATACCGTACTTCATACAGACCCCAGTATATCCACTGGATTATAAATCAACGAAACACTTACCGTAATGTATATACACTACACCTTCCTCACATCACATCTCAATGTAGATACACGTATTCATACAGTGCACGACCCCAGTATGATCCACTTGGATTACATAGATCACACGAACACTTTACCGTAATAGTATATACACTACACCTTCCTCACATCACATTCAATGTAGATACACGTCACGTCATACAGTGCACGACCCCAGTATGACTTCGTGATTACTAAGATCACACGAAACATTTACCGTAAATAGTATATACACTATACCTTCCTCACATCACATCTCAATGTAGATACACGCACTTCATACAGTGCACGACCCAGTATGATCCCTCGTGATTACTAAGATCACACAAACACTTACCGTAATAGTATATACAATACCTTCCTCACATCACATCTCAATGTAGATACACACGTACTTCATACAGACCCCAGTATGATCCACTCGTGATTACTAAGATCACACAAACACTTTACCGTAAATAGTAATACACTACACTTCCTCACATCACATCTCAATTAATACACGTACTTCATACAGTGCACGACCCCAGTATGATCCACTCGAGATTACTAAAATCCAACGAAACACTTTACCGTAAATAGTATATACACTACACCTTCCTACACATCACATCTCAATGAGATACACACACGTCATACAGTGCACGACCCCAGTATGATCTACTCGTGATTACTAAGATCACACGAAACACTTTACCGTAAATAGTATATACACTATACCTTCCTCAATCACATCTCAATGTGATACACGCACTTCATACAGTGCACGACCCCAGTATGTTCCCCTCGTGATTACTAAGATCACACGAAACACTTACCGTAATAGTATATACACTACCTTCCTCACATCACATCTCAATGTAGATACACGTACTTCATACAGTCACACCCCAGTATGATCCACTTGGATTACTAAGATCACACGAAACACATTTACCGTAAAAGTATATACACTAACTTCTCACATCACATTCAATGTAATACACTACTTCAACAGACCCCAGTATGATCCACTGTGATTACTAAATCACACGAAACACTTTACCGTAAATAGTATATAACTACACCTTCCTCACTCACATCTCAATGTACATACACGTACTTCATACAGTGCACGACCCCAGTATGATCCACTTGGATTACTAAGATCACACGAAACTATCACCGTAAATAGTATATACACTACACCTTCCTCACATCACATCTCAATGTAGATACACGTACTTCATACAGTGCACGACCCCAGTATGATCCACTCGTGATTACTAAGATCACACGAAACACTTTACCGTAAATAGTATAACACTATACCTTCCTACATCACATCTCATGTAGATACACGTACTTCATACAGACCCCAGTATGATCCTCGTATTACTAAGATCACACGAAACACTTTACCGTAAATAGTAATACACTACACCTTCCTCAAATACACTCAACGTAGATACCGAGTCATACAGTCACGACCCCAGTATGATCCACTCGTGATTACTAATCACACGAAACACTTTACCGTAAATAGTATACATATACTTCCTACATCACATCTCAATGTAGATACACGTACTTCATACAGTGCACGACCCCAGTATGATCCACTCGTGATTACTAAGATCACACGAAACACTTTACCGTAAATAGTATATACACTACACCTTCCTCACATCACATCTCAATGTAGATACACGTACTTCATACAGTGCACGACCCCAGTATGATCCACTTGGATTACTAAGATCACACGAAACACTTCACCGTAAATAGTATATACACTACACCTTCCTCACATCACATCTCAATGTAGATACACGTACTTCATACAGTGCACGACCCCAGTATGATCCACTTGGGATTACTAAGATCACACGAAACACTTTACCGTAAATAGTATATACACTAACCTTCCTCACATCACATCTCAATGTAGATACACGCACGTCATACAGTGCACGACCCCAGTATGATCCACTCGTGATTACTAAGATCACACGAAACACTTTACCGTAAATAGTATATACACTACACCTTCCTCACATCACATCTCAATGTAGATACACGTACTTCATACAGTGCACGACCCCAGTATGATCCACTTGGGATTACTAAGATCACACGAAACACTTCACCGTAAATAGTATATACACTACCCTTCCTCACATCACATCTCAATGTAGATACACGTACTTCATACAGTGCACGACCCCAGTATGATCCACTTGGGATTACTAAGATCACACGAAACACTTCACCGTAAATAGTATATACAATACTCTTCCTCACATCACATCTCAATGTAGATACACGTACTTCATACAGTGCACGACCCAGTATGATCCACTCGTGATTACTAAGATCACACGAAACACTTTACCGTAAATAGTATATACACTACACCTTCCTCACATCACATTCAATGTAGATACACGTACTTCATACAGTGCACGACCCAGTATGATCACTTGGATTACTAAGATCACACGAAACACTTTACCGTAAATAGTATATACACTACACCTTCCTCACATCACATCTCAATGTAGATACACGTACTTCATACAGTGCACGACCCCAGTATGATCCACTCGTGAATACTAAGATCACACGAAACACTTTACCGTAAATAGTATATACACTACACCTTCCTCACATCACATCTCAATGTAGATACACGTACTTCATACAGTGCACGACCCAGTATGATCCACTTGTGATTACTAAGATCACACGAAACACTTTACCGTAAATAGTATATACACTATACCTTCCTCACATCACATCTCAATGTAGATACACGTACTTCATACAGACCCAGTATGATCCACTCGTGATTACTAAGATCACACGAAACACTTTACCGTAAATAGTATATACACTACACCTTCCTCACATCACATCTCAATGTAGATAACGTACTTCATACAGTGCACGACCCCAGTATGATCCACTTGTGATTACTAAGATCACACGAAACACTTTACCGTAAATAGTATATACACTATACCTTCCTCACATCACATCTCAATGTAGATACACGTACTTCATACAGTGCACGACCCAGTATGATCCACTCGTGATTACTAAGATCACACGAAACACTTTACCGTAAATAGTATATACACTATACCTTCCTCAATCACATCTCAATGTAGATACACGTACTTCATACAGTGCACGACCCCAGTATGATCCACTCGTGATTACTAAGATCACACGAAACACTTTACCGTAATAGTATATACACTACACCTTCCTCACATCACATCTCAATGTAGATACACGTACTTCATACAGTGCACGACCCAGTATGATCCACTTGTGATTACTAAGATCACACGATACACTTTACCGTAAATAGTATATACACTATACCTTCCTCACATCACATCTCAATGTAGATACACGTACTTCATACAGACCCCAGTATTATCCACTTGTGATTACTAAGATCACACGATACACTTTACCGTAAATAGTATATACACTACACCTTCCTCACATCACATCTCAATGTACATACACGTACTTCATACAGTGCACGACCCAGTATGATCACTTGGGTTACTAGAGCACACGAAACACTCACCGTAAATAGTATATACACTACACCTTCCTCACATCACATCTCAATGTAGATACACGCACTTCATACAGTGCACGACCCCAGTATGATCCACTCGTGATTACTAAGATCACACGAAACACTTTACCGTAAATAGTATATACACTACACCTTCCTCAAATCACATCTCAATGTAGATACACGTACTTCATACAGTGCACGACCCCAGTATGATCCACTTGGATTACTAAGATCACACGAAACACTTTACCGTAAATAGTATATACACTATACCTTCCTCACATCACATCTCAATGTAGATACACGTACTTCATACAGTGCACGACCCAGTATGATCCACTTGGGATTACTAAGATCACACGAACACTTTACCGTAAATAGTATATACACTACACCTTCCTCACATCACATCTCAATGTAGATACACGCACGTCATACAGTGCACGACCCCAGTATGATCCACTCGTGATTACTAAGATCACACGAAACACTTTACCGTAAATAGTATATACACTACACCTTCCTCACATCACATCTCAATGTAGTACACGTACTTCATACAGTGCACGACCCCAGTATGATCCACTTGTGATTACTAAGATCACACGAAACACTTTACCGTAAATAGTATATACACTATACCTTCCTCACATCACATCTCAATGTAGATACACGTACTTCATACAGACCCCAGTATGATCCACTCGTGATTACTAAGATCACACGAAACACTTTACCGTAAATAGTATATACACTACACCTTCCTCACATCACATCTCATGTAGATACACGTACTTCATACAGTGCACGACCCCAGTATGATCCACTTGTGATTACTAAGATCACACGAAACACTTTACCGTAAATAGTATATACACTACACCTTCCTCACATCACATCTCAATGTAGATACACGTCACGTCATACAGTGCACGACCCCAGTATGATCTACTCGTGATTACTAAGATCACACGAAACACTTTACCGTAAATAGTATATACACTATACCTTCCTCACATCACATCTCAATGTAGATACACGCACTTCATACAGTGCACGACCCCAGTATGTTCCCCTCGTGTTTACTAAGATCACACGAAACACTTTACCGTAAATAGTATATACACTACACCTTCCTCACATCACATCTCAATGTAGATACACGTACTTCATACAGTGCACGACCCCAGTATGATCCACTTGGGATTACTAAGATCACACGAAACACTTTACCGTAAATAGTATATACACTACACCTTCCTCACATCACATCTCAATGTAGATACACGTACTTCATACAGACCCCAGTATGATCCACTTGTGATTACTAAGATCACACGAAACACTTTACCGTAAATAGTATATACACTACACCTTCCTCACATCACATCTCAATGTACATACACGTACTTCATACAGTGCACGACCCCAGTATGATCCACTTGGGATTACTAAGATCACACGAAACACTTCACCGTAAATAGTATATACACTACACCTTCCTCACATCACATCTCAATGTAGATACACGTACTTCATACAGTGCACGACCCCAGTATGATCCACTCGTGATTACTAAGATCACACGAAACACTTTACCGTAAATAGTATATACACTATACCTTCCTCACATCACATCTCAATGTAGATACACGTACTTCATACAGACCCCAGTATGATCCACTCGTGATTACTAAGATCACACGAAACACTTTACCGTAAATAGTATATACACTACACCTTCCTCAAATCACATCTCAACGTAGATACACGCACGTCATACAGTGCACGACCCCAGTATGATCCACTCGTGATTACTAAGATCACACGAAACACTTTACCGTAAATAGTATATACACTATACCTTCCTCACATCACATCTCAATGTAGATACACGTACTTCATACAGTGCACGACCCCAGTATGATCCACTCGTGATTACTAAGATCACACGAAACACTTTACCGTAAATAGTATATACACTACACCTTCCTCACATCACATCTCAATGTAGATACACGTACTTCATACAGTGCACGACCCCAGTATGATCCACTTGGGATTACTAAGATCACACGAAACACTTCACCGTAAATAGTATATACACTACACCTTCCTCACATCACATCTCAATGTAGATACACGTACTTCATACAGTGCACGACCCCAGTATGATCCACTTGGGATTACTAAGATCACACGAAACACTTTACCGTAAATAGTATATACACTACACTTCCTCACATCACATCTCAATGTAGATACACGCACGTCATACAGTGCACGACCCCAGTATGATCCACTCGTGATTACTAAGATCACACGAAACACTTTACCGTAAATAGTATATACACTACACCTTCCTCACATCACATCTCAATGTAGATACACGTACTTCATACAGTGCACGACCCCAGTATGATCCACTTGGGATTACTAAGATCACACGAAACACTTCACCGTAAATAGTATATACACTACTCCTTCCTCACATCACATCTCAATGTAGATACACGTACTTCATACAGTGCACGACCCCAGTATGATCCACTTGGGATTACTAAGATCACACGAAACACTTCACCGTAAATAGTATATACAATACTCCTTCCTCACATCACATCTCAATGTAGATACACGTACTTCATACAGTGCACGACCCCAGTATGATCCACTCGTGATTACTAAGATCACACGAAACACTTTACCGTAAATAGTATATATACACTACACCTTCCTCACATCACATCTCAATGTAGATACACGTACTTCATACAGTGCACGACCCCAGTATGATCCACTTGGGATTACTAAGATCACACGAAACACCTTAACGATTTCCCCAGATAGCCTAAGTCACGACAAGTCAGATAAGGTACATTCTGTTATTTACGTATGAAGATTTTTTTCTTTACCTTAGTGCTTATTACGAATAGGATTGAATACAACAGGGAATCAAGGTGAGGGACGAATACGAAACATAGTTGACATACTGTAGAAACAATGTGTCATCTGTATACAGTGTGCAACTTTTGTGGGCGGCAAGGGGGGGGGGGGGAGGAGGTTACGAGGGAATACTACCACATAATTATTTTCCCGGGTCATACTGATAGGATTAAATAATGGGTTTTCTTAAAATTTTACTCTATCCTGGATAAGCCTGTTCAGTTATTATCGTTGGATACCTTACATTGCCTAAAATAAATATCTACCTCTAAAAATAACTTCTACCCAGTGGATCTGAATTGATTTAGAATATATTAAGAATTGTTCCAGACGATGCCGCTGATCAGCGCGTTTTCTCGGGGACCCCCCCCCCCCCCCCCCCCCCAACATCACGGCGCTGCACCCTACTCACCTCGCTTCACCCTCATCGGCTCTTACGAGCGGGCCTAACTTGACCGGAAAACCACGATCTTTCCCAACGAAGAGTCCAGAAAGCGAATGGTCGTTAGTACTATTTTGCACTGAGTGTCCATAATAATAAATGCTAAATAGGTATTGGGGGGTGTGGGGGGGTTGACACAGGGCGAGGCAACATCCTCCGAGTGACGGGTTTCCAGCAGGGACCCGCAGGTTCCTGTCGTCTCTTAACATGACATGAAATGCGACCCTAGGATGGAGCGGCGCTGGAATGCAGGGGCGGGGGAAGCGGGAGTACCCCGAGAAAACCCACCGGCGAGCGGCATCATCCAGCACGATTTCCACCATGCGAAAATCCGGGATCGAACCTGGATCGTCTAGGTGGGAGGCGAGCGCCCTAACCGCTGCCCCACTGAGTGTCCATGACTAGGGCCATAATGACTGACGACGTCTCTTCCGGGTGGGTAGGAGAACCACGACACTTGCCAGTATAGTCATGGTTCAAAGTTTCCTAGGCCTTGTTCCGTTCGCCTCTCTGATGCATAGCCGCCAGTTCGTTACTCCTAGCTTATATTGCTGGCCTGGAGAGCGGTATTACTCCGGTGCTCTATTTTCGGCTCGTAATTTGAGCGATTTGTTTACGTGATCCTATCTTACGATTCGACAGAATAACGAGATACCGTGTTTCCGACATCTGTTACAACGCGCAGATCTAGTTAGTATTTACTGAGATATTATATCGCCCGGCATTGGAAAACAGCACTCGAGAAAAGGAAGCAGCAGGCGTTCCCTACTTCTAGGCTACAAACCAAGAATACGGAGGTTTAGGCATCTACACGACTACTACTACAGAAAAATTTTCCTTTTCTAAATGGCATTAGAAATTTCAATTTTCCCAGTTTAATATTAGACCCGTTCTTATCGGCCAGTTTTGTGAAACTACGTAAAACTTATTTGTACTGTTAAATAAACAGTTTCTATTTGAATGTTTCTTTCAGAAACTTCGTATTGTGAGGGAACGCTAACGAACTAAAGCCGTTTACAAGCCACACTTTCGACTACGGTTAATGTTTTAAGAGGTCTAAGAATAAGCGATATCGTTATATTAGCATACTCTATTTTTTTTTTTTACGAGTCATTACATTTCAATACACGAAATATTTGCAGTTGACAGTTTCACGTATGAAATATATTTAAATAGCATTGTAGTTTTAAATATTTTATTGGACACACATGCATTCATACCGTGCCTATCCGACATAAAATACATACGGTCAAAAAGGCTATAAATAAGAACAGAATTTTAAATTTACGTCTTTGTGTTTAGTTATAATTTTTATTTTTATTTTAAGAATATATTCTTTGTCCGTTTTATTCCATAAAGAGTATGAAATGTGTAACAGCCCTTCGTCCTTTACTTCAAGATGGTTCTTCATCTGTAATGCTAACATACACTATGAATAAATTTACTAACACACTTACCCACAGCTAATAAATGACCTCGCTAGGTAAACTAACATACTTACACAGTCACAGCTAATAAATTGCTAGGTAATAATGCTTATCAAGCTGCAGAGAGAGTTTTCGAAATTCTTACATCCAATGAAATATTTATTCGTGAGTTATTTCGAACTGCCGGTTTACGACCGAAACTATAATATTACAAAAAAAAAATATAGGCCTATTATGTTTCTAATCGATACACCATGGTTGTTTGGAAATGCAATCGTCATTTTCGTTTAATTTGACTCTTGGGTTACTCTATCAGCAAAACTTCCGTTCAGGGCGATTATGTCCCAGAAATAAACTGCTATTGTCTAATTTATGTTTTGAAAATAAGATACATCAAATAACATTCCAATTATAAGTTATTTTCTTGAACTTTAAACCAATAATTTTTTTTTACTAAGAGGTAAGGCCATTTCGAAAACCATTAAAATTATAAGTACAAATAATAACCGAATAAGTAGAGACCTCCACAACAAGAAAAAGTTTCACTGCTATAAACAGGTTTCAAAATTGTTGTGCTTTTCCTGTAATATTATAAAGGAAAATCAAATTAAAAAAAAAAACTGGAAATCGTACATTTCTGAAATGTATTATTGAATTTGAACTTCTCTCACACAAATAAATTAAGTACTCCATTATTTTCCAAATAACTTACACGTTTCTTCTTTGAAAGAAAACAAATGTGTACGAGTAATGTGCAAATTTTACCTTCCACAGGAAGAAACTAGATTTCCCCGAGTGCTGAAGCCCTCTGAAGATGCGCTAACAATCTCTGATGTATTATGCCAGACACGCCTCCAAGAAGTACAGATTTCTGTTCCACACATTCATCAAAATACGATGCAAGTGGACATAAATGATTTCATTTATTCTTTGAAAGACATGACAGTCACAGCTAAGTAGGTTGTACATACGACAGTAACGATTGCACGGCCATTTCTTTTTCTTTTTAATTATTTGCTTCTATTTTCATTCCAGGAGTTTTCTGCAGCAATATTAAGTTCCTAATTCTCATGGATGTTCGGCTTCAAACAAAACACTGTACAACTTCGTATGTCACGTGGTTCCCAGTCTTGTATACAATTGCATCCGCCACTTTTCCTAAATATGTTTTTGTAGAAACTGAATTAGAAAATAGCCGTACTGCTAGAGCGACTTTTGCCTTACACAGCCTACTTACATTCAAGTGGCGCTGAGTTAGTTCAGGAACTATTTTTAATTCATGCTTATTGTTTCTTTCCACGCCTTTGCGTAAGAAGTGATTCCTTGCAAGTTTTACTAATTGACGATCGTCAGCAAACACAAAAATTGTTCCTGTTATTGTCAAATGGTAAAAGCGAAATGCAAGGACAGGATAAACAATCGCGAAAGAATGTACACGGAATCGAATGCAGTGGTGAAGGAATTAGGGTCGTAGAATGAACTGGCGGTGAAATGAAGTGGCAAGTGTTACACGAAAAACTACGCGACAAGGTAGCTTGAGAGCCCGCGTGTTAAAACTTGGGTCGACTTAGGGGAGCTCAAGGGGGGGGGGGGGGGGCACGCGCAAGCACCTACCTGATATTTGTTCTAGTACTCTGAACTACCTGCTGTAAGTAATATTTCCCCACCTCCCCTGTCAATGGGCTCGAGTTCGCGAGTGATGAGAACAAAATATAAGGTCTACAGCGAAGATGCCTCGGCTTGGTTCGAAAACACACTATCTCCATAAGCAACTGAAATAGGCAACATTAGTTAAAAATTCTAATAATTTGCGGGTAAACTCTTCATAGTACCAATGTGTGATACATCACAAAAAAAAAAAAAAAAAAAAAAAAAATTGAATATATTCTTTAGAACAGCATAAAATAGTCGCTATTACATTTACCACAAGAGGCAGCTGAACATGAATTTTTAGGCAGTGTCACAGCAATTGTACATCATTAAAATTAGGTCTTTATAATAACATTTCAAAACATTAAAATTGAGATTTTGAACATGTAGTACATTTATTTGCATAAAATACGACAAGATACTGCAACTCTCATTAAATTTGTACATCTAAAAATTCTGAAAACTTCAGGTTAAAATTAACATTGTTTCTTATGACTCGCATTTTAGGCACTGCCCACTCTTAAGAACATCGATGTGAAGAGCCACCCAAATATTTCCACTCGAATATTTTAACCTAATATCTCTCCATTATTATTACATTATGCATCGTGTACAACTTGTAAAAAATTAAAATCTGTACAAAGTGCACGTTATTTCAGTTTTCGATCATACGTCATATACTTGTGTGTATACGAAATCTTCAAAAATCTCGAGAAAAAAAAAAAAAAACACCCCCTTTCTTTTTCGCAAAAAAATCTAGTTCGCACCTCGGTTGTATGTTTATAATGAAAATAGAAGAAAAACTGACTGAAAGTTCACAAGTGAAGAGATGTCCTGAAATTATGGGGTCCGAACATCTAGCACTGTCGAGAAAATGTAAACACAACACGCAGCACATTTCAACAGCACATACGGGTTATGTACGCGGTGCTACATCTCATCTCACTACACGACATTCTCGGTAATTCCTCTCTGTCCACAATGCTGGGCGGTATTTCTCTTAGGTAACATAGGATACGGGAAGCATTATGTCACAAATGTGTGATCAAGGTGGTTCCGGTCGAAAAGAGCTGATTGTAAGAAAACATGGTGGACTTAAGACGTCATTTCCACGCGCTTTGGCGATATACTCATGGCTAGGATATTTAAACGTAGATGTACGAATGGCAATAATTTATGTTTAATTGGAATAGATAGCTAGATTTTATTTATTTTTTGTTTATATTTTAATTAATATCTAATATTTTTCCTTTTTTGGTCTCACTTTTATTGTGATTGTTGCAGGGAATTTTATTGTATTTTGATATCTTCTAAGAGACTCGTAACTCTATGGTATAGGGATTTGGGCCATTTTTGAGCGTTTAATTTCAGTTTGTTAGTTATTAGCCTTGCGATTGGCTAACAGGTTCGAACCATGAGCTCATATTGGCTAGAGCGCTTAGCATAGGGTTAGGCCGGGCCAGTCGTTTGTAAGCTCGTTCTCTCTGCCGCCATCTTTCAACGACTTTAGACATTAGGTCAGGACGCCCGTCCAGAAGTTGGACGTAGTGTAGGATTTATATTTAGTGGTTATGGTGTTTTTAGTTCTCACAGTTTGCTATAGTTGTAAGTTGTTTTTGTATCTAGTTATGTGCTGGTAAGCTCCTCCGCATCATTATAAGCAGCTGTTAGGAGATCAGGTAGCTGGCGGAGACTACGTTAGGTCCGTGAGCCGGCGAGCCACGTTAAGCAGCACTGGACACTGTAACTAAGACACTACCACTATTTCGTTTGCGAGAGACACCGTCCTGCGCCCATCAATAAACTGGTATTTTTCAACGAGAGCAATCTTTCATACAGTATCTTGAGTTTTACAACTTAAACTTGAGTACGTAACGCCGTTGGTGTAGAACGTTACGTTCCAATGCGATGCCATTCATAGCTGGAGCACAATTTTGACCATAATTAACCTTAGAGAGGTGTTAAGTGTTACTACGTAACTGAGATAGCCGAAGTACATCCAATTTTTTTAATTTAAATTCAAGTAACTTTATTGTGAGAGGACTACATATTTTTGAATGCATAAGTCAGACCGTATCTACGTGTCAGATAACGGTATGATAATGACAGTTAAATATGACCACTTCCTAACGCCAGCTATAGTTTGAATACTCTTCTTTACCATGCCTATTGCCGTTCAGGATTATTTATTTAAATTATTTTTCAGCATAAAACAGATAAGGTATATTTGCAATTGTTTCTGGCTTACCCAACGTGGCAGCATTACAAGTTGCAGATACATTAATTAATGTATCTGCAACTTGCGTCCCTGTAACTCCGAAATGGGGCTGCATAGCCTACTTGTGTATATGACATTGTAACACGCTGCCGAAGTATGTCGGTTGGGTCGCAGAACACCCGTATACTATTGTTTTTTCCGTGGCCACGCCCGTAACTAAGTCTAGAGGATTACACCAAAGGAAAGGCCCACCGAATTTGTGCGCACTATTTGAATAACAAGTATTTCTTACTACGCACTACCAACACGCCTATTTTATCTGTGTTTTTTTTATATTAATTGTAAATGAAGTATTACAATTTATAAATAAAATATAGGCTAACTAAAAGTTAAATTCAACAAATAATAAGACACGTTTATGTTAAGAGAAGTATACAAAAACCAAAGACTTCACACATGGGGTGATATTTCAAACGTTTTATTCAAAAAGCGTGGAATTACTGTGAGCAGTTATATTTTATATCTTAGGTGAAAATTATGAGGCGACGACCAATCAGATCAGAGCAGTCGGTGTGGTTGGCAGGAAACTGTTATTCACAGAAATGTAATTCCTAACTTAAACTACTATATAAATGCGAAAATGTGTTTGTTTGTTTGACCCTCTTTCACGTCAAAATGGAGCAACGGATCGATGTGATTTTTTTTTGTACAGAGATAGTTGGAGGTCCAGAGAGTGACATAAGCTACTTCTTACCCCGGGAAAATATCTCAAACGGTTCCAAAAAATGATGATTAGGGATGCACATAGGTACTGGATTAAACTTTTCTTAGGATTACTGCATAAAAAAGCATTGTTAAAAAGATCCGTCATTTCTCCTTTCTTTTTTGTCCATGGGCTGTCTTACATTCCTTCCCAAGAGCCGCAGTAGCTCAGTGGGTACAGAACCAATTAACGGGGCCGCAGTAGCGCAGTGGGTAGAGAACCAAATAGTGGGGCCGCAGTAGCGTAGTGGGTAGAGAACCAAATAGTGGGGCTGCAGTAGCCCAGTGACTAGAAAATCCAATAGTGGGGCCGCAGAAACTCAGTGATTGTAGAAAACCCAATAGTGGGGCCGCAGTAGCGCAGTGGCTAGAGCACCCAATAATGGGACCGCGCGCGAAGCTGCGGGTAAAATTAAACAGGCGTGTGTGTGCACATGTTTACGATTATATTTGTTCACGAAAATGAGCTCGTGTGATAGAAAATTCCGGCTTTGACGTATGATATGCTTAAATATGGTTGTGATATACGAGGTTAGGTCGGAAACCAAAGTAAACACGGTAGGCTTGTCGCATGTTTCAACTTGCCGGAAATAAGAATCAAACACATTAAATCGGAAACTGCAAATACAAAAGACGTGTTTCCGAATGCTAATTCAGCGCTTCCTGCATAATTCCTAATGCGTGGTACTTCATTGCAAATCCAGCTTACGATGAGGGTTGTGAGAAATGCGAGCATCGTGTATAGCTGGCTGCAGTGTTGGCAGCCCTGGGTCCTCTCACGGCTGTGTCGTGTGCGTGCGTGCGTGTGTGGTGTTTGCAGACCGTGGGTGCGTTTGCTCAGGCCATCACGTGATGCCTGAGCGCTCTCGCACATCGTTCCCCCCCCCCCGGTGGTAAGATCTGGTCGAGGACGAGGCAACACCCAAAGGTGTCGCAAGGAATCGTTACTTTACTCATCTTCAAATACTGTCAACATGGGGTTACTTGGAACACTTACAAAGTACTTCCCTTTGCACATGCGACTGTTCTGAAATAAAATTACGTTGGTTTCATAGCTTTGGTTCCTTTCAGTACTTTATAAACGGTATTATATGGCTTCATTTTATTCAGGGCTGTGGCTTGTACAAAAAGTATTTCTTAATTGTCCCAGAGTCAGATACGCTTGCTCCAAAAAGTATCGACACGCCGAATGTTTTCCCCACAATATTTGTATAAAGGAAACGAGAATGAAAATAATGCGCATTCCTTAATATAATGTACAAGAAAAATATATTTCACTGAAATCACAGAAACAAAACAAAATAAGTAGTTACACAAAACAATCCACTTTCTCACAGCAAAAGTACACAGTGTACAACGACACACTGTAGGTCTCTGTGCTTCCGTTACAGTATCGCGTATACAAGCCAATTAGCACGTATGGAAGCTTCCAGACGTTTCGGCATCGAATGAACCAACTTTTTCGTCGTTTCAGGGGCAATTTAATTTCCGACCATCCATCCTCGATAACCCTCTCAAGCTCTTCTTTGGCAGACGGGCGGCGCTTGGCCTTTTTCCTTCCAAGATGATCCCACAGATGCTCAATAGGATTCAAATATGGGCTCTGTGGTGGAGTGAGACGTACTATAATGAATTGTTATAATGTATTTCTGATATTTATACACATTTCCGCTTCTGGGTTAGAGACTTTTCTCTATCTTTCATGCCAGGGGTACTCACAAGGGATGTCTAAGACGCAACTAGGCTGCGGAGTGGATGAGGAGAACGAAATTGTTGATCAAGGGAAAAGGCAAATGAAACAAATGATATATATATTAGTAATTTTTTTTAGTAAAAAAACTTAGCATTACTAGCGTATTTTGCTCTAAAATGCATGTGATGTAGGGTAATTACAAAAATATTAATCATTTGCAAAATTCTTTCAAGATGACGGCTAAATCAAGTTGGTAGTGGGGTTCAAAATATGTCGTTATGTGCCAGCTTCCCTTAAATGATCTCTTTACAATTTTATCACGCACTTGCTGACTAACACGAAGTGTGGACAGAAGAAGGACACGGATGTTCTTAGCTTTGTTCGCGAAAAAGTACACTATTGTTTCCTACAGTTTTATATTTGTTTGTCACAAGCGGACTATTATCTTAGGCCTAGACGTCACGCTGCTTGCTTCCAACCAGTAAGGCTAATCTTAGGCGTGTTATAAATTTATGTTAGTGCTTGTGAGATAAGTTGGGAGTGCAATTGTCATACGCAAACATCAATTAATTGATCAAGGAAATCCAGTAATTAATATCGTCATGCTTAACGAACAGGAAATATTTTTAAGTACGATTGTTAAGGCGAAACTTTTTCATTACAATTTTTCACTAAATAGGTTTCTGGTGTGTGTGACGTTGCACACGCGCCTAAAATAAGTTGGCAGCCCTGAGTATTTAGTTATTGATGGGAGTTGTTATTTGTACCACACTTTCAGAGGTTGCTTCATCTTACTTCCGTGATACCCTGTTCATAGGATGAGGTACACTCCCAACAAAAATTGTTAATACAGACATCCCCCACCACTTACTTGCTCTGGCAGAGGGACCTCGAATTCTTCCAGGCGATTTCGAAACTTGTCGTTCTCTGTCTTCAGTCGTGAAATCTGCAAGCAACACAACAGAATACAAGGAATTATTCGGGCACACCTGTCATGATTATTTTTCTTATTGCCGTACAAGCACTCACTCGTCGCAGTGTGTTTCCTACGCTACCAGCAAGAAGGGCATGCGTGAGAGTACGACGGAACTGCGCAAATATTTTTCCATTGCGTTGGACGAAAGCACAGGCACAACAGATCTTTGTCAGCTGTTAATTTTTATAAAGACAGTTCAACAGTTTTCCATTAAATAAGAACTACTTTATATCGTGTCACTTCATACGGGCTGTTCACAATAAAGTGAGCACTTTTGAAAGCCCTCTCATTGGGAATAATAGTCAATTAATATATTTCTTGTAGCCTTAGACATTAGCTTTCAGTCTGGTGAAATATATACACTGTGTTTATTACTTGCATGGCAATATCTATTTAAAAAGGTAGTTAAAGGATAGAATGTGGCTGAAAGGAAAAAGTAACTAGGGCCCCAAAAGTGCTCACTTTACCGTGAACAGCGTTTACCATTGCGAAATATTCAAATGTCTACAGTGCTATTGTTTCAGTTGTCGAGTTAAGTTGAATTGAGAGATTTGGACGGCTCTTAAAAACGAGGTCTTGAGAGCCGATGACAGTGAATTGAGGTTGGAATGGAGCAGCACCAGAACGCAAGGGCGGAGGATACGGCAGACCCCCGAGAAAACCCGCCGACCAGCGGCATCGTCTGGCACGCTCAGTTGCAGAGAAGTGCGGCGTATTTTCCAAATGTTACAGCATAGTGATGGTGCTAAATGTATGACTGGAAAAATTAGAGGCGGCAACAGAGATCAAAGTCACAGAAAATTATTTAAATTTCTCCAGGATCTTTCTGCGCAATTTTTTTGATGTTCCTCTGCACTTTAAAATTCGCTGGCTAAGCGCAGATAAAACACTTCATCGTTTTTGCCATAATAAAGTAAATTACTGAAGTTTTTTGACGCTACTGAAAAAGTTGAGCCTGGCATCCTGGGGAAAAAAAAAAAAAAAAAAAAAAATCAAAATGAATGGCACAGCACTTTAGTTCTCCTCGCATATATTAGAAATCATGTTAACAACCTCAATTTAAAGGAAAGAAAAAAACCCGTCAGCTTATGCGTCCTACTAAATTCAGGTGACCAGACGTCCCGCGGGTCATTCGGGACGCCGTTTGTCCCGAATGTCGGGACCTGACAGTGTTGACTCGTGGTGTGGCCGGTTTTGGGTGGATTTGGGCCAGGTAAGGGGGGGGGGGGGGAGATGGCGCGGGAGCGGCAGGCCAGTGACCTGTCACCAAACCTATCTCGCTCTGCCATTTCACTTTATATTTATAAGTGTACCAGCACCACCCTGGCTTACATGCTGTTTCCAATTCAGTGCTAGTGAGTGAAACTGTACTAATCTCCTGTGAGCGGTGTTAGTTTTAAATTTTGTTATACATTTATATGAGTTTCTGTGGAAGGTAATGGCTTCTGAAAATGTAAGTGTTCTTTTAATACTGAACTCCAATAAGAATATCCTTTTATAAAAAAAAAAAAAACTACCACTGATTCAGACGTTCGGTGTAACACATGTGCTTCAATGTTCAATATTAGCCATGGGGACGATCGAACTTTATAAACTTCATATAAATAGCGATAAACACAAGAGAGCAGTTGCTTCTGCTGCTTCAGGTTCATCATTGACATCAGTCCATCTCCCCTCCCCCCGCCCTCACTCCCCTCCCCTACACCCCCTTCCCACTTACGTACATTTACGAGCCAAAACGAGCGTCCCGAATTCGGGCCAAAAAAATATGGTCACCTTATTCTAAATCATCCAGAAAAAAAAATAGAAAGTGTTTTTTAAGAAGATCTAAGTAGGTTGGATTTAATATTCTTCAAACATTGAAGTAAAATAAAAAAACTAATCAAATTCCACAAATTTTTCATATCATAGGCGGCCGTAATGTTATTGAGCTAAGTGGAGAATGTGAAGAAGTATTTTCCGACTTTGACTATATAAAGACAGTGTTCCAGGCTTTCCTCGATCCTACGTTAGCCAAGATTGAAGATCAAGATCCTGAATTCCAAATGGAACTATGCGATCTTCAGTGACATTCTAATTTATTCGAAAATAAATTTGACATATGAACAATTGTGGGACTTGTTATATCTGACAAGTAACGCAAGCTCCACAGCTTTGCTTTAGACGCGACATTCATTTTTGGAAGCACTAACAATTGTGAATGTGCTTTCTCAACGATACAAATAATAACCTCCGAATTGTGACAACAACGATTGAAGCAAACATTGTTGTACTTGTCAATCAACACAATGCTCTCATTTCTCTTTTTTTTTTTTTTTACAGAGTAATGATACAGAAAGGTGACTTCACATTTAAGTGATTTGCGGATGCTGAGGTATTGGAAATATTTCGGCAAGTACGTACGAATATATGAGAGTTAATATTTTGAAAGCTGTCATAATGATAGGCATAACTCTGACAATACTTATCCTGAAAAGTGCAACTCCTGAAGTGTTATGACGGAGATATTACACCTTCGAAAAAGCGGATGGAAATTGCATCACTATTCATTACGTAAAATGGGGGGGGGGGGGGGGGGTCGCCACCATATGTTTGCATGGAACTTTGTACCGCTAAGCTGTAAACTATTCGTCAAGACAAATAATGAATCAGCACGTCTCAAAAGAAAAAAAACCTGTCTTGTCGGAACCCTCTCAGGTGAACCGTCATCGATAAATCCTTGTGGACAGATGGCGAGTGGCTTAACAGGTAGGCAACACACAACACAGCCTGCCTTGAAGACCATAGCAGAACCTTGAAACAGTTCCTGTACGCGATGTGATTCGTGCACTTACTTTTGTAAATGCAGACGTTTGTAATGTTACAACACACTCGTTTACTACATTATAATCTTCCTCGTGTTCGTTTTGAAGGAACATTACATTACCCCTTATTTACTGTTGTGCCCCATTGGTGCTGCACCCGGCCCCACACGATCCCATTTCCGTAGCATTTTTCCTAGAGGCCATTCACGATCAAGTGAGCACTTTTGGAAGCCTTCTCCTTTGAACAAATAACTATATTTAATTTTAGCATTAGACGTCAAATTCAGAGTGCGATGGAATAATCACACTGTGTTTATTACTTACATGACAATATTTATTTAAAAAGTTGGATAAAGGGAAAAAATGTCTGAAAGAAAAAGTGACTAGGGCCTCAAAAGTGCTCACTTTGCCGTGAACAGCCTATAACCATTTCCTGCTAGCGTTTTTGCTCCCGTGTAGGTTACGATCCGCCCCCCCCCCCAGGACAAACAACAATGAGGGGGGGGGGGGTCTGACTCTGGGTATAGCAGTTTTCGTACCCATGTGTATGACCGGTACGGTAATAGAACGTGTTTTAAGACTGTGTCTCAATTGCCAGTACATACTTGTTAAGTATATACATATTCGTACTTACCCTGACTATTCGGGCGGGTTTTTTTTCTGGTTGTACTTGACTCGTCAAACAACCTGGCGTAAATAACACGAACTACTAGAAAGTAAACCCGTTTTTTTTTTTTTTTCATTTTGAGATTAACAACTTTATGGTTTTTGCTATAAATAAACATGTTGTGTTCTATGTTGATTGTCTGGTTGCGTTTAAGTCTACTGTGTTGTTGCAAAAACATAACAATAATGCAATTGTCACGTGTAACAATTAGGTTATTATAAAAGCATAAATAATGTTGCATATTGGTTGCTTCGTATAGTAATAAGACGGCGGGTAAGTGGAACCATAAACAGTTCCCATAATGCGTTATGTACGTGACGTTTAAAAACAAACATGGCGACCGCCGCAAGTACGCAAATTCACCCAGCAAGCAAGCAACTTCGTGTACTTGGCGAGTACAAAAGCTGTGTGTACTATACTGGGAATTAAGATGGCGCTAGTATATAATTAATGACATCACAGGCGGGGCATAGTATGGAAATGCGAGTGGTAGCGGCGTGGCTGTCCTAGATACAAAGGAATGCCGCCTTTGATTAATCAGATTAACGCTTCGATATCAAATTATTAGGATTCATTGTTAGTCCGATCCTAATCCGGTCAAAATTTTTATTCGATTTTTATCCGATGGGATTAATAATAATTAATTCAACCTAATCCGATAAAATATGATCAAATAAATTTGATCAAATTTCGTTGATGAAAAAGTTTGGTCTACTTTATTTTCTTTTTTTTTGGGGGTATGGCACTGGTATGTCCTCGCCCTTGGAGCTCTGTCGTACTGAGGTGTGGTGTGTTGGGGAATGGGTGTATATAAGGGAGTGATGTTGTCTGCACGACGTCTCGCCCTCAGTGAGGTGTGATGTGCTGGAGAAGGGGTATGTGTGTAGAATTTTGTGCAAGAGTGGCATAAGTTTTTTTTTTTTTTTTTTTTTTTTGTTGGGAGTGTATTGCTCGTAGTCGTTTGTGGGATATAGGCGATTTTTTGGTGACAGTAATTAAACAGACAGAGAAAACGACGTATAGTTAACACACAAGAGATATGTAGGAGTGTTTAAATGTCGCACAGGAAAAACGAATGACGTAGCCCAGCCATGGAAAGAAATAACATTATAATATACGTCCGTTGTGTTCGGGATATCGCAGAATGAATGACTAATTGTGCACATTTCTGGGAAATTAAATCTACCCCGTCTGATTAGATATGCGTTTGGAAATTAGTTAAATGGCTGACATTAGAATAGTGTAACAATAGGACTCATAACGAACACAACTACGTAACAAATGGATAAAAATTATGTTAACAATACACGTACTAATACATAAATTACACTACACGAATTAAATTACTGAAATAGCACAAGCACCTCTCCCAAAACACGTCTGTCCGGCTGTGAGGTCAGTCAAGGAATGACTTATAGATGTGGAGCTTGCAGCCGAGTTGAACACACAACTACATGAATGGATTAAAATTATGTTTACGAATTAATATTTCCCTAGAAAACTCGTTTACCACCCATTCTGATAACTTAAAGATAGAATAAACCATACATTCAAAATACACGAACTTACTAACGAATTGATTTGACTACACTACAACAGCCAACTTTTCACAATACGGAATGATATAGCAGTTTCACTTAACACAGACAATTAAATATTTCCAAACTCGCATTTTGAATTATACCTAAAACATGTCCTATTTCGCTACGAATTAAATTTTAACCAGACACAATGGCATAATAGACATACACGTACGTCTCCCTCCCATTTGTACACATACCTTCAATGATTTTAAAACATGACCATTCGTTGTAGAGTCTGATGTAGGAATGAGTTGAGCATAGCACTTACGTCGACTTATAAGCTGTGTGTCGAGAGCCTGACTATAGACGTGGAGAACGGTCGGCATCTGGCAGGCAACTCAGTTGAAATTACGGGAAAAACTCATAAATTAAAGAAACATTTTTAATGTTTACTAAATAGCAATTAACGAAAAGAGAGTTGAACACACAACTACGTGAATGGGTAAAAATTATGTTTATGATGCACATACTAAAATATAAATTACACTACTTGAATAAAAATAAATAAATCACTCACATTATTTAATGACGTGTCCAGAGAACTGGTTTACCGATGTGAATAAATGGTCTTATCATAAGAAGAATAATATTAAGCGACAGAGTTGAATTTTATTTTAAAAAAGGATAAAGGTGTTTATGTTTGTGTAAAGTAGGTTGATGTTTTACCAGCAGACATCATATAATTCCCAGCAGCCGAAGTTGTAATCTGTCTTGTGCGATGAAATATTTTTGTTAAAAGTACGGTGGGCTCTGGCACTAGCTGCTGCTGTAGAGATGAAGGTCAGGGGAAACATTCTTGTAGGTAGGATGGTAGAGTTCGTTTACCTGGCTCCTGAAAAGGATTTTTTTTTTCAAACTAGTTTTCCCCTTGCCAGGATACCATTGTGTTATAAGTTAAGCTGCGGCAATGGGGGTTTCCTCAAGATACTACAAGTTCCCTTGTTATGTTTCAAATTCATTCAGACGTTCAATTTTCTTCATCACTTTTGTAAATATATTTCCATCAGTTCTTCAGAGTCGTTTGATTAAATTTTAATTGAAATGTTAGTTTCAAACATATTTTTTTCCTTCATGAATACTGAAGCAAGAAACTTGTTTTTTCTAGTGAAAGGCACCCAGTTACCTGGACTTGAATACAAACCAGACCTGAAAAGCATACTGCTGATGACCCACTCTTTTCAAGTTTACCAACATCTTTTTCAAACTTCTCTTTAGTAATATTAAATGTTTTATCCACTTATCACTCACGAATTAATGACATGAATCAAAAACTAATAAATAACAAGTCACGTTACTCCTTTTTAATATTAAAATATTTTATTTCAAATTTTTGTTTCAAAAGTCATCCTTAAAGACTGGATATTTACAATGACTCATACAAAGATTTGATTTACTACAAAAAGTTTTTCACTTATTTTAAAACAAATGTTTCAGGAGAATTAAATTTACAACAAACATTTAAGAACTAAATTACCAAATATTTTTTCAATCACATTTTAAGAACTAAATTTTCAAACACATAAATGAGAAAAAACAAGTTATTAGTTGCAAAAAATACCTATTACTATGTTTACAATATTCAATTTCAAAGATGTGTACATCAATCCTACATCTTCTCACATATAATTCATTATAAAAAACCAGAACTTAAAAAAATATATACAGAAATAAAAAAAATAAAAAAAATACTACATTGTTGTGGTGGACCTCTCTTTCCTAACTATATGCAATATCAACAAACTCTTGAAAAGTTTAAAAAAAGATGCACACTGAAGGCGTTCTTTTATTGTGTCACGTCCTGGTTATATTCCAGTCACCTACACACGACAATGACTGGTTACAACGCACTCACATGCATGCAGTTTCGAGAGGATGTTATGTTACACTGTGAATTTGTTCTTCATATTTGTAAAATGACAGTGGAAATTTAATCGAAGAAAGTTGTATCAAGTAAGTTGATACTGAAGTTATGTCATGCCTTACAGTTAGACAAACAGGTAGCAGCAGCATTGATGGTCATGCAACATGTGTTGCAAACAGTTGTAGAAATTGCAGGCGGCTGTAGATAGATGTGATGTTGACTGTGGGACAGGAGGTGCGTGTGGTGGTGGCAGATGGATATAATTGGCAGTGTGGTGCTGTTAGTTGTGGTATCATGTGTGGGCTGTATTTATTATTATACTGTAACTTGTTGGGGGAAATTAAAAATAAATATTTGGGTATTTTGTAGTGCCCCAAGTTAATGTTGATACTCCATCTGCCTCAATGTACCCCTTATCATCCATACCTGACAATACTGGCTTGGTTATGCGTTCGGTTTAGACTTCTTGAGCACGCAAACGGAACTGATAATGGGCCCCCAAAACCCTTGTGCAACACATTAGGTTTTACACTCTTCGTCTTACGTATACATTGCTCATTCGCTACAACGTATGCGTAAAGCTTGGAATGTAAACCCACAAAGTGTGTGATGATGCGACCAGCACATTCATCTTTCATCACCCTGGTATGACCATTGTTCTCACGGGAGAATCCTTGCGGGTTATCGAGCGCATAGTTGGATGTATCAAATTGTGCCTAAAAATGTGGGGTAGTTACTTTATAAATGTCATCACAAGCAACAGAATACACCAATCACGGTATCACAATAGAGGAGGTGCAAGGCTGGGGGATGAAATTTGATACATGTGTACTGATAATTAAAATCGCAGAGGGTTAATTTTGAAAGATAAAGAATGGCAACACCAGTGTACAAAGTGTTGAACACAACAGAACTCTTTGACATCTCGATAAGGACCAAGTTTTCATCGATAATCTGCCTTGCCTGGAATGTAGGACGCCCTGTCAGCTGTGCAGCCCCATATATTGTGTCATACCTAGAAACGACTCTTATATCCCTTTCCCGGTGAACATTCTGAACTGAATTATTCATGAGTTAAAAAATACTTCTTAAATTTGTTCGTAGCCTGAGCACATTTCTCAATATTAAATTTGATGTACAGCATCATCCATGACTTCTGTTCAGAGCGCAAAACACGATGAACAGAGACAAGTTTGGCCCCATACATCAAAAAGTGTTTAGTATTTCCCCATAACATAATTCTTCCGTGGCACGAGTGTTAAAAGAAGTTTCTCGTGCGAGCCGTTCGGGGGTATCCCATTTTCTGGGGCCAGAGGCAGACAAGATAATGCATCATGACATTCGTCCAGAAATGACAGCTCCACTTCCCCAGTCCAGCGGACTGGGGAGGATCAGCAGACACTGCCCCCCTCCCCCGACAGCCTTCCTGCACCTACCACGTCCACACACCCCTAACTCCGCCCCTCACTCCCCTCACCAATCACCACCTTCCTATCATAAATCCCCTAGCAATTATTATAAAAAAATCGCAAAAATGTAAAAAAAAAAAAAAAAAAAAAAAAAAAAAAAAAAAAAAACACGCAAAAACGAAAAAAAAAATATCTAAAATATCGACGAACATAGCTATAATGTTGACCTACTGTGCCCCCTGCTCATACCACCACCACCTCGCCCCCTCCCCTTCACCTAACCCAATTATAAAAAATCGAGGAAAATCGCAAAAAAATCGAAAAATTGATTCTAAAAATCGGGGAACATATTGTTAACATCACACCTCCATCCCTCCCAATAAAAAATAAATCGAGATAAGTAACAAAAAACAATTTAAAATATGCCAAAAAATTGTAAAATTTCCAAAAATTTAACAGAGATTTATTTGAAAATGATTAAAAAAATTATTAAAAACTTGCATTTCCGGAGGTTCCCCCGCACCACGTCCAGCAGACGATTAACCCTCTCCATTCAATCACACTGTCTTAACATTAGCCTACCTCACCTCCTCTCCATAACTATTTTCATTACATGCGGCCATCTTGATTTTTTCATTAGTCATCTGTTTCATTATCAACACCCAGGTGGCACTTGTGTATTTATTATCGATTTACCCACCAGGCGAGCTGGCAATTTTGCCACCAGGTGGCAACCATATTTTTTTTTAATGTTTGTAACATGTAGGTGGTGCTGCCAGTGCCCTCCATATTGGATTATATTTTCAACATCTAGGTAGCGCTAACTTCCCTATTTCGTCACCTGCTATCGCCCTGTACCGAATGGCGACGAGGTCCATAACCCCCCCCCCCCCCACCCAGTATGTAAATTTAAATATTTAGTTTTTGTTTCATTTTCAACATAAGTAATTTTTCATAATTTTTGAATAGGCCCTACATATATTGTTGAAAAAACAGGGATAGCATTTTATCGCTATCGCGTTAAAAGAACAATAAACCATAGTCCCCATACTGCACACATTCACATAAATTTAATCTAAAACAGACTCGTAATCGAATGTTTGCACCACTGAATTAATATGTCTTTCAGAGAAGCAGAGGTGACTGTATAAGAAAGTAAACACACATTACTATGTATACATGCATTTAATTTATTTACATTATATATACATTCTATTTTTCTAATTATTTTGTACGTTCGATCATTACATTTCTCAGATGTTTGCAGATCATGTATAGTAACCAACAGATTCATCTTACATAACCCCAATCCTTCAGTTCATCTATGATTGAAGATATCTGAACAATCTGTGAGAGATCTGCACGTTTTCGCAGATATATCTTGGTCTACCAACAAGTTCATTCGGATCTTCGGGAAATATGTAATGAACATTCTCGACACCTTCTCTACCTTCTTCGTGCCACTTGTCGAAGGAAACTCATTGCTGAAATGTGCGAGAACGTCGAGAGAATCGTCATCCTTCTCATCAGATACTTCATCATCACTGTCTTAATAGTCATCATCAATGCTATCTTTATGACAGTCTTCAACTCCTGTTTCATCCTTAATACCAAGTTTACTTTTCTTTGTAGGAGTCGCACGGTCATCATCAGTTTTTAGAGCCGACGACTGTTTATTTTGAAGTTCGTCGAATCCATGCAGAATTCCTGCAAGTATACATTCCATACAAACCGACTCTGCTGCACTCATTCCGTCTTTAGCATTAACTGTCTCATCATTATCGCCTGACGGATCAGTACACGCCGATGTAGCAGGGGGTATTGGCGAAATCACTTGCTAGGTCACAAATGACTAATCGTTGGTGTTTCTGAAGAGGTTCTTCAATGTATCACCTTACATAAACTGTGTGTGGCCATTGTCCTAAAGCTTTATCACGCGACAAGGACTCTTCGTACAGGCGGTTCGCTACTATCAAGTATGGCAGCTTTTACTGAAGATCTTTCCACAGTAGCAATACTGTTTCCCATGTACTTTTCAAGCACTTCCATAGAGGCTAGTATCATCTTCATGAAAAAACTGAAGTTTGAGTAGCAACTTTTATATCTACTTTGTCTAGCAATTGCTATAAGGATGGGGCTGAATTCGACCGACAAACTTCGTGAGACGATTCCTGATAGAAAATCAAGTAGCAAATATATACGATACTTTGTACCAAAACTAAATATTAAGGGCGAAATAAGTTTCCGAAAATGGAGATTTTGGAATGTCTTTTTGCGAAATATCGATAACCAGGTGAGATGAAGTTACAATTCGCGGAACATTAATAACATTCTCCGCTAGGAAAATAACATGGGTAACCACCCTCTTATTGTCAGCAACTTCGTTGCAGTCGGAAATTATGAACATCTGATGCTGGTCTATTGAGCAGTATGACATAAGAAACAAAAATGATCCACTTGTTGCAACTGCCTAGGACCCACCATTTTCGTTTAAAACACACACAAATATTCAGCTAGACTCCGCTGCAGCGGTAGAGCACCTAGTATGCAGGCAATTCTACCTACATGCATGTATGGCCACAGCATAGCCGATGGTGGCGGACAAGGTTAACACCTACTGAAACAATGCATACCATACATTAATAGGCATACACAACTGTTCAATTGTGGCGACAGTAGGTGTGTGATTACATACAGGACGTCAAGATATTGGTATTGCCTATGCTCCTAGAACTATATCGCTGCTGCTGTGTACTGTGCAGGCTTCTGAATGTTGAAACATTTAGTGCAGCAGTGTAAAGCAATGGCACTAAAATACATCACCTTTAAGTAGTATCAGGTAACATGTATTGGACAACAAAAGTTGTGGTATTCCATGAGATTTATACACCAACAATTGTCGGACACGTTTGAAAACACACTCATTTGCTGCTGCAACGATGCGGGCGATGAGGTCCTCTTCGGATTCCACCACAGATTCATACACCAGGTTGTGTATGTAACCCCAGAAGAAATAGTCCAATGGATTCATATCTGGGGATCGTAGAAGCCAGGGAACAGGACCCCCACGACCTATCCATCGTCCAGGTAATATGAGATTCAGGTGATCGCTCGCATGTAGCGAATTGTGGGCTGGGGTGCTGTCGTGCTGGAACACATGGCCGCTTGTGTTCGTAACGGGACCTCTTCATGCCCACTCGTGGATATTTCGACAATTATGTATGCCATCACGTTGAAAGGAAGCCTCATCAGTGAACAGAATGTATATGCCAAAGTCAAGGTGTGTTCTGTGTTGTTCCAGAAACCATGCTGCAAACTCCACACGTCGAGGATAATCCGAAGGACCCATGGCATGCACACGTTGTACATGGAATGGATGCAGCAATTGCTCATGACACACTCGACCAATGGTGCGGCGGTTTCTGTTGAGTACTCTTGCAATAATACGCATACTCACATGTGTGTTATTCTCAACATATCTCAACACATCTTCTTGAAACCTGTCTGTCCTCGCTGTCCGTCTGCGCCTTGCCTTCGGTCGTGTCACTTCCAAACTTCCACTTGCTCTCAAATATCACTCCACAGATGCAAATGTGACGTGGTGTGGCTGCTGCATGTACGGAAATCGATCCCTGTTCATCATTTGCACTTTTCGTCCATTTCCCTCTGCCACACGATAAATGAGTAGCATATCTGTCAGTTCTGGCCACGTCCATTTTGTAGACACAACATGCACCTTGAGTAACAGGAATGTAAATTATATGTTATGGAGTGGCCAGATATTTTATACAATTCTCCTCGGGGTTTAATGGGTCGCATTCGCTATAGCGCTTTTGGTGCAGCGATAACAGTCGTGCCAGGCATGGAACTGAACATGTCGAACAGCACAGAGCTGCCTAGTGTGGTATTAGTACTAGACATGTAGAACACACACACAGTCTGTACACACATTTTATACTGCATGCTGTATCTGACACCTAGTTAGATGCTGACGAATGGCCTGACATCGTTGCATTATGGGAACATACTTTAAACTGTCGACACTTATTTACATGCTAATAATACAGTACAGCTACCTGTACATGTTTAGTGTGTATATGTAATGTCTCATCTAAAGCGAGGTCATTAGACACAGGACATACAACTAGGCACTTGAAGGAAACTGAGGAAGAATTTGTCCATGGTCTTTATAAAAGAACTAACTCAGTGTTTACCTGGTTAACCATAGTAAACATAATTCTGGATGGCCTGAACAGGATTCGAACCCACGAACTCCCCTCCTCGAAATGCAGAATGGATCTTTGTACAAAAAGAAACTTCTAGTCTAAGGTCATGCAACAACACCCCAGAACGTATTTTCGGAGAACTGCACTGTCCACGGTTAAGGACCCCGACACCCTCTCAATATATCAGTCCAGAGCACATTTTCTGCTGGCTTAAGAACTGTCCTTTCCAATGCCATGCACCCCGCTATCGATCCAACACCGCAAAAACCTGTTTAGTGCCACACATCCCCTCCGCCTACACCAGCCCAGAGTGCATTTCCAGAGCACTGTCCTTTCCAATGCCATGCAGCCCCAGCCTTCTCCCTCACCGCAGAGCACATGTTTTCCGAGATGATAGCTGCCTCGGTCAGGAACGGAGGCTTCCTCAAGTCCAAGCGCGTCTTTCATGAATCACGTCGGGAAGGCTCCATCCCTCGCGTCAGCGGATTTTGAACTGACCTTGGCTACTTCCTCTCCGTCGCTTCCCTACAAACTATTACTTTTAGTCGAACACTGAACCAATGAAAAAAACTGTTTCTTCCAAAGCCAGAGCTTGGCGTATTCCCAGCAAAATAAAATTTCACAACTCCTGCCGGTGAAATTTATATCCCTGAAGTAAAATATTTCCAGATATTGTAAGTCCCACAAGATAATCCCAAAGATTTAACATTTCAAGAAAAACTTTATATTTGAATTCCGTAAACTTTGTCCTGTTTTACAGCAAACTATAACTAAGTATAAGAAATATTTTTCACTTCCTAATTATTTTCTTCAAGTAATGAAAACCACACATCATTCCACTTACACAAGTTAAACTCAGAACGCCCTATGTCTATTTCAAACATGCATCATTAGATTTAAGCAATACACAAGTAAACGTTTTTTACTTTCAATCTGTTTTAAAATATTTATTTGTACAACAGAGAAAAAATACACATTTTACGTGCACTTTTCCTAGCCCAGAATTTCTGCTATATAACTTGTTTAAAAATTGTTTTCCTTAGAAAATAAATTTCGACATGGTATTAATGAAATTGCATGTATCAGGCTTGAAATGATTGCTATCGAAGGTGATATATATAAAATTTCAAGATATTTCGACTGATTTTCCTAAAAGCCAAATTTAAAGGAAAATGGCAGCCATTTATTAAAAACCCGTTTAATTATGTTTTTTTTTTTTTAGTTTGTGTTAAGTATGATTATGTTTTATCACCAGACATCTTCGTGTTGAATCTTCAGCTGCAGTAGTAGTTGTAATCTGGTTGCTGTGAGAAAAATACTTTTATATCAAAGTTTGTTGGGTTCTGCCACTGCTTGCTGTAGAGTTGTAGGACAGCGGGAAAACTTTCTTGGAGCTGTGGTGCGTTGCTAAAAGCTCTTTCTACCTGGCTCCTAGGAGGTATTTGTGTCACTTAACACATTTTCATTATGTCCCTAGGGTCCTTCAAGTTGACCAGCGGGCTGAGATTTGCGCATCTCTTTTAACATCGAAGTCTTGAGAGCCGATGAGGGTGAAGCAAGGTGAGGCGCCATGTCACGCACGCGAGACCAGGGGAAATATGAGAGGTCTCCAATAAAACCTGCCGACCAACATCTAACACAACATCTACGCATTGCAAAAAGAAATTGGTTTTAGGTTGTGGTCTGCCTGGGGAGGCGAGCATGGTAACCAATGCGTTCCCTTTCTTTACATTTAACCAAAAACTTTCCAACAGCAAAATGTATTCCAAGAAACAAAAAATGTATATAATATTTTAATAGTTTCCAATGTGTTTAACGAGACAGTACGTAAAAAGGTGGAAATCATGTTTTTCAGAGATGGAAAATAGCAATTTTCAACGTTATTCTTACTTTTATTTTTTACTTAAAGGTCCAAATTCTTGTAAATTTATGGGAACATATACTGTTATTATTACATAACTTCAGTTTCATTTTAATTTTATTTATATACTAGTTTAAATATATTATGTTTTATCTTCTTCTCCAGGCATCATCGTGTAGTATCTTGAACAGGAACTCTTGTAATTTGTGTGCTTGTATGTAAAATTAAATATTTAAAAAAATGTTTGCTGGTTTCTGTTGGGTGCAGTCGTAGATTGAAGCCAAAGAGGGACAGAGGTCTTTGCTACCTGCCTCTGTAAAAGGTATTCAGGAGGGCTCACTTTCACTAGATCCCCTGGGATGTCACAAAAGCTAGCCAGCAGAGCATTGTGTCCTACTCCAACTTTCAATTTGAATATCCGGAGTGGACGAAGATTCTCTTAAGATACTACACCGTTGCCTCGTTTCTTTGCAAAACTTCATTCATTCAGCTATGTTTGATTTCCTCCATAGATTTTTTTTTTTGTAATTTCCCCTCAGCCCTTCAAAGTAAGAAAGTTTTTAATCAAGTTTTAATTTAAATGTTTGTAAGTTTTATACGCCAAGAAAAGTATATTTACTCCTTCGTGAGAGCAAGCAAAACAGTTATCCTGAATTTTTTAAAATACAAGTCATCAGCTGAACAATACTGTTAGATACCCACTCATTTCTCTTCACTAGTATTAAACCGTCACTCATTTTACATAAGATATTATTGAAAAAAGTTAGTGAGATGTGGAATTACAAAAAATAAATAACAAGTCACACTGTTTTTAACTTGAAAGAAAATGTTTTATTAAAACATTCATTATCACTTTCAAAACAGAATAAATTATACATCTTGGCATTAAACATACCACAACACAACTTTAAATAAAATATAAAAAATTTTTTTTACCACTGCCTTCTGAAAAACATCACAATTTAAAATCATTACTTAATGTTACATCACAACCATAATTGAAATACAAACATTGCATAGCACTAACTTCTGAAAAACGTTATGTATTGAAATCGTTAATGTACATTACATCACAAATTATGAAATAAATACAATAATTTTTTTGTTTACATGTACAAGCCAAACAGACTTTTTTTTAAAACCAAAAACTCTCCTATTCACCAATACACTGAGAAAATATGTTTAGAGTGAAAAAATTTACATCACATGATTTAAATAATAATAATAATAAAGTTTATTATTAGATTTCCAACATGAAAAAAATTTCTTTATAAATCGTAAGACCTGAATGAAATTTCTTTATAAATCATTAAACCTGAATGAATTTTCTTTATAAATATTTACACCTGAATGAAATTTATTTAAAATCATTACACCGAATGAAATGTCTTTATAATCGTTACACCCAAACGAAATAAAAAAATAGTTAAAACTGAATGGATTTCTTTATATTTTCAATCATTAAACTGTAAATTTTTTTTCACTCTATTACAGGTAAAAAAAAATCATTACAATATTTTAATAATGAAAAAAATTTGTGAAATTATACCGGGGAAAGAATCATTCATCACTGAAAATGTGAATTTCCAATACAATTTACATCTAGGGTTAAGAACTAAGCTTAATTTGCGTTTCTTAACTGGAATAACAACTATTGGTGAAGGAGGTGAAGGAGGTAAGGAGATTGGGCTATAAATTATTTCTTGAGGCAATGGAATGAATATAGGGAGAGGCGGAGAAATTAATTTATCTCGAGGTTTTCAGGCGACAATATTTCAATAGATGTCTGACTTGGAGCAGGTGATACAACAAAATTAAAATTAAAAAATTCGAATAATTCCTGCAACAAATTATCATTGGTAAATACAGTTTTCGGAGAGATGTTTAAAGAGGGAGACGTTAAATCTAACAGTTCACAATAGGAGCAAATCTTGGGTGTTGGCAGCTGTTGCTCACCTGTTTTTCTTCTTAAGTATAAAGCTCCAAACTCTGTAGGTGGGAGCACCATGGCGGACAGTGCTACAAACTTGGGAGACGTGGACGCAGTAGCTGCTGATGCTGTGGACACTCTCTTAGGAGGTGATATGATGCCATCACTGGTTGCAATGTGAAGGTAAACTCCTCCTCTAAAGGAGTTAAGAAACCGCTTACTAAAACATCCGAATCGTTGATTAGTCTATTGAAATACTCCCAATCAAAACATCAAGCTCTTTGTTAGAATCTTGCATAGATAAGCCAAGAAAGTAGTCTTCATATGACTGCGACATCGCAAAGTAAACCGAACTGACAAACAACTGGAAAAAGTGGAAGGGACGTAGAGGCTGAAACCCTATTTATAAAAATTTCAAATTCCCAGGTAAAACGTTCGAGAAGACTGATTTCTCCCCTTCAACCAGAAGTCAGAAGTTCAAACACTTATTCCCCTCTCTTCCCGCAACCTCGACTTACAAATATCTTCAAACCAGCACCCCCAACCTTGGAGATAAACCTCTCCACTAAGTTTCCTGCTTGAAGAAACGAATAACATTTATTTATCAGTAAAATAATTTCTGAATCATAACAAATAAATAAAGTTTAATTAATAACCCATTAAAATGATTAGCAATGTATTATATATCAACATACTTAATAAAACGATATATAATTTATAGAAAAACAAAGAAAGTAATATTATTCATAAAAAAAACCACGGTATATCACTTTTAAGCTTCTCTAATATTGCTTTAATCTTGTAAAGGAAATATTAATTTTCTTATTCACATTATAGCTTATCTAAATCGAGACATATGATCTAATTTTAGTAAACTTGTTCCCATTTTCTTAACCAGTATATTGATAACCATACTTACCTTAAACATATACGGATATTTTTTTTGTTAATGTATCCTATCATGATTTAAATATTATAAAAAAAATTTATATTTTATAAAATATTTGCATCGAATATTTCAGTAAAGGTTAGTGTGGGGGAAGTAAAAACTTGTTTCATACATATCTGTTCATTTTTTATATAAGTTTTGTGTTTTTTTTTAATTTCTGTATATTTTCTTGCGTAATGGAGCTTGCAAAGTGAATATTAATTTTTATCAAGTAGAAGAAAATATTTTGCTTAAGAGATTTCAAACAGCTAGGAAGGCATTTTGACCTTGTTAGTCTCAACGGTTGAAAAACCGTTCACCTGAAACGCCCCTCCAGGATAGGGATATCCTTGGTTGCTACCTTCGTGAATAGCTAGGCGCCTGGGTTGTCTCCAGGGTATAATAAAAACCAAAATGCATTCTGCAGGGGTTTGTTGGACTCAGACCACCAACCTCTGAAATCTCAGTTTCTGTAGTTGGTAAAATTTAAATTTAACCTTGAAGGAACGGTCGCACTGCTAAGACCTCAGAACTCTAAACATAACGGTTTTTTGTAATGTTGGCAAATGCTATACTTCAAAATTTCGAAGTGAGTATATATTTGTTAGCTAATAATGTTTAATCGGAAATATTCCAGGCCATTCATTAAAGTTTAAACATCTATAAAATTGAACATATCAAACCTTTTTCGCATGGATGAATAACTTTATATTAGTTTAATTAAGTGATTCGTTATCTATTATTTTTAATTTTACTTGATTACAATCATAGCTAACTGAGACTCGAACCCAGCTTATATCAACCAAGACTTATGTGGGATGGTATATTATATTGCTGGTTATGGAAAAGCAGTTAGTGTGCTCGCTTTCAGAACTTTTCCCTTTCTGTGGAGAAAATATTTTTCATTTCGTAGCAAAACAAGTACACTTTTAATAAGGAATACGGTGAATCAATTTTAAGAAAGGGACTCATTTTACATCATATTTATTTACAAAAATATATATAATCACAGGGTGATCAGAAAAACCATTTTAACAGAAGCAAAGTACAGATTGCTCCAAAACAAACACAAGTAACTACAGGTAGATATGAAACACTACCAAGTAGAACTTGCTCCAAACATTAGCATGCTAAACAAATACAATTTATTTAAAAAAAGGTTGCTAAAACAATTTCTTTCTGAAACAAAGTCGAAATGATTTACTCCAACGTCTAATGACTTGCTGACAGTCAATTTACATTTTGATTTCTGTATACATGAGCATATGATTTTGTTCTCTTGATGATTCATATTTAAGAAGTAGTGGTTTACTTACATGCAAATACTTTTTATAGTAGATTGCAGTCATCCTAAAAAATGGCATATGACTCAACAAATAATATCCACAGGTGATTCAGGAGGAGAAACATCAGAATCTGTTTCACCCCAGTCGGTCCTCATTACCCAACTTAACGTTAATTTTGAGTTTTCCTCTGCAGAGAAAAACATTGAATTAGATCCATATGTTTTAGGTAATTGTTTTAACGAAGGGCAATTGTATTCTTTTTGAATATCTATTACTTTTCCCTTATGCACACTTTCGAAAACATGGTTTTGCTGAACTCCACCTACATATATTTCACAATGATTTAGGTAATGTTTACAAATATCTTCAATGTACTCATACTCTATACAACCACTCTCCCATTTTAAACCATGGAGATGGTTAATAACTCATCTATTCATTTTCTTGTATTTAGGAGTTAGATATTTCCAGTCAGACAGTGATTTGAAGCTGAATACAGATGTTTGTTCTTTCATATCAGTGATAGCTAATTCTTTAATGGCAATTTTTTTTGTGCAGACTGAAATCCTTGCACAATGCAAAACATCTTGTCACAGCCATGGTTTGTCGCCTACTGACCCAATTCATTAATTCACCAGTTTATCTATTAAATTGTAACTTGTTAATCTGCCGTGAATTATAAGATTGTAAGCTTGTGTATTTGCTGGAAATGGTGTAATTTCAATCTGTGAATCAATCACGTCATTGGTAATTCTGTCATCTTGCTTGCTTATATCAAACACAAATAACATTCCTCTGATTTTAAACGATTTGGGTTCTAGGATAGGTAAACTGATTTTGTTATAAAATGTTTCCTGAAACTTTGAGTATATATCATACAAGATAAAAAATTCCCCATTGGCAAAGTTCATATTTAAATTCACATAGCGGTAAGCTTAACTGTTTAGATACAGATTAATATTTTTCATATCACAATTATCGAATACTGATCGATCCACTTTGAAATTGTTTTGTCGATTTGTTTGAAAAAAAATGACAACATATCTTGGTTTTTCTGGCGAAAAACTTGATTTCACATTTCCAAATGACTTTTTGTGATGTTGGCAGTGTTGGAAAAACCTCTAAAGCCCACGATCTGAATGGAATGTCTAGATTCTTCCCTTTTTGGATTATATCGCACATAGCATTTAAATGCGTATTGCCGAATAGAATAAATCATCCTTGTTTAGCATATAATATGACGTGTTTGTAGTCTTCAGCAAAGCCCAAGACCAAACTTAATGGTACAACAACTTCGTATTTTCCACCTGGGTTTATTTGTAGTGAGTAATCACTAGCATTGTTCCACCCAGCCATAAGCCCTGTATAAATATCGTTTACAGTTCCTGAGAGATAGTTCTTTATCATGGAAGTAATTCCAACATCTTGTGTTTGATCGATTTCCACTCCATTTAGCAGATATGCAATGCTGTCTATTAAATTAAGTATTCCATTTCTTACTATTATTGTAGTTGCTGGATTACTTGCATTGGCTGTCTTTTTAATTGTTCCTCTAAACCTTAAACTTGATTTCGACGGTAACCTGTAAATATCATGATTCTGTATTAAAATCCTTATTTCCGAAGGAAATGTGTACGGACCTGCTCGGAATGGTCCATACACATGTATTTCCATATTGGTGATTGCAGTTTCATAAGTGATCAGTTCTTCAACATTAAGTATGTCTTCCATTTCTATTAAGGTATATCCTAATTCTTTTAAAAACAATTTGTTGCCTCGTGTTAACTTCACAGGTATCTTTATTTGAAGTGAGCGTTTTATGTTCGCATTTACGTCTTTTTATACTTTCTTTCTTCAAAATAAGTTCCCTAATGACATACTTCTTAAAAGAACTGCCTACTTTGTCCGAATTCAATATTGTACACAATATCCATTATGATTGTAATGCGCAACGCAATGCAGGTGTTTATATACCTTTTTGTAAATGTACACGAACTGTAATTTCTTTGTTTATAAAATTAACAATTTTACCATCTTGATCGACAATTGTAACAACTATTTCATCAACACGATTAACTATTACTGGAAGATATATCAATGTATTCGGTTTTTCAATTATTTAATATCCTGGAGCCACAGCACATGTTAATTCATGTAGTGTGTTTGTTGGTTTTCCATTCAAATATGAACAGCCTACAACATTAACATTTATATGACATACATTTACCGACAATATATTAACCTGTTTTGATGATTCGTGTAATTGATTAGCTGGATATACTCTCCGTTCATAACCCAACATATTTGCAATTGAATTGTCTTCTGAGAAATCAATATCGACATTACTATACATTGCACTAGTTAACGTACTTGAATTTCCATGTAATCGGAAATGTACATCTTCAGGTAATGCCACTTTAATGAATGTTTCAAGATCATCCAACTCATAAGATCCTACTGGTATCACAATCTTGTATGTTTTTTCACCAATATTAGCCTTAAATATTTGGTTATGCATATCAATTTTTGGTATGCTGTTGTAACAAATTCTATTAGACTTGCCATTCTCCATCTAACTCCAACACAGGGAAATATATTGCACACAATTGCGACAAGTTACCACTTAATATCAACGTAATTGACATATTACCAATATGTTTTACAATTACAATTACTTATATAACCTATTTATAGTAAAAAAAATGTAGACATAAATGTCCCCAATTGATTGTATTTGGTAATTGCTCCATTTTATAATATCTTAATTGCGTGTTTTTAAATAATTACGGATTTCAATTGGAGGTCGTAAATTGCTAAAACGGTCATAATACAATGATTTATTTAAGTTTTTAATTGTAGCAACCCAATGTGTTCCTTCATTTTGTTTCGAATCTAAATTAACTATCATACATTCACGAATATTTGGTTTCTTTGGTAAATTGTTTCTTATATATACACACCTCAGAAATAGAGAATATCCAGTATCTTTACAAATAAATTAATATCTTTGTTTGCTAATGTACATTTTGGAAGACTATTTAGGACTTTCTGAATTTTTTTCTACATCTGGAGTTTTTTTCGTCCTTGTCCAACCTTATAGGGTTTCAAATACATTCCTTTACCTTTTGATTTAACTGCTGGAAATAGGAATGGAATGATTCCTCCTTTCTTTGCTTTTCGTTTGCACCTTTGCATGCATAACTTCGTCAACACTCCAAGCTTTTCACCCGCAGATGTAGATGGATTCTTCCTTATATTTGCTGATTAATCAGCTAGAATTGTATCTGCCATATGTTTTTCTTTCGAATTGTTTGTTCAATCATTTACTTTATTGTGTTCTTTAAACACGCTATCCAAAGAGTTTATTCCTTGATCGTTCCGTGCCAAATGTGTTGCAAGTTTAGTACCTGGTCCGCAATAATTGTATTTCAGTAAATGTAATTCAAATGGTAATATATTAATCAATGTATTCAATACACTGTATCCTTTTTTGATATGTTTAGTAGGAGCCATTGTTTTCAACTGAATGCGAAACTATATATAGACCTGCATTTATAGTTTTCTGTTAGTACATTACGCAATACTGTGTAATTGTGTATAAATGAAGGTTATAAAGCAAAATGTACATCTGCTGGTAATTGTAAATACAAAAGAAAATGTGATTGAACAGAAACATGTTATTCTTTTACCATCAAATATATGTTGTATAATAAGCGGTCCTCCATGTGGAAAAACTCGTGTTATTATGTCGTCGTTAGAGGATCAGAATGGACTTAAATTTGAAAACATTTATGTGTTTTCTAAAACAATACAACACGAGAAATATCAACAATTAGTGACCATTTTGTCGTTAATTGAAGGAACGCTATATTATCCTTTCACAAATAAAAAGATTTAGTGCCTCCGATTGAAGCATTAACAGATTCCGTATTTGTTTTTGACGATGTTTGGTGTGAACCACAGGGTGAAATACAGCAATACTTTAGTTTTGGTCAACATTCAAATGTTTATTGTTTTTAACTATCGCAAAGTTATGCACATATACCAAAACATAATTTATGCGATAATGCAAATATGGTAATTGTGTTTAAATGGATAATATGAATCTGCGACATATTTACAATAATCATGTTTTAGGTCATATGACATTTACAAAGTTTAAAGATGCGTGTTTTTACTGCTGGAAAGAAAAAAAAAGTTTTTTTTTTTTGTTATTATACCAACACTTCCCCTATATAAAGGTACATATAGGTCTGGTTTTGACAGTTTTTTACTTCCAGGCGAAGAACAATGAGTATTTCAAGTTTGGACATAACAGCATAAAACACAATCATTAAAATAGCTGTTTAACCAGAAATCGCGATGGGAATTGTGATTTGAATGGACATATACTACGTAATATGGGCATGGCTGTGAAAGATAGTGATACGAAAATAAATGTTATGTGGAAGACTTCAACTCTATTACTCTAAATGTATTTAAATCACAAGCAAACTATGTTCAAGATAAATTAATAAAGTTAGTTGATTTTAATGATAATGTTTATAAAACCATGATTGTAATTGCAAACATTTTAAGCAATATTAGCACTGATTTGCAGAGTAATGTTTTTAGAATAGAAGAATGTTTAAATGGATTAAATAAGGATACTAACAATATGACAGAGTTTTTACAACACAACTTACACAAATGCAAGAAAATTTAAAAGTTGTAATTAATGAAGTGTTAAACACCACTATTATAAAACCACTTGAAACATGAATGGAACAAATAACGCAATATATAAGAAATGAATTGGTTAATAAAAGATTTGGAGAAACAAATCAACTATTTGTTCAATGATTTGAAAGATAAAACTATAGCAAAATTAGATGTTTAAAGTAAAGTCAATAAGATTGGAAAAGCTCAAAGTAATAGATCTACTATGTCAGAAAAGAATCAACTTAATTAATATATAAATAGATTGACTTTAATGTAACATAATAAAAACAATTCTGACTCTGCTTCGGAATTACATGACGTCATATCTGCTGTGAAAGAGAAATATTTACAAGTCAAATGAGCATGCACAAAGAAATATTTACTAAACTTGTTACCAGTAGAATGGCTACATTGCATTCCGTGTTGAATAAACCTAAAGAAGCAGCTTTGGAAATTAAAATGGAAAATGAAGCTTTAACAAAGAAAAAGCAATCTCTTTCTCAATTAACACGACATTATTTTGCTTTAAAACTGTCTATGCGCATTACAACATTTAGTGTTCATCGACATGTAAACAACTGGTTTCTGGGAGATTCGTTAGTTACATTTTTGCCTGAGAATAAAATTTCAATAGGTGATTATGTAACTAATATCAGTGAAGGATTATTTGAATTATTGTTTAAAAACTTTCGAAATGGATATTCCGACACCAATTTGCAGAAATATAAAGAACTTATTCGTCGAACGAATGTTAATATTCGTTCAGGAGACGAAAACCACCCGAAAATACATTTAATAGGAGATACAGTGGGAAGTGGAATATATAAAGATGATATTGCCAACCACTTTTCACCTGTACATTGGAACAATCCTTATGAATTGGTTGATATATTAAAACTTCTCATTACTTCGAGAGAGACTGGGAATAATTCACATACAAACGAAATTGTTTCTATTATTGAAGAGTTAACAGAAGACGGTTATATTACAAATGAAGTTTGGTAAGATTGCTCAAGAGCTTCACGCTCCTGCAAGGATAAGATATCCTAGAAGAAGAGTTATAACTTATGGTTTAAATGATCTTTTCCAAGCCAATTTGTGTGAAATGACATTGCTTTCAAAATACAAGGAGTACAAGCAAATTTTAACTGTAATAGACGATTATTCGAAATATGGTTGGTGTAAACCTTTGAAAAACAGAACTGGGAAAAAGGTTACTGATGCAATGGAGATCATTTTGAAAGAGAGAAAGCCCAATTCGCTCCAAACCGATGGAGGATCTGATTTTTTTTGCACCATTCCAGAAACTAATGACTGAATATGGTATTAATAACTACGCAACGTATTCGGCGCTTAAAACCAGTGTTGTGAAACATTACAATAAATCGATTGAGCAATTAATATATAAACATTTCACATAGAGGGGGACTTACAAATGAGTTGCCATTTTGCCTGAAATAATTAGATTTTATAATTATAGATATCATAGAACTATCAAGATGGCACCTAAAGAAGTTACGAACAATAGTTTAATGAAAACGATGTATAATAATGTTAAAGTCATCAACGAAAGGAAACCTAAGTTCAAAGTTGGCGAATTTATACGTATCTCGAAGCAGTACGGAATCTTTAAAAAAAAATTACGGTTAATTGGTCTTTTGAAATATTTCAAATTATTTCAATTAGACAAACACATACCAGAATGTATTACATAGAAATATATTATGGAGAACCAATAAAAGGCGGATTTTACGAACATGAATTTCAAAGTCAGTTCTCCAAATTAATATTTGGTTGATAAAATCATTAAAAGGAAGAAAGATATGTCCTTGGTTCGATGGAGAGGATTCTCCAAAGCACACCTGGGTTAAGAATTAAGATCTTAAAGAATGGAAACTATGTGGTTAGAAAAATAATATATTTGAAAGTTAATTTAAATATTGAAAGCCAACAAATAGTTGTGCATTGTTTGTAAAAATTTCTGATACTAAATAAAATAGTTTTAATTATATTTGATGTGTTATTTGATTTAATAAACCTTTGGATGGGGATCAGATGTACAATTTATTGTGTAATCAAACCCCTTGTTGAGTGGATTATTGGTTCATTGGATTAATGTTGGAGCGATAATCCAATGTGATTAAATCCTTTTAATTGTGATGTCATTCATCGTTAGTTTATTGGAATACTTTTCTGGGTTTCATAAATGTTTGTGGTAGGTTATATTTCTTTGCTTGTAATAATACAGTTCTTGGAAACTGATTAGTTTTAAGAGAGTCAATACTACTCCCCATGCTAAGAACTTTTTGACGGTGTAAAAACTTGAATTTTTTTACAGTGTAGAAAATTATAAATATTTTCATGTTAAACAAATCGTTTTTGCTAGTCACAGTCTGCGCGCTACAAACACGTAGTTGGGAAAGAAAGACGAGGCCAGACAGGTCGCAAAGCACGGTGTTTAGTGGCCGTGAGCTGCAGCCAGGGCAAGACGCATCATGGAGTGAAGTTTGATGGTGCACCGGGGGCGGAGGTATGGGGGAAGTTCTCCCTCTTAGTCCTATTGTATAGGCGGCAGCAGTAAGCATCAGAATCTACATATCTCCCCCTGCACGCAACCTGGTCCGGCTGCGCGAAGTTCGTTTGCTGCTCCAACTCTCACGTGCGATTCACCCTCATCAACTCTCGAGAACTAAGTTTCGCTCGATCCTGCATACACTTAATTCTCGACTATCCATTAGCTGATATTATCCATGAGGTTTTAGAAAGACTCGTCCCCATATCTTTTGTAAATACACTTCGCTGTAGTCGACTGGAACTGGAACTGATTTTTACTCAACATAAAATAATAAACTTTAGCAAGAATATATTTTCCTATATGATAGTACTCTCTAAAAATTATAGGCTAGGAAAAACTATATGTGAAATGCATATGTTTGATTGCTAGACGAATAAATATACGTTGGATTGAAACTGAAACAACCTTTCCAAGATGTTTGTTTAACGTATGTTTTCAATGGTTGAAAAGCAAATTTTAACTTCTGTATTTGCTTACAACGTAATAGTTAAAATTTGAATAAAAATACGTGATGAAAAATGGTGTTCTTTCAATGTTAAAAATTTTAGCAAGTTAAATTATGCCTTATAGCTATGTTGGTATGAAAATTAAACAGTGACTAGTTAAAAGTTCTTGGAAAATGGGAATAAACTTTAAAATATTTTGTAAGATTAATGGAAAATGGTATAAAGATTGCTGAATACGGGGAAAAAAATAGTTTGGTGGAAAACAGTTTATATTTTTAACTGAATTTATTGTATGTTAAAAACATTTGGAATGTATTTTTTAGTGATGAGGAAGATAAAGATTTATTGATGGTATATGTGATTTTTTTTAAATTCACTGAGAATGTGATACGCTCTTGCTTTTCGAAATATACGAGGAAGCTTCAGTGTCCGAGCGAAAATAACAGTTGGTAGAGGAGAGGGGAAAATAGCCCAGGTCAGTTCAAAATCCACTGCTGCCTCCATAGGGAAACCATCGCTTTGGCCTTGACGCAAGATTCATTCATAGCCATTGCAGCACTCTGGAGGTGAAGGGTCGGCTAACAGAAGCAGGGAAACCAACACTAGAAAAAACGCTTTCTGAATACTGTAGTGGGAGCGGGGTGTGTAGCCATGGTCTTGGAGAAGAACTCGCTTTTCGCACAAAGACAGTTTCTGGAGTAGGGGTTGGAGAGTGGGTTCACATTTTCACATCCCTCTGGACAAGGGTGTAGGGTATGCTTGGAGGGGTGGGGGTGGCTTGCATCGTGGAGTCGGGCCGACTTTGATGGGTGTAGAGTGGGGGTGGGGGAGGAGGTGTTGGGGTGTGAGGGGTGGCAGACAGGCTTCCTCCTATGTGAATGCAAGTAGACAGATGATGCCATCTTGAGAAATGACTGAAAACATTTGAAGATCGTGGGCAGCTTGGGGCAGCGCACACTGACGAGGGGTAGGGAGGAGAAAAGGGGTGTAAGCTGGTTTCTTGACAGGATCCTGCAGACACGGTCTGGTGGTGAAGGGAAAGGGGGTGTAGGAAGCTCTGGAGCAAAGTGACCTCAGCTATCCCAGTCGCAGCCATTTTCAGTTGCTCATCAACACTTGTGGGAGACAGATGTGGTACTCGTCAGCTCCTTCATAAAAACCGCACCTCTAGACACTTGGTGGCCGACGAGGCCACAATCGGCAGTTAACACACCTGCGACCATCGCACCTACCTTCATCTATATAGTACTACCCCGAATTTAATATAAAAGTATTTTATCGGGAAAATATAAATTATATACTGTGTTTGTGGTAAGTAATTTAATTCTGTTTTTGGTCTATGAAAATACTGTTTGTGTTAACAATTGCAGTGAATTTCATAAACATTAAAAAAAAAAGTTTTCCCTTCATTCACGAGTTTTTACTGCAATTTAAACACAGGTGTCTATCGGCCGTGCTAGATGTATCTACTCACAGCTAGACATAAGTGCTACTCATTAATACATCAAACGGATTTATTTTAATATCATTTGGGGTAAGATTTTTTTCTATTGTTATATATTTTACTTATCAGAATAGACGTACACTATTGTGACTAGTTTAAATCGTATTCAGAGTTTTATTGCAGTCAGATAACATTCACCAGATTGAATTGTGTAAGGCATGTGTAATTTGTATGTGTAAACTTGTTAATGTGTTATTTATTCATACTGACTAGATGGATTTTGTTTAAAGACAGTAATTGTTCACTATACTTGTCTCTCATTTTATTAATTCATACGTAGAACTCCTTTAAAGACTCTGCCTTGTGGAACTTCATAGCAGGATTTCATTTAGTAAGTTTGCACTTGCCGACGTCAGATGTTTTTCTTATAGTTAAAATCATCTCTCATGTAAATTATATTTCTAAGCTCGAGACTCACATTATGTTTAAGACTCACGTAACTCCACTTATTATTCACGTAGTCAAATGAAATTTCCGATTCGATGCGTGTAATTGATTCATACATAGAACACTCGAAATTCTCTAACATTTAATTGAATTCCGAAAACAGATTGTTTAACAAGTAAATCGCATCTTTGAAAGTCGCCTATCTACCATCTACAAGCAATTTCCACCATAAAACAAAACTTACACTTATGCCACTCTTAGAAATCGCTTAAACACACTGAATTTCTCTCATGTGTTAAATACGTTTGTAAAAAATAGACTATCTACCACCAACATCCCTACAAACACCTCAAAATTAGAAAAATTATAAAAAATTAACCTTAGCACACTCTTCCACTCAACTCTACACCTATATAAGATATTGCAACCCACCACTGTGGTCAGTCGTCTCCAGGACACCACACCATCTTAATTGTACAGAGTTCCTGCTACACCCGCCCAAAAAGAAAGAAAGAAAATAAATCAAGAAAAATAAAATAAAAATTTGATCCAATTAAAAATTAACCCATTCAAGCCATTTAACCCTTTCAATTCTTGATCGGATTAAGGATTAACCCTTTCAATCAAATCGATAATCTATCAATTAATCCCAAGTGGGGTGAAAGCCCTACGCCCCAACTACTCACAACGTATTCGGAACTTAAATCCAGTATTGTGGAACGACACAATAAATCGATTAAGCAGTTAATATATAAAAATTTCACATCGAAAGGGACTTACAAATGGGTTGATGTTTTGCCTGAAATAGTTAAATTTTATAATTCCAGATATCATAGAACTATCAAGATGGCGCCCAAAGAAGTTACGGATATTAGTTTAATGACAACTATTTATAATAATGTTAAAGTAATCGACTAGAGAAAACCAAAGTTCAAAGTTGGCCAGTATATACCTATCTCGAAGCATAAAGGAATCTTTGGGAAGAAATTTACGGTTAATTAATCTTATGCAATATTAAAAAATATTTCAACTAAAGAAACACATGCCAGAGTGTATTACCTAGAAACATACGATGGACAGCCCGTAAAAGGCGTTTTTTACGAATATGAACTACAAAAAGTTAGTTCTCCAAATGAATATTTAATTGATAAAATCATTAAGAGGAGGAAAGATATGTCTTTGGTTCGATGGAGAGGATTCTCAAAAGCATGCGACTCCTGGGTTAAGAATCAAGATCTTAAAATATTGTAATACAATGATTGTAAAATTATGTTAGCAAATAAAATATTTTAAATCATATTTGATGTGTTACTTGATTAAATAAACTTCTGGATAGGTGATCGATGTAGTATTTATTGTGCAATCAATCCGCTTGTTGATTGGATTATCGTTTCATTGGATTAATGTTTAAGCGATAATCCAGTGTGGTTAAATTCTTTTAATTATACATTTCTTTAAAAATCATTAAAAAAATATTCCCAACTTATATATTTCCTAACTTTGATTTTTTTTCTAAAAAAGAATTCTCGCAGGAAGAGAGTAAAGTTTTCCATAACCGCTGCCTATTACAAAGGGAAGGGAATATTGATCCTGCATTAACAATCGAATACAATAATGTAGAGAGGATAGGAGAATTAGTAAGATATGACTAAATATAGGTCGATGTTCATTGTGTGTTCCTAGCAAGACTTTCATTTAGTTTCCCTTAAACATTCGGAATGGGTTTAGACAACCATACATGCAAGCTTGGGTTCCAGTGTTAGAAAAGAATAGTTATAATTTCAATCCCTTTGTATAATTAAATTTGATAATAATAAGAATAAAAGAAATTAAATTACTTTTTGGAAAATTTCATCAAATATTTATAAAAGTTTTCACTTTGCTATGCGGGATTTGGTGGAAGAGGTTTAAAAAATCATTTATCATGATAGCAAAAGTTATTCAGAAACAATAAATTGAATTTCCGTAAATACAGTTACATATATACTGCTATTATTTTCAATCTAGTTATTAATGTTAAGGGAATAACTCTTTTTCAGCAAAATTTATTAAATATTTATTTGATGGAAATAAACGTTCACTTGAGACTCGAAACGCAAGAATTTTTCAAACATCCCCTGGCACATAGCTTTGAAGGCTGCTCAATCTGGACCTGGTGGTGTGGGGAGGAGGGTGAGGGTTCATGGCCTTGGATCTATAGCGGGGGTTGTGTAGCATCCTCCGTGGACAGGGCAGTACTCCGAAAATGTGTTCTGACCTTGAGGGGGTCGTGGGCAGGTATTGCAAAGTGTGGTGTTGGATCTATAGCGGGGGTACGTGGCATTGAAAAGAACTCTCTTTTCGGGCGAAAATGCACTCTGGGCTGGTGTAGGGGGGGTAGGGGACTTCAGGCAGCACCAATGCACACAGTTTTAGCTGTCTGGCGCCATCTTAGTTTGACGCCAACACTAGTCCATGATACATGTATAGGCTACATCGCTCTCGACTTCACCGGGTGCGGCGGCCAAAGGGGTTCGGAGAGTGTAGGCATATAATATGCCTGAGTGCTAACCGCGATTCTTGTTAAGCAATGTTATATATGCATTTTGATATAAATTTTTTATAACTTTTTAAATTCATCGGAATAAATTGTTTTCATGTGATAAGCCAATATAGTGTGTTTATCGTGTAAACCCCGATTCAGTAGCCAGTGCCGTAAATTTCACACATTTAACGGAAACATTTGTAGTACAACTGTTATTTTAAATAATTTTTCTTCAACCAACTTTTGTGAATTAAAAATAAAATATAGTAGGTTTCTATAGTGTTGTGTGATTAAGCCATCCAAGTCTCCTTACACTTCGATGGAAAATTTGTGTTAAAAGTGAATTCTTCTTCTTACAATAGTGAAACTTTCGTTAAAAATCTGGGTAAGTTTTTTTTTTTAGTTATTGTTTCGTTGTCTGTTGTAGGAAAAATAGTGTATTCAGAGTTTTTGTTGTAAATTTCAACTCAGTACTCTATCACCTGCGCTCGACAAATATAACAGCTTATAAGTCTGCACACATCGTACACTACAGTCATTCATTCACAAGCCTACCAGGCAGATGGATGTGTTTTGGGGGAGCTCCTGGTGCCATTTCATTATATGTTTTTTAATTCATTTAGTGATTGTCATGTACTTGTGTTCGTTAGTTGTTTAATTTATTTGGAAACATTATTTTTGTATTTTAATTCATTTCCTAGTTTTATCCCTCAGTCTATACTCAACCGTAGGCCGACGAAGGTTATATTTGCTCTCAACACCTCGTTCAGCTTATAAGTTGACGTAAGTGGTATATCCAAGTCAGTGATGCAGCGACCTCGTGAGCGAATGGATGTCTATTAAACGTTTTCATTTTTATGCATATTAATCAATTAAGTTCTTTTTTAATAACAGTTGTATAACATATGGATTCCATTTCAAAAGTTCCTCATTAGTCTCACAGGCGGACAGACGTATTATAAAATCATGTCAGGTACGTGCAAAAGACGTCAAGTACTGCAATTTTTTTTTCAAATACCTTGTTATTGTGTTCGTTAGCCGTTTAATTTATAGGAACATATTTGCTTTGTAAATTAATTCATTTCATACTGGAGACTTGCATAATTGTGATAGTTTAGCACTTGTTAACACCCGGTTATTCACGTAGTTAAAATTCTCTCTCGTGTTACTTATTCATACATAGAACTTGTTTGAAATATATTTGGTTTAAACACTCCGAAATTTCTCTCATGTGTTACTATACATAAGGTTTTATCTTTCTGTTTAATTACTATTACCAAAAAAAAAATCGTCTATCTCCCAACACCGTCTATGAGCAATATCCCACTCCAAACCCAAAAAAATTACACTTATGCCACTTTTGCATACAACTTTTATATATATATATATATATATACACACACACACACACACACACACACACCCTGTCCCCAACACGCCACACCTCATCGGAGTGCCAGAACTCCAAGGGCGAGGATATATCAGAGCTGCTACCCAACCCACAAAAACAAAGAAACAAACTAGCAAATTCTACAGTTAGTAAACTCTAGCACCAAACCATACACTTATCAATTTAAAAAAAAAATGATCAGATAAATTTTTTTAAATCGAATTAAACCTTTCAATTAATTTGATTAACCCTTTAAATCAATTTAATCCTTTGATATGAAAAAGGCGGCATCCCCTTTGAGTTAGGACCCGTCCGCCCCTACTACTGTCATTTTCTCATGCCTGTGTTTTAATGGCAATGGTGGACTGTTAGAAGCATTCAGGTTTTTAATAGAATGTTTTTGATAAGAAAACAGTCATTAATATTTGTAATTTCAAGATTCTCTTAAATTTATATGCTATGCATATTTATAACCTGGGAGAGTATAAATACTGTAATTTTTATTTTATTTCATTGCTCCAATGTTTGCTTGACAAAATAATTACAATTCTGCTAACAATTTTTCTGCAAGACAAACCTACATTCAGATAGCCAATCTACACATTTTATTAAATATTATTAAACACCACCTCACCTGTAATAAAAACAACGGGGCTCCTGTAAGTTAGGTTGTGTAGCTAACGTTACATCTTATACAACCACTTCAGCTTCTCTGAAAGACTTACTAATTCAGTGGTGCAAACAATAGATTGCGGGTCTGTTCTACATAAAATTTATGTGAACGTGTGCAGTAGGAGGGTTATTGTTTATTGTTCTTTTAATGCGATGATGATAAAAAACGACCAGCTTTTATATATATATATATATATATATATATATATATATATATATATATATATATATATATATATATATATATATATATATATATATATATATATATATATATTATATAAGATAAATTACTTATGTTGAAAACACAACAAGCAAAAACTAAATATTTCAAATTACATACTTTGGGGTTATGAACCTCGTTCGCAATTCGGTACAGGTCGATAGTAGGCAACAAAATCGAGAAGTTAGCGCTACCTATAGGTTGAAAATAGAATTCAATTCAATATGGAGAGCACAACCTACACGTAAAAACATAAATATGGCTGCCCCTGGTGGCTAAATTGCCAGCTCGTCTGGTGGGTAAATCGATAATTAATACACTAGTGCCACCTAGGTGTTAAAAATGAAAACAAATGACTAACGAAAAAAACTAAGATCGCTGCATACGATGGAATGAGTAATAGGGCGGGGATAGATGTTAAAACCATGTGATTGAACTGGGGGGAGAGGTCTGTCCTCCGCTGGATGTGGTGCTGAGGGAACCTCCTGAAATGTACCTTTTTTAAATAAAGTTTTTAATAAAGATTTAATAATAATTTTTTATGATTTTTATAATTTTTTTTAATGAATTCTCGGAATTTTTGAAGTTTTTTGGAATTTTCTTTAGAATCTTCTTTGCATTTTTTAAAGACTTTTTTGTGACTTGTCTAGATTTAAAAATAATTATATGGGGGAGGGGGGGGGGGATTGCTCAGGTGATGTGGCGAATGTGATGTTAATACTAAGTTCCTCTATTTTTAAAATAAATTTTTAGATTTTTTGTAATTTCTCAAGATTTTTTTATGATTCCTAGGATATGGAGGGGGGGGGGGGGGGGTTAGGTGATGGTAGGAGCTAGAGATAGGGTAGGGTAACACCATATGCTCTTCAATTTTTTAGAATTTTTTTTCTTCATTTTTCGTGATTTTTTTATAATAATTGCTACGTGGTGGTGATGAGAAGGTGAGTTGTGGGGAGTGAGGGGCAGAGTTAGGGGTGTGTGGACATAGTAGGTGCAGGAAGGTTGTCGGGGGAGGGGGCAATGTCCGCTGTTCCTGGCATGGAGCCTCGAATCCTCTTTTACTGCTCTGAGGATTAAGTGGCTCATTCCACTAAGAGCCTCGAATCCTCTTGCTCGCCTGAGGATTTTTCAGCTCTTACTTCAAGGAGCTTTGGATCTGCTTTCCTCATTTTTCCAATTTTTTTTTAAATTTTTTTGGTGAACAAAGTGCTTTTTTGGTATAATAATTAATTTTGGAAGTGATTTTTGGGATAAAACAAGTGATTTTGTTGATTAAATGATGGAAAATATGGCCACCGGCCGACTGGAATGACAGACGAGGACGTGATGTCATCCATGATGGCGGGCAAATCCTGAATCTTATTCATGAATCATGTGCAGAAACCAACATACGTACAGTACCACTAATTTTAACAGACAAACGTAAAGTATTATTTCTAGTATTGTGATATGTTTGCCTTCTATTGGGTTTAGTTACAGAAAGCACAAGATTGATTATTATGCTTGTCAAAGATAAATATTTAAATAATTCAATAATGTTTTAAGGAAAAAAAAATTTCGTACTTTCTTGGGTGTACCACAAAGCACATACGTATGATATCTGATTGCATTTTACCCCTGCCAACTGCGGAATGTCTGCAATTTGCGAATTGGTTTTGCCTGCCATTTGCAATTTTCTGTTAGCATTTTAGGTAATATGTGGGCATAAACTAACGCATTATTTCTTCTCTTCTGCTATAGAAATATTTATACCTTCTGTTGTGCCCACAAGGGTATAACAGAAGGTAGCAGAAATTGGGTATCGTGTAGACACAGCTTTAGCAACTCACAACTAGCACACAACTCTCTGCACCTTTGAACTATAGCGAGCCAGCTAGTGCTTTTCGTTTTCACTCACGTATCATCCAGTCATAAGTCCTGTGAAAATTTTTATTAAAATAAGAACAACACGAGAACATTACATTTTTCTGTAGCTGGGAAATTTAAACTACAGAACAATTTAATGTTGTAATGTTTTAGTTTAGTTTATTGCATCCATAAACCCTTTTAATAAAACATATGGGTATAGACTGTTCATGGTAAAGTGAGAAATTTTCGAAAGCCCTCTCATTTGGAATAGTAGTTAATAAATAAATTTTATTTTAGCCTTAGATGTTAACTTTCAAGTGTGTTGGAAAATACACACTGTGTTTATTACTTTCAAGGCAGTTTTTATTTTAAAAGGTGGTTAAAGGATAAGAAATGGTTGAAAGGAAAAAGTAACTGGGGTGTTAAAAGTGCTCAGTTTACAGTGAACAGCCTATACAAAGATATCGTAAATGTAAAGTTACATGTGATACAAATTCAGTTTAACATGGTCACACCAGGCATGTAGCAATGGAAGGGACCCAGGTGGCTGAAAGCCCTCCCGAACAGTGACGAAGAAATTAAAATATGACATTATGACAGGACATACACGTGTATGTATATATCTTCATGCACAGTACTAATACAGTATTAACAATTCTTTGTTACATTTCAAATTTAAGAATGTAAAACACATCAGTTTTGCAATAACTAACTTGTACAGCAATAAATTTATAATAAGAACGCACAATAGTAAGTAATTTTATTTCCTTAGCTCGATTAACTAATATCATATACAATGTGCACATTTTAAGCCTTTATGAGCACACACTTGCAGAGGGAGTCTGAGAAGTCTGTCCTTGCCAAAAGAGAATTCTGGCTACGTCCCTGTGTACACTATCAGTGTGTGTTTTTGCATCATTCAAAGTTATTGGTATTCCGACATGTCCTTCAAAGAGGGTTGTCATGCGAGAGCTCAGATCGTTTATGACACCCGAGAGAAGGCCATAAATTTGACTGAGTTTTCGTGTTTGATGCCACTGTTCCGCACTCAACATACTGAGATGAGCATGCGCTTGCCTGTGTAATCATGACGCCCTGAACTCCTGCGCTGTAGCTAAAATCATTGCTCATATAATCTATTTATAGCCTCTTTACCGGAGGGAAGATACTCTTATTGGGTCACCTTCCTATCTGTCTCTTTGTCTGTACACTCATAAGCAGGTGAAAAAGAGATACTTGCCTATAGGCTGTTCACGGTAAAGTGAGCATTTTGAGCCCTAGTTACTTTTTTCCTATCACACATTTTTTATCATTACATCATTGTTTAAATAGATATTGCCATGTAAAAATTAACACAGTGTATATATTTCACCGGACTGGAAAGTTAATGTCTAAGGCCACAATAAAATTAATTTATTGACTATCATTCTTTTATGTACTTGTTTACTCATCTTGCACGGATGTGTCCAGATACAGTTTCCTATTTTGTCGGCTTGTCCGCCATCAACACACGCCTGAACAGTCGACTGTTCTGTACCACACTTGTGGCAAAATAACAAACACGTCACAGTTGCCAACCTACACATTCTGCCACTGAGGTAAATAACTATACACTAACATTTTGATACATAACACATTCCAAATAAGAGGGATTCGAAAAGTGCTCACTTTACTGTGAATACTCTATATTGTTTTATAGGCCAGCAATTAAAGATGGAGATGGAGATACTACAAAATAATAATTTATGACACTTTATGATTTATATGACAACTGATATTCTTGGTGGTTAGTAAAGGGTAGTGCATAAATGTAAACCTATTTGAGGTGAGAGTAGACAAGGAAATATTTCACATGGTGCCACATATCTCTGCGTTATCAGTGAGTGCCAGCGTTTGAGTGAGTACACACATTGACTGACTGCCACACCTTGAGAGCTGAGCAAACAGTGATGGGTTATTGCACAAGCCGGGCAGATGGTGGGAATTAACCCCCACAGATAACACGAGCGCTGCCCCACATGCACTCTGCCACAGGAAAACACAATTTTAATTTCACGCAAGTCTTCCCTCCCTTCTTCTAAACACCCATATGTTAGCATGAGTCGTTACTGCAGCATTAATCCTCCCATATCCAGTTATGGTGGGAAAATAGGCAGGCGCGAAAACATGATAATGGGAGGAGTTTAAAAACTAAGCCACAAAAGAGATAAAAACATGGCTGACGTATAAATCCTTCTGTCATTCATGAGAATCCAAAAGAACCAGTACGCCTAGTGTTGTTGGAAATGAGCGAAAGGTAAACTCAATAAGCATTACTCAACCCATTTGCTACAAAAATTAAGTATTCAGTAAAAACTTACTCCAAAACTATCAAACTGCTCCCTTGAAGCTGGAGAAAGTAACAGATCTGAAAGACTGCACTAACTGCAGTAGTCACAAAATTACAGAAAAATAACTTGAGAAAAGGAAGACATTATCAATTACTCTGAAGCCATAGTAAAAGTAGTTCAAATTCATCAACTAAATAAAAAGCAAGAAGAACATATGCTGAGAATCATAATCTTGATGAAAAAGAAAACACAATTCTTGCATGTGGTATTCACTGTTCTGATGAATGATTATTCCATGTTAAATCAACACATATAAATAAAATAAATTATACTTAATCATTTCTTATTTTTTTTAATGTGTTACACAATGTGTACTGATTTAACCATTTAAACCAATTTTTTCTTTTGTTTTGTTTTTCTGATAAACTTTTACGATTTACTGACATGTAAAATATTCTAATATATATACATCTTAGTTTCCAAAAAGAACAAAAAAAATTCAGTGACAGACTACAATTTCCTTAAAATGTTTGTGTTTCTGTACTTATTAGTGATAGGCTTGGAGCAACACACCACTAGTTTATCCTGTTACAGCTAGCGGGGTATATGGGTCAAAGACTACCCAGGATGTGGTTCTCTGTGAAGGAAGGCACTCAGGCACTTGCAGTAGTATGGCAGTACCAAGCCTGGTAACCCACACACGACCCTAGAAAGGCTGGACAAAGCGCCTCTTATAGTCTCTCTCCTCCCAAGGCTCATAGCGCCACCCCTGGATTTAAGTATATTAGGATACGCTGCCCCCCGTATCTCTATGGAATGCCAGTTTCCTCATGACTGGCAAGGGAGTATCTGCCATGTGGTTTTGGCCTATAGATAGTACCAAGGCCCAACCACTTGGTAGGTGTTGGACAACTTGGCACTCCGGCCGTTGGGGCCCAAAACAAGAATTTAATGATGAAGAAATTCTCATGTATGATAATGGTTAGAGCTGATGATGGTTTGGCCATCTCGGGTGTGTTTGTTGGTGATCTGTCTGTTGGCCTGGAGGATTGAGCAGTTGTAAGGTTGAACATGGGGTGAAGATACGATGACTGGCAAATGCGAGGCCCGGCACAAATAGGTGTACTGCCATTATGAAGTATTGAAAGAATTATCTGATGGATTAGAATGCAAAGTAAGATATTCTTTCTCTATAGAGCCCTGTGGGAATTCACTCAATCTTGTTTCCCGGTTGTGTGGTAGAAGCCTGGATAGGGTAAGGGGCTGCCTCTCTCCACACATGGTGGGATATGTATTCTCTGCTGACATGGACAGCTGGAGATGGGATGACTGGGCGAGCAACTGGGCTGTAATGGATGTAATGCTTATGCTTGGTGAGCCTTTAATGTGTCCTCAACCAATCCTGGAGCACACAGTGCTCTGGGGTGGATGGGGCTACCTCTGTTAGCTCCGGTTGCTCGCCACAGGTCAAGCAGTCAGTTTATGAAAACCCACATGTGCCATGGAAGATAAGTTGGCCCCACCAAGAGGTTCTTTCTGGTGTTTGTTCGTAGGGTTGGACTCGCGCTGGTAGTGGTTAACTCCATATGCTGAAAGAGGTCTAAAGAGATTCCCCCCCTCAAAGCAAAGCCAGGCAGTGAGTAGCACGCTGTTCCGGTTGTGACGTGGAGACACACTAGGTTCTGGATAGTATACTGGCCAGACCACACACTTAGGACTAAGTATGAAGGTTATCAGTACTTGTGGAAGGGTTAACCTTTCTGTACTTATGGATCAGGATGGGGCTTTGGATCTGGGCAACTCAGGTGCTAAGGTGGGGAACCTGCACTGAAAGGGCATGTACCTTGTCCCCCACTGACTGGGTGGTCGTAGCGCGGGATGGCTCAATACGAACAGCTCTATGTAAAATTAGCAAAAGCATGGTGGTCAAGTTGGGAAATGTATAAACTGCTACACCTAGCTATGTAAGATGAGTAGATTCAGAAAAAATTAGCTGTTACTAGCAGTTCTTCATTCCAAAAAATAGTGTCCGAACTTTAAAAAGACCAAAAGTAAGTTTTTCTCAACTCAAATTTTTTTTAGAAAACAAGCATTAAATCTAATTTAACTTCTCACATAAAATCTATTTCATAGGCTTTCTAATGTGATCTACTTAACCTACAGACTGCTGGAAATAAGTCTGAAATAGTGCTTTTTGCCTGTTCAAACAGTAAACCTCTGGTTACATTACAGGGTGCTTTTTAATATAACAAAAAAAAATTGGTTTTCGGATACAAACTCTGGTATAGTCCATTCACGATTACTGCCAATATTTCTGAAACCCTACTAAAGTTCTAATTCCAGGATATTCCTCCACCTCATGCAAACAAAACTTAACCTAATGTAGAAAATCACACCAAAATGCAATGCACTGCATTCATATGCACTCAGTATTATAATTATAATGTTACTAGCTGACCCATGCGACTTTGTTCAAATTATATTTTTGTAAAGTTATTATACTAAAGCCCACTATTGGGTTCTCTACCCACTGAGATACTGCGGCCCCACAATTGGGTTCTCTAGCCACTGAGTTACTGCAGCCTCACTACTGAGTTCTCTAGCCCCTGAGCTTCTGTGTCACCCTTATCGGGTTCTCTAGCCACTGAGCTACTGCGGCCCCAAATGATATATATCTATCCACTGGGTCACTGCGGTCCCACTTGGACTATAGCTCTAGCCACTGGGCCAATACAGCTTTTTGGAAGGAAATATTTACAGCCTATACACAAAAAAGAAAGGAGAAATGACGAACTTTCTTTTTTAAGAATGCATTCTCTATGCAGTAACCAATCTTGAGAAAAGTTTAATCCAGTACCCATTTACAATAAGAATTTTCCTGCAGAAATGAGATATTTTCCTGGAATAAAAAGTAGCCCATGTCACTCTTCGAACCTTCAACTATATCGGTGCAAAAAATCATGCTGATCCCTTGCTCTGTTTTAATGTGAAAGAAGGACAAACAAACACACTTTCGCATTTATATAGTAGTAAGGATGTGTAAGAACTATTTCTTACCAGGCATTACCAAAACAACAATTATCAAAACAACTATTTTCTCCCTTTTTTTATTTATATTAGTTACAAATGAAATATTATAAATAAGTTAATAGATGAGATATAAGCAAAAGTTTTATCCAATAAAAAATAAGGCACTTTCTTGTTAACAGAAGCATAAAACGCTCATGATATGTGGAATATTTATGAAACAACCAAACATGTCATACATGGAGCCATTTTTCACATGTTTGATTCAAAAAGTGTGAAGAAACCACGAATAGACCACACATATCATACATGCAAATGTTATACAACTTCATGTGTGGCTTAAGGGGCACCCTAGTAAAATATTGTCAGTAAAATCAGTGTTTTTGGAAGCAAATTAACATTACGTGCTCACTGCTTCACATTCCGTGCAAACAAAGAGTAGGATACAGAGTCGTTATATGATAGCAGCGGCAGCGCGAGTGATGGGCCGGTGACTGCGTATCAATTACAAAAAGCTAGCAGACACAATAATTTCTTTATAACTTTTGCTGCACATTCTGTTGACCCAGGGTTGTATTGATTTCTGCATTTATCTAAAGAATGCTCTGGATTCTGAACCTTCCAGATGGCAAGGACCAACACTATAAATATTGCGACAGGCCTCCGGGCCTGGAGTTGAAGTTGATAGTGAATGAGTGGCTGAGTTCCAAGTGATAGAAGAGCGAGTGGCGAGAGAAGTGAACAGCGGAAGGGATGTCTGCACCTGCGAGTAGGCCCCAAGCAGTGAAGGGTGCAGCTGGCAGACTGGACAATTGGACTAGATGCGAGCATGAAATACATTATAAATTATGGCAACAAATAGACTGAACACATATTCATGATGAGTACGAGTCAATTGACTGTAACCAGAGAGAGAGAGAGATTAAGGACATTAATTAGAGTTGAAGTAGACATTAAAATCTTGTGTTCACTGTTAAATAGAAAGAATATGTAGTGGAGACAGATAATTTAGTGCTGTAAATAAATAAATGTGTGAATAAATTAGAAATAAAATTAATAGTTATTTAATTTTATTAAGACCTCCACCCCTCACAAACTCAGATACGCCCCTCAGACGTCCCAAGTAACATTAATGCTGTGGAGAATTCAACATTTCACCAGGAAAGGTTAAAAGCAATTATCTACAGCTGCCACTTTTTATTTTCATGCTATGAACTTAAATATATTCGAAGAGAAAAATAATTGTGAAAAATGGGTAAAAATTGTATTTTTAGAGTGGTTCGGTGCATTTTATGGAAGGGTCAAAAGAAAATTGCCATCTGTGGATTAATACATTGGCTTACATTGTGTGTAATAATATCCTACAGTTACAGATTTAATTTTCGAGATATTAAGCTTCATGGGAATACACTTAGTAGTCTTAAGAGCCAGTCAATGTAGCTTCTCTAGGGTCACATGTGACCTTGAGGGGTTTACAATTGTTTACTAAGTATTTCCCTTAACATTTTATCACTGGTGGAGTTATAAGAGATGGAGCCAAGTACTGAGAAACACACGGACAGGGATGGAAATTGACCACAGCCTGCATTACGGAACCATCCCAACATTCATACAGAGTTCACAATGGCCAGCCAGGCTATTGCTCTCTCAGGTCCTCCAAAATGTGAGTCTGTGTTACCAATGTCGGACATCTCTCGAAAAATTTCACGCAAATCTAACATGGAGGAGCAAGACTCATTTCATGACTTCTCATGGAATGAACCTTTATGTTCTACAAGCTGCTGTATCTCTCACCACAAACCTCGTGAAGTTAACCACAGGAATACAGCTCCCATCAACACCTACACCTTGATCACAATACACGTCTAACGAACTGTGCTAGAGCAAGGGGTAAGCCACACTGTCAAAATGCCCGTATATGCCAAGAAGTCCTGGATAAAACACACAAAGGCGTTTACGATGCTGTTTAGTCTCTGTTGTTAGCCAACTTCCAGCAGCATTCAGTTATATGTAGTAGGTTGGAAAGACACAGTATATGCGCACACACAAAAACTATGTTTCTGTCACCACCAGGGGCCTATTTAATAAAAGTTACAATCTTCCAGGTGACAGGAAATTGTCAGACAGGTTTACAATCCGACAAATGTGTGTTTTTTTAAAGCTGACAAGTTTACAAAGTTGTCATGACAAATTTGTAGAATTGGATTGACAATTTGAAAAATTGTTGTTTCACAAAATTTGTGAGGTGACAGGTAAAAATCTGACAAATGTGTCAAATATTACACTACATACTGTTTTATGAAACAAACAGATAAATAATCACTTGGTGATATATCTACAAATTTGTAGAATTGTCACTGCAGAATTTACAGGCTACCTTTCCTATGTAACCAGTAATTTGTAATATTTATGTAACACGGCAGTGCAATTGGGTTTCAATATTGTGTGAATTAAAACATTTCTCGCCAAATAGCACAACCTTTTCCTCTCGGATCAGGTTAAATATAGTAATCTTAAACACATTACTCGATATTCTGCTGCTAGAGTGAACAAAGCTATGTGGGTGGAATTATTATTTACCGCTTAATTATTTGTGGTAGGAATTGACTATTCATGAATCACTAAAACTGAGATTGATTATCGTAAGCGTACTTGAAAGCTATTTAGCGTGTAATAAATGAAACTTATGGTTTGACATATAATCATTGCATTACTGAAACTGTTATTTTAAGGCTGACAATTTACACTTTTTTGCTTGTCAAATAAGGGGAACTTGTATTATTTATTTATTTAACATAACATTGACATGACATATTGACAAATTTGTCGGATTTTACATAATTGTCGTATATGTCACACCTGTCACGTTTTATGAAATAGGCCCTGGTATTACCTGTGACGCTGGCTAAGAGCCAGAGGCAGTCATACCATGATGGAGTTCACTGCAAAGGTAACACGTGGGTAAGCACATACGGGCAGCCAGCCACAACCACAGACTTTCCCAAAATGAGATAACTGTTTCTGAGTGCCACGTATTTCTTTTTCAAGGTCAAAATGTGTTTTAAAGTGTGAAATTGTTTTTTTCTCAATGTTGTGCAATGTTCATGTTTCAAATTCAAAATGTGCACTGGCCGAAGAACATGACACTGATATTCAGGCGAGAACACCTTCAAAAAAACATTTGTTTTATAACAGTAATTTCATATTTTAATTTCTTACATTTCTCTGCATTAAAATGATTTACGTGCAATTTAATTACAAACATTAATATTTTTACTCAACGTGCATAGCATTTCCGCTTGTGTGAACCCCGTAGGCAGCCATGGTAAGTCCGCGCGACCCCTGCCTCTGGACAGTCTATGGAGGAGAGCTGGCGAAGTAAGATGCTGTCACGTACGCACTTCAAACTTGTTGCACTAATGTAGATTACAATAGCTCACTTTTAGTTTACCGGTTAAACTTTGCCTTGTGTAGGTTTTGCCAGACATTTCCCCAGCATTATGCTTCCGCTTAACCTAAAAATTTGGGCCCTTTTGGCTTTTTAAACTTAAACTAGGAGAAAAGAGGAAAGATTTTGGAGAGGCCACGCAGCCTGCACAACTTTGAATCAGGTGCCATCTTTTAAAATAAATGGCACACAAATAATTTAAATAAAGATTTACATTAAACATTTAAATTGTGAATTTTCTGTATTCGTTAAATGACTTTTATGACGGCGTTCACGCCGGAATAGTAACATTCTTTTTCTTCACGCAGTGCGCATTTTGAATTTATAACTGAACATGGGGTAACTTTTTGAAACAAATTTTAAACACTTAAAAGCACTGGGAACCTGAAATAAATAAAGAGACATAAAGAGACTTCAAATAAATATCCCGCTACTGGAAAGTTCAGGTTATGGCCTCATTGAGCACGTGCGTACCCACGTGTCACATGAGTGGTGAGTGCCGTCACAGTCTTAATGCGGCTGGCTGTTAGCCGGCATCAATACGTATTGTTTTTATTCAGGTTATGTGTCTTTCTCATGATTGACGTTTTTGTGTATGACCACGTTGTCTTTTCATATGTTTGGATTTTCCTGCCATCAGGCATGCTATGAGCTTTGGTATGGTTGATTATTGAAGGGAATAATTTTCGTAACACTGTTGTCATTTTATCCGGTAATAATTTACCAATTTTCACGTAAAATTACTGCAGTTTACATCTGCACACGTGGTCTGCTACGAACTTCATCCAACTGCATCCACGCCATCTAAGATTGTTTTCACGCATCTGCGTGTTTATTTTGCCTATTCATGTCATGCCCCATGTTCATCCAGTGACATTTGTGTAATTTGTATGGCGGTATTATTTTCCGTCATAACCCGCTATGTGTATTGACCGTCGCCACACATTACGTGGTTCGGGGACATGTCCCGACGAGTAGGCATTAGTGACGAGGATAAACGCTTGTTTAGTGTTCCATGTTCATACTCCGTGTCCTGTCTCCACGTAAAATCTATAGTCCATCACAGTGGCTGTAGACCCCTTACCCTGTGGAGATTGTGTTCTCAGACACCGCGGAGGATCATCCATCTAGGAGTGCACAAGTTAAGTAACGTCCTGGGGGAATAAATAATAATAAATGCATATGGGGGGTCGACCCAGGGCGATGCAACACCCTCCGAGTGACGGGCTTTCCAGCTGGAACCCGTAGGTGCCTGTCGTCCCTCAACATGACATGAAGTAAGACCCTACGATGGAGCGGTGCTGGAATGCAAGGGCAGGGGGAACAGAAGTCCCCCGAGAAAACCCACCGGAACTGGCAAGTAATGTCAGATTGATAAACGTAAACTTCCCTTTTGGCACAATGTGTAACTGAGATAAAATAAACTCCCTTCAACCAGTGTAAATTTATGTATTTTTGTAGCGTTGCCACCCAGCTGTCTCCCAGTGTTTACAGTGAAATGTTTTTTATATTGAAAGTGTTTTGTAAGTACGTTCGGGTGAGATGAACACACAGAATCCCCAGCATCCCTGAGATACCTGAGTCTCAAAGTGCAGTGTGTAGGAAACACAGCTGGCGCCCTTCTACCAGTAAGTAAACAGTGTATTCGTTCGTCTCGTGTCTCACCTGACTGTCTCACCTGTTATTACCAAAACACACCACAAAAGTTTATTATGAATTTCATTCATTTAACTATAATATTGTTTCTTGCACAATTACTGCTTACTTTCTTAATGGTTGCCTTGGCCTCAGAAGTTGGATCACACTTAATGGTATTTTGATGCGGCTCAAACCCAAAAACAAATCAACCATTGTAATACTAACCCCAACAGCCTGCAGTCGTATTTACTGTCTTAATGTTATCACAATGTAGTCGAGCAGTCAATGAAGGATGTCTCACCATCAACATGGATTATCCACAGTAACTTTAAATTTCATTACAATTGATAAATTATTATTTTTTTAATTTAAATACAATTAAAACTTCACAAAGTACACTACTCAAAAAATGTTTTGCCCAACTGGGATTGATGAGTTGCTAGGTTGATCATAGCCGAAGAGAAAGTATGGGATGAGGTTCACGCTGTCCATACAGAATACCACATCGGACCTGACGAGTGTCTTTTTTTAATGTACAGACTGTCCCAATAAACATTCTTCATATGCAAACAATTGCAGGTGGAGCAAAACTTCTTTTGAGTAGTTTATGTTATGTGCAATGAATTATTTTACATTATCATTGGCAGTGTTAAAAAAACCACTCTACGTGGCCAGTTCACTTTCTGTAATAACATAATACTGAAAGCCTACAAAACATTAGTCACTATGAAGAGCAGCATCAGTGACAGAAGTGGAGGTTAAGACACACATTGAAGAAATTCACAACTCTCAACTGTAACCACAAAATACTTTGTAGTTCCATTGCTGTACTTTAATTTAAAAAAATCTTCAACATGATTATTACTATAGTATGTTTGCAGATTTTTTAAAAATAACAGTACCTAGTAACAAGAAACAAACACAACAAAAACTATATAAAATTTATAAAAGTGATTTATAAAAGATAGCTTAGAATGTATGCCACACTACAAGTAGCTCTCCAGCTTAAAAGTGGAGTAGTAAATAAACACCTTGAAATTTTTTTTACTCCTTTTGTGTGTTTTTATTCTTTTTACTTCCGTTTTCTGCAAGATTTCTCCGCTGCTAACATATATTTTAATTATAGATATGAATATTAATCTCTCAAAATAAAATGAAGCCATTTCAATAGCTTGCATAACTACACAACATGCGAAATGCGGCTTTTAACGTGAAAATGCCTAAAACTAAAGCAGCTCGTTCACAACAGTTTATGAGTTGCTCTCAAACAAGTCCCTGATGCTGATCAGAAAACATATTTATGGTACACTTAGGAAGACAGTCCACACAATGATGGAAATGATTTCAGTAGTTACAACAGCTCAATGCTTAGAACTTAAATATTTATATCTTAGAAACACGCTACTAAATTAAAGGTAGAAAAATTAGAATTTTTAATGTACTACATTGCAGAGGTACGTCATTGAAAACTTACGATTTGAACAATGTTTTAAACTGCAGCTGACAGATGTGCACTAAACACATCTCGGATCAGAACTGGCACGGGAAGCTGGCGGTGTTCCGAGGGTCTCTCCACACACACTGCACCGGAATTTGTGATTAATCCTTATTCACAATGGACATGTCAAATTTTGAAGAGTGTGCATCATAGAATTGGTGAGGTACTACCCTCTCCTTTATGATGCAAACCACCAGTTCTACTATGATAACATGAGAAAATGCTTGGCTGGTAATAGGACAAGTTTTGGAAAAGTCATACTGTCTCCTACATTTATAATTAAGAAATAATTCATGATATTTATTATCATCATCATATATTGTCAGTTGAGAGAGATGAGTGTCTCATGTGTTATCTGGGTATTACCTTTTTATTTAACAATCTCGATGTATGTGTTTAACTCGTGTCATTTGCCCTCTAATTTGTGTACATGCTACTCGCAATCACCAAATTAGTCCATTGGTCGAAACTTTTACCCACAATGCAGCATGGATAATGACGACTTCCACAACATGTTCTGTGCAATTATTTTGGCTACTTAGAATTCGAAAATATGCACTACGCATTGTGGCATTTGCAATTTGCTCAATGGCGGAAACAATACTGCTTTTTGCTTTGTGGCCAATAGAAAATACCAACAACTTGATGTATTTTAGCTATACACCCTACGTGTTTATCCAATGTTAGGTTCAGTTGGATTATGTTAGTCTGCATTAGTTTAAAAATTCACTTAATTTAGGAAACTACAGCCACCACAACACATTGTGGGTAGAACCAAAATACTCGCATCGTGTTGTGGGTAATTTGTAGTGGCCACAAAACAAACAGTAATATTGTTTTGCTATTGAGCAAAGTGCAATTACCACAATGCGTAATGGGTATCTGGGGTAGAACCAGAATACTCGCATCGTGTTGTGGGTAATTTGTAGTGGCCACAAAACCAACAGTAATATTGTTTTGCTATTGAGCAAAGTGCAATTACCACAATGCGTAATGGGTATCTGGGGTAAGATCCATGTTTATTGCAAATAAAAAATGCAGTATCTGAGCTTACTATCAGAGTTCACTGTTTAGAACATTAAATAACCATTTCTCGAAAACCGTGGGATGCAGTGTAATAACATAGGTACTTTTTTTTCTTTGCTAAATTAACCATACTGTTTACGTTAGCAGATAAATCCTCACATATTCTGGAGGGTCACATTTTTTCATCCACAAATGGGGTGCCAACCCGTATTTTCTCATGGAAGGAGTTGATAAATGCAAACCGATTTATCATGGACTGCAAATCATTGTTTGATATATTACACCAAAACTGTGATTTTTAGTAACTCATATAAAATTATTTAATTTTTTAATACATTTGTATACTAATACATATTTGTAGACAAGTTCACTACTCAAACAGTTAAGATTTACAGATATAGGGAAATTAAGGCTACCAAAACAGTCTTGGTGTTCATATCCGTTGTCATGGGGATAATATAAACACTGTAAAAAAAACATGATGCGTACATGCATGCACACACACATATATCAGAGATTTTGCTTAGTTGCCTACACTATTACTTTACGAGCTAAAGATATGTATTTCCTTATTTCATACTTTCATTCTTTCATCATATTTTAACGAAAAAGAGACATAGTACATAACCTTAAAGAGAATGAAAAAGACATAATAGATATTTTATTAAAAATAATATTTATATAATAAATTAAGGCAATAAATGAAAATACTCCTTCAGTTTATCTACCACGACAGATATAATAAACTTTGTTTGAAATTTTTTTTTTTTATGTATCTAATAAACAATCATTCTTTATTATTTACAGAATTAAAGATATTTATAGACAAAGCCTAATATTCCTTGTACACTTGCATTTATAGGCTATTCACTGTAAAGTGAGCACTTTTCAAGGCCCTCCCAACAGGCATTAACCACTAATAAATTTATCTTATTGCAGCCTCAGGCGTTAACTTCTGAGAGTGCTGAAATGTATACCCTGTGTTTATTGATCAGATTGAAATGTTAATATCGAAAAACAACAAGAAGATAGAACTTGAGCGTAAGAAAAAATTTTCGAAGGGCCTTAAACATACAAGCATTAACCATTTACTTCACGTTTCTCTCTCCACATATGCATGCAAGATGTGCATACTCATGTGCAATCACCCATGCCACAAAATGCATCGACAAGATAGTCAAGTAATATCTTGCATAACCTTCTGATTTGTTTTGTTAGATTCACAAATTCACAAAAAAATATTTTTTTTTCAGAAAAATAAGTGTGTTTACAAAGAATTAGTGCCAAACACAATCTTATTTTTACTGTTTACTGTTCTAAACAGCTTTTGAGGGCATGGATTTGAAATTCTGTGTGAATTTATTACTTAATATTTAGACTGGAAAGATATATATATATCACAACTGGAGGTAGAATGGTGGGGATCAGCAGTGCGGGACTGTTCCAGTGCAACGAGCGGAGGAGAGACTCTCGGAATGCCGCCGGCTTCCCATGCCGTTGCCGATCTGATCCAATCCGAGATGCGTCCAATGCACCAGGACCTTTACTATATCCAGTGACTCAACACTGACATAAATTAACTGTCTTACAATGAAACAAAGATAATTGGCCTATTTTTTTTTGTGTGTGTGAAACAAATCTTTAACTGTTTCTGCCAATTCATAACAATGATGATTCACAATTTTTCACGGGACTTTTATCTGGGTTTATATATTGCCCCGAATCAGTAAGTTCATAATGGACACAGCCATATTCTGCTAATCTATACTGCACTTACAAGAGATACCAAAATATTTCCCAGAAATGTTGTAAAGTTATTATTATTATTATTATTATTATTATTATTATTATTAGGTACATCATTATGTTGACCACTAGCCTAGAAAGTAATTAGATAAGAATTCTACAATTTCATATTTTAATACACTCATAACGTTATAATATCAATACGCTAATGCTGGAATATATTGGTAGCTTTGACGCCGTCGGGTAAGACACGAGACGAACGATGACACAAATACTTACTGGTAATTTGGGCGCCAGCGGTGCTTCCAATCACCGCACTATTGAGACTCAGGGTTCTCAGGGATGCTGTAGGTTCTGTGTGTCCTTCTCACCCGTGCGTACTTACAAACACGTAGGCAATACTAAACTTTTTACTAAACATCACTTGAAATAAACACTTAATAAAACATATGTGGCTAGGATACTGTCACTACTGAATAAAAGATATAAGTTCACTGTAGATTAATTTTATTGATATTATTCATACACATCAACGTGCCAATGAAATGATTATCTCGGTCATGACTAGCCCATTCCGCTTGGGTACTCCCCAGCCCGCAATTACTCTAGCGTACGCCTAGATGGATGATCTCACCGAGGTGCGTGAAAGCACAGCTTTCACAAGGGAAGAGGGCCGACAGCCGCTAGGGTGGACTGACGGTTTTTCCCTGAAGACAGGACACTGTGAGTTACAAATGAAAACCCTTAATACATATCAACATGTGTGATTACTCGACATCACTAACGCAAACTCGTCAGGGCTCGTCCTCCAGCATGTGGGTAGTGTGGTGATGGCCTATACACAGAGCCAGCTAGGACAGGAATAATTGCACCGTACACTAATTACAAAATTACATAGACCCTTGAATGATACATGAAACAAGATGGGACACGAGATGAATATTCACAATAAACACACACATGTGTGAAAACAAACTTAGATGGTACGGATGCCGCTGGATGAAGTTCGTAGCGGACCATGTGGTGCAGGTGAAATTGCAATATTTCTGCATGGAAACGCAAAATAAATTCAGACAAAAGACTATTCTTGTTGAGAAAGTGATTCTCTTTACAATTAGAGTGGTTACAGGCTTGTAACATGGCTGATGGCGGTAAAATCAAACATTAATGTGACTGTGTGGTCAAGTACAAAAAGCATAAATTTACGTGAAAAATACATTGAACCGTGAATAAAATTGATATAGAACCCTGAACTAAATGATTGCACATACAATGTTATACAAATAAGTTCTTGAAATGCAATGATGGCGCATACAAATACTTGGCATCGATCGGCCACGGGGTTATATGTGATGTTGCTGTAAAATATTCAAACACGAAAATTACCTTCAAATACATACATAACAACAAAGGCCTTTGAATTGTGTGTAGCAATAATGCAGAAGTTACAATGAAACGCCATAAACATAGGCAGATGGCATCTCATTCAAGTTACGTGGGTCACGTGACCTCTCCGACATCTTTCACCTTCTTCTCCTCGATTAAGTTAAAAATGTGACAAGGGCGCCAGAAATTAGTAAAGCGGAAGCATAATGCTGGAGAAAATGTCTGGCAAAACATATGCAAGCAAAGGTTAACCGGTAAACTAAATAACTATGAAAACCTAAATCAGTGAACAAAAGTTGTAGTGCCTATGTGACAGTATCTTACCTCACCAGCTCTCCTCGACAGACTGTCCAGATACAAGCGTCGCACGGACCTACCATGGCCGCTTACAGGGTTTACATAAGCGGAAGTGCTATGCAAGTTGAGTAAAATATTTTATATTGAAAATAAAATGGCACACATTAAATTTAATATTGTTTTACATTTCTATAATTTTCTTATAGATTTCAATATTATTTTAGTGTCTCTTTAAGATGGCGTTCACGCCGGAATATTAAGTGTTCTTAATCTCGGTGCAGCGGGCACTTTGAATTTTATAACCAAACAATTAAAATTAGTACAAATACTTCAAACATTTTAAGGCATATTAAACACTGCAAATACAAGAGAACACATTTTACACTGGCAAATAACATTTATACGAAAGTTCAAAATTATCTGCCTCTTTGTGTACGTGCGGGACACGTGAGCACCCTCATGGGCTCTAGTGCTGCTGGCTGTTAACCGGCATCAGCTTATTTCACTCATGCAAGTAGCTTTGACATGAAAAATTAATAAAAATACTTAAAGACCGAGAACTAACACAAATTTCTGCCCGGATTCTGCAGCTGACTGCAACACAGATGGCTCTGAAACTAGTTGAACGTGCGAGACCTCCACAAAATTTCACCATAACTCCCACTTTTTTATCATCTTTCTCCTTCCTCTCACTTTGTTTGAAAGTGTAGTACCGCTACACCTGTGCCAGCAAGCATGACTCGCAACAAGTGACTGCTGCTCGACAATCCACAGATTCCTTCGAACTGTGCCTCACACAGTACGGATGCTCTTCTTCAGATACAAAATTAACAATAACAACTACATGTCAAAGAGAAACACATTTCTAACCATACAAATGGCAAACACAAATGTAAATTAAAGTGAACGACTTACCTCTAATTCTTGAGAGGTGCAAAGTGCTTCTAATTCTTCAACTTTTGTTTGGAAAGAAGAAATTTGGGGCGGATCACCTGAAATCACAATCAAACTTACTTAAATCCAAAGCCCAAATGTTTACATAAAATAATACATGCATAAAACTATTGATCCTACTGATAGAACTGTAAAAATGTACACTTTGTTTTGTATTGGCTGTTCCATCAGCCAAGATATTTCTGATTCTTTTTAAAAATATATATTGCAACAGTTTTTCTCAATGGGAAAACTGTTCCATGGGTCCACTAACAATAATTTATTTTGTAACACAATTTGTAGTGTACTGGAGGTCTGCATGTGCGCTGTAGCCATGTTGAGAACACATAGCAACATCGAGAACATGTAGCCATGTTGAGAACATGTTCCAGCAGGCGTTCAGTGACAGAGTCGCCATGTGGGAGAGCAGTCCGCACTGAATGATGTGCGATGAGACAAACACGAAGGTATATTTTGTTGGACTATTGATTCCGGTGTTGTTAACAGAGAACTTACTTCCCACTGCAATGTCCAAGTATCTTTCCCCTAACTGCAGGCTCGTTAACTTTTTCACAGGCCATACAGACAGTAATTCAAAATGTTTCTACAAATCATATTTTTACTTTACTGATTTTTGTCAGTGCTATATTTAAAATATGCACATTTTCCTATCAATACAATACGTTAATGGCATTAATATTTATCTGAGAAATATATCTTTGTTGGATTCGCTACTTCGAGCATATGCTTTGTGACAAACATCAATTTTCGCATAAACTGACAACCACACATGAATTCTAGGTTTATAGGTACCAAATACCTGTGAATCATTTATAAGGAAACCAGACATCTGGTAACCGGAGAATACATCCTCGTTTAAGCATTTTTTTGCATCCAGTCTTATTTTTCATGGTGATCAAAACTGTTTGACCTTTTTGACTACTACTGTATTTTTATTTTTATAGATTTTGTGCAACCTCAGCTTGATTAATGATATTAAAAAAACTTCTGTATGTTCTTTGATAAACAATAAAAATTCTGTTTACAATTTTTTTCTTCATTTATTATTGAGATAAATTTTCATACGCCTTTAAAATTTGACTGATAATGGGAACATTATTTTATGTTATTAATTAAACAATTGAGATTGGCATAATATTGCACTCACTGATAAAAATTGTTAATATTAGAGATACATAGCTCAGTGTTATATTTTTATAATATTGTACATAAATTAAGAAATTACATTTAGGGCTCTAGTTGTTTTTACATATGGCCTAGGTAATTTGCAATGTTGGTGTCCGAAGTGATATGACGACATTTACATGTAAATGAAGTTAAACAATAAGCTGTTATGAAATTAAATAGAAAAAAACTAGCTGTAGGCGGCAAAATTATGACAGTTTTGTGCAAGCCTCCTTATGAATGCCAACAAGAAACATGTCTTCTGAACTGGAAGCACAGCAAGCATTGAGGGGCTAAATAGACAAATGGTTAGTGTGAGCATAAGTGTAATCGCTTGAAAAATGATGTAACTAACCAAATAAGTAGTGTAAATTAAATTATAAATACCCAAATTGGTAGTGTAAAAGAAAGTGTGAATTAAATTGTAAATAGCTTTAACAAGAATGTGAATAGCCAAATAACTCTTGAAAGTATGTAATTTAGTATATAATAAAATATAGAGTGTAGGTAGGAAAATAGGCACAGCAAATGAAAGTGTAAAAAACTTAACTTTACAGAATTAGTGAATAATAGAATTGACTATGTGAATAAGAAAATTGTCAGTTTTAATGAAAATGTGGACATTGTTGAGAATGAAATAGAATAGTAAATTAATTCTTTTGGAGAAGACACGGAAAGAATTTCTCCAGCAGCGGGATTATGGCAGGCAGGTTAAGAACGTTCTACTCTCATCACACTGGCAGCTGAGATAAGCAGAGATGCAGAGCAGTTTGTTGTAGTAAATCAAAGGATGGCCAGCAGCTCTACGGCATTGGTGTCTCGCAGCCAGGCGTGGGGAAGGAGAACGCACCTAAGCCCATCCCTTACTAAGATCAGACTCCTTGGCAGGAGTGCTAGCATTAGTTTGAAATAGTCGCCCCCCCTGAATGGCTTGTCAAACAACAGGCTACTACCTCACAGCTGTACTGAGAGGCCCCTCAATGAGTATACTACAGTCTCTGCCAGAGTGACATCGAATGGAGTATCCCCCACTTGTGTGTACCTTGGAGCTATGTTTCTGTAACCAATACCTGAGATGTGCCCACCTATCTCTGGCAGTGTCATGCAACATCCGGGATGCCCTGGCCCCTGGCATTATCAAAGCAGGAACCAATGCTCTGGCATGCAGTGCAGGCAGCTGCAATGCATGCCATCGCAACAATAAAAATTGCATCTTGGTCATTTTGAAGAAATTGGTGCCCTTGCTGCCAGAGTCTGTGCTAGGTAGTTCTGCTGTCGTCTAACAAAATGTCGGGAATGTTGGGAGTTTGGCCAAACAGGACAATCGAGAGCCCAGTATCCCCAAGAGCATTTTAGGAGGCTGGAGTCTGCAATGGAAAAACTTCTGAACAGCTTAGAGGCAGCAACTCCTATCTTTCGTTGTCGTAGGTGCCGAGAATGTTGGAGCTGTGGAAAGTAAGAACACTTACAAGCTGGTGTCCAGCGATGTCAGCTGATACCAATCATAGAGAGACGGGAGAGGTGACAGATTTACCAATAATTAAATCAGGCAGGAATAGTAATGATAATACAATGTGCAGTCCTACTATAGACTGATATCAGTAAACTGAGCACTTTTGGAAGCTCTGCTTAAGATTTACTTTTAGGCGTGTTGTGTATTCTTCTGCCTTTTGTAAAATTAACATTACCATGGGCCTTGTCACCTTATTCATGCATCGGCGTTGTAAAATTTTGGAATTATTATAAAAGCAAATATTTTACAAATCTGCTAATTTTAACGCTTCCATGTATATATATAAATTAAGTTTGTGTAACTTGCGCTTGCACTGCCAACGTTATAGAGTGCGCTGATCTGGTGTAAAGATTTTGAACTGCTGCTCCACCTATGATTGCCTTGGCTTCCTCTCCCCTCCCGTTTTCCCACCCACCTCTTAGCTACCACTATCCCTTCTGCGCATGTGCGAGCAAATGTGATGTGACTGGTTGGTATATTTTTTTGGCTGGACGAGGCTTGATTTTGAGCAAAGACTCAGGTCAGCTCAGCGAAAATACCTCTCTGGTATTTCTGCTCGTCAGTCCACTATGGACTCTGTTCAAAAGCCTAAACCTCGCTAGTATTTGAGCGAGTTGAAATGCATCGAGCAATGCACGACGAGTTGCACGATGAGGTGGGTTCGTTACATGTTGTAGAAATTTTCTAGTAATTCGAGTTAGGGTTTTATGTGAGCACTACATTAATTGCATTCTAAATTCTGTTTGGTTTTTCATGGTGTTTTCAAAATTTAAGTTTGGATTAACTTGTAGTATGTGGTGACCGTAGTACTTTTTCTTTGAAATGTTGTCTTGATAAGTAAACTCTTAACTCTTTGCTGCAAGTCACTTGAAAAGTTCATGGTGTTGAATTGGGACCGCATCGACTCGCACTAGTTTGAGAGCTTTGAATAATCCACCTGCAAGTGCATTCATTTGAGATCGTCGGTGCTTGAATTGCTTAAATAAGTTTTAATTTGTATTTTTTAAATGTTTTGTGAATGTCTCATTTTTAGGTCTGAAAGAAGAGTCTTTTATTCTATTTAAAGTTTGGCTGTTTAATATTTTCTAAGCATCAACTTTTCCTTTAAAATAAATTAAACGTTCATAGTGGTGCTTGAGAGTAAAGATTATCCTTTTGTAACTCAAATTATTTTAATTGAGAGGCAATAAGATATTATGATTCTAATTTATTTAATCTTTGTTGTTGCTTTCAAATGAGTATAGAGTTATAACTCATAATATATTTATAATCTTTTTTTTGGGATTCATTTCAGTCAATTTATATTTTTAATGTGTATTTTTTATCGTTTTATTTGAGTGCCCTGCTTTGAAGGCCATTAGGTGCCAGGGTCCCCTTTTAAAATATTTTAATGTTTAAAAGGTATGATCTCACTGTTCTTGTATGTTTTGGACAACGTTGAAAGTACAGAAATAGAAAAAAATAAAAAAAAGATTTTAAACCGAGATTGTCTATGCTCTTGTGTTTTCGTCACAAGTTGTCACAAATGGTTACTTAACACTTTTTATTCAACGTTAAGATATGGAACTGCTTTCCCTCCATTGTTACCAACTTTACTGGACACATGTCACTCAGTGCGCCGGTTAAAATATATGCAGTTAGGAACAGTTACTTTTTCCTAAGGTTGGGTTCAAAAGTGCTCACTTTATCGTGAACAACCTTTACATAAACTACAGGCAACAATGTACATCATGAAAGGAAGAAAGATTGGAACTTAGTAGCAAGCAGCTCAAATATGCAAGATACACGAGCTAGACTGCCTAAGAAGTCTCTCCACGGTTAATGTAGACAAGATGAAACAAGTCCAGCTGAGGGATGTAGTTGCATGCACACGTATTCCAGGGCACGAAGATGGTCAGAATGGAGCAGAAGAGGATCATTTTGCAGTTTGAGCTGGCATAAAGAGGTACGCTCAACATGACCCGAGTGTTGCGGAGGAGACATGAGAGAAGGACGGTTAATGTAGCTGTACGTCACTAAACTTTGTGCGAGGTACAAATTACGGTACAAAGAATACTGGGAAGGCCCTCATAGAATTTTGAAGCAAGTCAATTGTTACGTCCTGCCAGATCTGTTGTCAGGGGTCCCTGATGATAGTCCGGATGTTACAGACTGTTCGGGACGAACAGACTTGAGGAGGGGGGGCTGTTACAAGCGACCTTCCCCTCCCTCCTTGGGTGTGCATAGTACAGTCCTCCACAGACATCACTGGTAACCAAAAATGGAGCAGCATATGCCCATAACACTATCAGGATTGATGCTACTCCCGCTTCTGGAAGAATAAAAGACTTTGGACAAAACTTCTGGTCAACACCTCCCTCGGCGCAACTCACGATGCAAAGAACCTCCTGGGCCAGGTCCGTTCAGCCTGTGTCGGCAGTCTTGTACGGCCAGTAGTGTGATGTGTGTGAAACCACCGGAACTAAGAGCAACAACACATTGATCAGCAGTTAGTGTAGTCTGCGAAATTCGGGAGATTAGAGAGTGAGATTGATCGGCTGGACTGTGGGAACATGGAACTTGCTACGTGAGTGGCAGACATTTGGAATTACGTTAATGTATAGACATAAAGAAAATATATTTATTTTAATTTTTATCAAGACCTCCAATTCCCATGAACTCGGATTCGGATACACCCTAGCACGTTGGCCAATACTTGTAGACGATACTTATCTTGACGATTCGGTGCGAGACGTCACTGCAAGCTTACTTAGGTATTACGACATTCCCCAGTGCTGTCAAAGGTTAAATATATTTTATTACATAATTAATTTTTCATTAAATGTTATTGCCAATAAAAATAAAAGTTTTCAGTAGTTTGTAATACAAAAACTGTAGAGTTATATTTTATTAAATTGCAAAAATATTATTTATTTTTATACTAAACTGCACCAAATGTAGAACTACAGTAGTGAGATTCAGTTTGTCAGAGATTTGGGGAACAAACATCAGGTCTAACACTCATTAAATTATTTCTTTTATTATTGGTGGTGTCTGGTAATTATTCACGCCCCTCAACCGAAAAAATAAAAGTTATATCCTTATTAGTTTTCTATTATACAAGGACTCACACCTTACACTGAACCTGGTGTGTGTACCTTAACATTTTCTAAACATACACAGCAACATGACCAGTTAAGGTTTAGGTTAGGGTAAACTGGATTACTTCAAATAATTTGGTGATGTTTTAGCTGTTTTAGTGCAGTAGAAACTGTAGGTAAATTAATAAGGTCAAGGCATTTTAACTATTGTGCAAGCTTTATTGAAATTATTTTAAATTTAAAAGGTTATTTCTAAGTATGTAATTGTTTTTTGAGGATGAGACATTTTGCTTTTTTAAGCACTTCTTCAGAATATTTTTCTCCCGTGCAATTTCACATAAGTTCATAGCCCTCCCGCAAATATTTTTTTTAGCATGTTGGCAGAATGCAAAACTGAACCTATGCAGAAAAGATTCAGCAACTGTTTACACAATAAAAAAACACCAAATTAAAATTTCTTTCCCATATTTTTGAAGAAGCTGTTATTCGTAACAATTACCTCGCTTTGGTAGCTACTCGACACTAAGATCGGTAAATGTTCCCTTTACAGACTTTTCCAAAAATTGGAGAGAGAAAAAATAGAATAATGAAAATGGCCTTTTAAGGTCAGGAAATTGCCACCCAAACTATGAAAGCAGAGGTTATTTATTGGTTTATGTTTAAGGACTTCTGTGATGCTGTGTGTTGTAAACAAATGTGCATCAAATTATCATGTAGTGCTGCAGTAGCATTTAACTACAATCACATCAGTTACGATCTGAATGCAGGTGGCACCGGGCAGTCTCGTGCAGCCTTCATGTGTCGTGCCTTCTCAGTTCAACTGGGTGGACATCTGTCAATTATGACTGGAGACAGTCTCGTGCAGCCTTCACGTGTCGTGCCTTCTCAGTTCAACTGGGCGGACATCTGTCAATTATAACTGGAGGCAGTCTTGTGCAGCCTTTGTGTGTCATGCCTTCTCAGTTCAACTGGGAGGACATCTGTCAATTATGACTGGAGACAGTCTCGTGCAGCCTTCGCAGTTCAACTGGGTGGACATCTGTCAATTATGACTGGAGGCAGTCTTGTGCAGCCTTCGCGTGTCGTGCCTTCTCAGTTCAACTGGGCGGACATCTGTCAATTATGACTGGAGGCTGCAGTTCATGTTCTTCAGTTGTACTGATGTTCCCTGAACATTTTCGAATTTGGTATCATCATATAATCCTGACCACTTCTTTTTAAATATCTGTTGTATGTGGTTTACTATGAGGTGAATAGTGACTCATGTATGAGGGCAGTCGAATTGGACAATAGCAAATATATTTTTGGCAGAGTTCAAGTTTCACAGCCAGTTTCCAGATGATCACGAGTACCATCATCGTTTTTTTGCTCGTTGCAAAGGAACTTTATCCATCGGTAAAATAGTACAAAACTTATTCTACTGAATCTTTAGTCACTACCTAACTCACTTTCATGTCAACCGTTGAGCGTGTTTTAACATCTGTGGTGGGTTTCTTGGTTGTGTGCGAGTTCTTTGCATATTAATAATAAATGTTCTTAACGGGACTAACTTACCTAGAAAAATATTGTCTGTAAAATCAGTGCTTGCAAATATACACGTATCTCAGAAAATAAATGTTCTAGGAACACAATGTTTTTTTTTTCTTCACAATATGTACAAAATCAATTATCTACATTCACCATATTTTGCTTTTATCCCACTAATTATATTCAAAGAGGAAATAATAGTAAAAATAGTTTTTAAAAAATTGCATTTTTTGGGATTTCCTGCACAGTTTCCTGAAGGCAAAGCAGAAAAGTACAAATTGGCATCTGCAGCTTAATCTAGTGGCTCACATTGAATGTAATAATATCTTACAAATACAGATATCTAAATTGTGAGAGATCGAGCTAACTGGGAATGCATGCTGCAGTGTTGTGAGGGCCCACACAATGCTTCCTTATGACCAGACAAATTTTTAGGCACTAAAAACTTTTTTTACTAAGGATTCCCCTTAAGCTAAATATTTATTATTGTTGCAAGGTGCCAGGAGTGTATCTGATTTTGTAATGGATGGATGTCTTAAAAAAATTAAAGAAATTAATTTGTTTTAAATTTTTTTATACTGCTATAAATATTCAAGCAGCTATTATTTACAGCACTAAACTATCTATCTCCACTGTTACACTTGTTATACTCAGTGGGTGTTATATTTAATGCCTGTATTCATTTTAATTTAAGTCCGTATAACTGTTTCTGTATTGATTACAGTCACTTAATTCACACTTATTATTTACGCATATCCACTATTGCCATAATTTCCAAACGCCTGTCACTCACGCATTCAGTTCAATAGTTCCACCAGTCAGTCTCATTCGACACTGTACCAATGCTCACAGTCCGCAGACTTCACTCCCGCAGGCCATCTTCGCCACCACTCGTCGCTTTGCTGTATTTGCATACCTAGCGCTTGAGATCATACAATTCTCCAAACTCCAAAAGCCTGTAAGTTCGAAGGCCCATTGTGGCTTAAGTAGTCTAACTGGCCCGATCTAGAAGGTTCCCCGCACATTGAGTCTCGCTGAGAGAGCAAGGATGATGACCAGAACATTCTTTCAACGATAACCTCAGAAATTCAATCCACTCAAGAACAGGCGTGCACGAGTCCCGATAGGCTTATCTCTGTGTAGCGGCATGCCTTTGTAAATCTCCATGCACTCCTCGAGTTGCTACTCATCCCTAACACATTAATTAGCTCACTTATGCATGGTGGGGAATGGGAAGCAACGCAAAGCAGCAAGCATGTAACACTGCCCCCTCCTCAAGTCTGTTAATCTCAAACAGACTCAGCAATATCCAGACTTTTGTAGTGTCAGTCGGTCAACATGGAGTAGCCTTCCGCTTCGGCCGAGATCCTTTACAACAGCTCCATAAGACCACATTATTGATCTTCAGAATCCTGTAGGAGCATTCTCTACATTTCTGTAGTTTTGAGCAGTACCTTTTTTACCTCTGTGAGTTGTACAGCCACACCAGTTGTCCTTGCCCAACATTCTTCTGTCATACTGGGTCTTCATCTTGTCATTATTGTCTAGCAAGTCACTATCCATTAAAGCCTTTTGCTGTGCATAAACAAACACAGAAGAATCTTGGAAACTCTTGGTAGGTTCTACTGGTACTATGTTGGCATCGTGACCTGACTTTAAATTAAGCATATCAATTTAAAAGCTATTTTTATTGTACGACTAGCAATATGCCAGTTTTATGTGCCATAGTGCTGGATTCTCTCAATCTAGGATCTGGTCGTTGGTGCCTTACACAAGGAATAATCTTTTCATAATCTGTTTGAAATGATGATGCAACTACAGTATTTCGCGTTGCATGTTCTTTTAGACTATGTCTACCAATCTGAAATGTGCTGGCACTTGCTGTGAAAGCCACAGGTTGTCTGTCGCTGATGAAGATTATCTCTCGCTGGTACAGCAAATGCCTACACAACTCTTTTTATCTGCCAGGAATTCCAGATATAATTCCAAGACTACAGCTTGTAATGTGTTCTCGATTCAGGAGTGCCGACACTGGGGCAAGCCTCTGTGTGTGTGTGTGGGGAATGACATTCTGTTACTGGAAGTGTGGTATGAAATGCTGGCCATGCCAGTACCTCTGAAAGTATGTTGCAGAGGGGGGGCTGTGGCAGGATCTCAACTGATATACCCTTAAGCACTGGTAGCTCCTGTCAACTGCTTTTCTCATTCTTGAGCACATGCAGCAGGTTCTTCACCATCTGAAACACATCCTCTATGGGACTACCATCCTTAGAGCCAGTGCTGAGAGAGGCCATCACAGCCCTGGCTCCATGTCTTGGGCTCTTTTCCCAGCTTTTGGGTACAGTTTGCGCAGGGCATCTAAATAGCATGCGCAGGGTATCATGTGCATTTTCCAACATCTTTGCGATGTGTACAGCTTGCAGCATCAGCTTTTAGATGCAATGTTCTCAGTTGTTGGACATGTGGATGAAGATCACAATTCTCTTCACGCAAATACTAGACTGCATTCATCAAAGCCATTTGCTCTTCCTCTCACTGCCTCTTTTCCTACTGCTGCAGCTGCTGTTGTGTGAGCAGTAGGCTCTCAGGTACCCCAGCTGTCTACATGACCAACACTCAGTGTGGGTGGGTGAGGGGCGTAGCTCTGTAGCACCGACCCTGGAAGGGATGTTACCTCATTGTCAACTGCATCTTCTTCATTGACTTCTTGATGCCATCCTCTTGTACAGCACCATTGCCCACACTGGATGTCGAGGCGCCAAGACCTGTCTTGCTGACTCCACCTCCAGTGCCTGGCCCGGGGCATCCTGCATGGTGTGGGGTGCAGATTGGTGTACTATTTGCAGTACCACTGTGTCGGCGATGTCTTGAAGAAGCAGACTGAGATGACATTTTGCACCTCCTTGGGGCACTCTACCAGAGATACATCGGATAGCCATACAATGTCTTGCTATAGCTCCTGCAGTGGCTCCCCTGGTCACTAAGCATGACTTTGTAGTTGGGCATATCACAGGTATCGACACCGAAGTGTAGCTCTAAAGCTGACCCCAGTGCCTGGTACTCCAGTCGCTGTCGCTCTGAGATTCTAGTATGCTCAGTGCAGGGCATTTCAGTACAGCGGCAGCGATGGTTGTAAAAAACAGTCTTGATTTTTTTTTGGCCTACAGCTATTACAATTAATTTGTTTTAATATCACTAATTACTAACCATTTGCCTATCTTAATTTACAATCTCCAGACCTCTTCTTACACCAGTGTTCCAAGATACCAGGTGCATTTCAGAGTTCGTGAGGGATAGAGGTCTTAATAAAATTAAAAGAATGAAACCTGATTCTGTAATTCATTTATACTGCTATAAATATTTAAACAGCTATTATTTAATACATTAAACTATTATCTCTACTATTATTCTTGTTATTCTCAGTAAGTGCAATATTTAAAAGTCTATCTCAATTTTAATTCAAATCCTTATCACTGTTTCTATATTGGTTACAGTCATTTAATTCAGATTTATTATTTACACACATCCAATAGAGTCATCAGTCCAAACATCTTTCACTCAGGCATGCTAGTCTCACTCTCCACTATAATGATGCATGCAGTTCGATGCTCGCAGTCTGCAGACTTCAATCTCGCTGGTCACTTTCCCTGCCATTCGCAGCTTCGCTGACTCATCTCTTTGCTGACTTTGCACACCCAGCACTTAAGGTCCTACAATCCTCCAAACTTAAAACTGTATGCTCAAAGGAAACTTGAGGCTTAAGTAGTCTTACTGACCCGATCCAGAAGGTTTCCCCACACCCAAAGTCTTTCTGAGAGAAGCAATAGCAATGACCAGAACATTCTTTCAATGATAACCCCATAATTTCAATCCACTCAAGGACAGGAGCGCACGAGTCATAACAAGTTTATCTGAGCTGTAGCGGCACACCTTTGTAACACTCCGCACATTCCTCAGCTTGCTCACTCCAGACACACCGATTTGCTTGCTTGAGCAGGACGGAGCAAAGGATGCGATGCAGAGCAGCAAGCATGCAACATTATGTTAATATTAATTACCCCACATATCCCAGATTTTTACAACCCTATTTCTATTAAGTTTTTATGAATGTACAGTATGTTCATATTTACCCTTTCAGTAAAATTTGTATGTCATATAAAAAAATCACTTCTGTCTCTTCCCCCTTTCCACAAAAAAGAGACAGCAGACACCATACATGTATAGCGGTAAGAAATAAATGTTACATTTAGCATAAAAGCTTGTCCAAGGTCCGCCATAGTGACCGTTATACAGGCTAGTGCAGCACCTGTCATGGTATTTCCCGCCTTGTACATCCAAATTTAGTACCAGGTTTGGTAATTGGACACGTCCCATACCAGGTTTCGTACCTGGCCAATCAAACTGCAGTTTCAGAGCGTAGGATGCTCCCCGCGGCTACTACTTGAAATGAGTTGATGAAGAAACTGAAAAGGACGTCTCCATCTTGGGTACACATCCGTGAGGTTGAAACTCTTTCAAATAGGTTTAAAATACGACAATGATGAATAATATTAGTGATGACAACTTTTAATTACTGTTTAAAACCATTCTAAATAATTAAAACATTACCTACTCTATGAAAAAAATTAATTCAAAGATTAAACATAGGCTACCTAAAGTACTGTATATAAACTTGTCACCTATTGTGTGAACTGGTAACTTTTGGGCGTGAGTTAAAAACTCCGCCGGACCAAAATTATTTTATCATCCCAGTACGTAAAGAAAAACCATTATTTCAACTGGTCAGTAATTTTCTTCAACATTAAAAATACACTCGTACTCTAGTGACTTCACGTCATTTTCAAGAAAATGAATAAGACTATAATAGTAAGCAAACAATTTATGTAAAAGGCAAACAGTAATATAGTAATATTAAGATGTGCTATCTAGTTTTTTTACATAGGCTTACGCAAGTTACTAACTGGTAGCAGTTCTACGAATGGGGTTCATATTTACTACAAATCACACACTGCATACTCACCGAGGGTGCCAAATGCTAGTACGTGAACTGCTGTCGTGTAATATGATTCTTCCACGACGGATCATATAGCGGCTGGTATACCGGCTCGTGCACCAGGGCTTGTAGAAGCTTGTGCAAGAACCAAGTACAGCTTAAGGTATAGTGTAATATCAGCTTTAAGGGCACTGATTACCAGCTGGTAGCTGCAAAATTTAAATAGAAAATCTCATGTTAAGGGAATTTCGCCACACTGCGTTAATTTTGAAGACAGATAATTTTTTTGGAGAAGTTCTCTACAGCATATATATTTCCATACCATGTGCAGCCTGTTTGCAGGAATTTTTTATTTTTTATTATTTATTTCTCAAACAGTACATACTGCCTACCTAAATTGAAAATATACACTCGTAGGGATCTTCTTCTAAAAAACTCGCGACGAATACATTTTGTTTGAAACGCATATCTTTACAATTAAAGCACTGAGGCGAAATTTCAGTAACATGGGGATTTCCTATTAAACTTGTGCAGCTGTCAGCTGGTAGGCAGTGCCTCCTGAGTTGTAAATATATGATGATGTTACATGGCTGATACATGATATATGTGGTTGGTACACAGAAATTATAATATTCTCAAGTAACACATCTTATTGGAGGGGTGTATCCAGGAGGGGGATAACAGGGGGCACAATCCTCAACCCCTTACACTGACATAAAACAGTCCTGTGAATGTTTTGAAACAATGAAATAATATCAGAATTCTTAAAATGCTGATTATATTTGATTAATTTAATGTTGTTTCTCCTAAAATTATGGTAAGACAGTGGACCCTTCACAAGACACAACTCGAAAGTCTTGGCATCTGCACAAATAGGGAAGTGACCCTCCCCCTCCCAACCAAAATTCTATATTTGCACCTGTCTTACTGTTTCCATTAGCTGTCATGGAGTGGCTTAAAAGTATAATCTTTCTACAAGCACGCGTGCGCACGTGCACGCACACACACACACAATCTTAGAATTATGTTTTTCCATGATACGCCTACTCTTAAAAATTCCTGGTTTCTTAGTTAGTTTATTTTACATTTCTTTTGAAATTTTTTACATCCGACAACTTATTTACAGACACCAAATAGCTAAGCTCAGTTAATTTTTGTTTGATTTAGTTACTAATACAAACAGTAAATATATATTTTTTGTGACAAACATAGCAACTTCTGACACTTTTTCTTATAACAGCAAACTAGCGACTTTTTGGATAAATACAACAACTGACTCTATTGTGAGTTGGCAACACTGACAGTGACCTGCCATACTGTGGAAGACTGTGCCACACATTCCTGTCACACCTTTATCTCCTCGTCCAAACACTGTGATAAGCTTGATACTCAAAAAGATTATGACCAAATGAAACGTATTCATACTCCACTAATTAATAACGGTTGTTATTACGGTAAAATTAGGAAAACGTGTACTTTACTGATAGTGAACGCAGCAGTATTTCTCTCACAGTGAACCATGCTAAAGGTTGTTCACGATAAAGTGAGCACTTTTGGAATCAACCTTAGAAAAATGTCACTGCCCCTACCTGCATATATTTTAATGGGAGTAATGAGTGACATGTGTCCAGTAAAGTTGGTAACGATGGAGGGGAAAGTAGTTTCCTACATTAACGTCAAACAAAAAGTGTTATGTAGTCCTAACCATTTGTGATAAGTTAACTTATTCCTCTCGCTTTCTGTTTCTTTAATGCATCAAAGTGTAAAAATGAGCAGATTTGTACAATATTTACTTTTCTAATAATTTCACAATTTCACTTGACCGATGCATGAATAAAGTGACAAGGTTCATGGCAATGTTAATTTTACATAAGGCGCAGGAATACACAATGTGGATACAAGTAGATCTTAAGCAGGGCTATCGAAAATGCTCATTTTACCGTGAACAGCCTATACCAGGGATCCAGAAGCTATGTGAGCAGGAATTTTCCACATTTTTGTTGTAACAGTCGATGGAACATACTGTTTTGCTTTTGTTCACAGGGCTTCGCTACTACTACAGGGTCAAGGGCAGTAATATGGCGGCTTGTTTAAACAATAATGAATAAGCCTTAACTACTATTGTCCCTACCTATATTTTTTTGCATGAAACACGCGAGATAGACCTACTTGCTGGAAGCGGTAAAAATTTTCACTCTTAGTTTGGGGTTAGAATATTTGTAATGCAGCACACACTGGCACATTTACTTTCTGTTACTGAGATTACAATGGATATTATTTTTAACGTCAGTTATAGTCACAATACTAATGAAACATTGATGATCTCAACACTCATCAGCAGTAGCAGAACATGGCACAAGGCAAGACTTTCTGCCACTTATCATAATGGAAATAATGTGTACAATAGAAATAATTTGTAAGTTGCTATAGTTTTGTCGTAAAATATGTGTTTTTCAGAAGTCACCAGATTTATCGCTAGACACTAAAATTTATATCTTTTCATCACAAATATGCAAAAACCGTTATGTATAGGTCTATATAAACACACACACAAACCTAGCGATAAAATTGCTAATTTTAATTTGGCAACACTGGTCACCGTAATTTGGTGGGTACCTGGCGAATTCATGTTTCGACTTTGATTTCAAAATGAACACGTGTGTGTGTATATATACCACTTCATCACCAAGGAGCAGAATCCACCACCAAAATAGAAAATAATGTCACTACTGCTTAGAACTGTTGAGACTATTACATAAAGTCTTTCTGCAAATTCCCCAGAACCCTTTTTTTTTTTTTTCCATTACCCAAATTATTGCCACAGAACAGTGATTCCAGACAAAATCTGTCACTCTTATCGGAGCACAGCGATAGCTTCATACTTCGTCTAAAATGTTATACAATTTTGCGTATGAATTCGAATAAAAGGATATAGCACACAAATTCGTGCAACCCTACACGCTCCTGCTCCAAGCAGAGTGGTGCAGATTTAACATAAAATCGCAGTTGTGTGACAACTTGTGAATTTTTTTGGCAATTTTATATTCTTTAAAGATTTCTTGAATCGGTATTTTCATGTTTTTTACGTACTTCACGCAAAAATTTTCCTGGATTTCATAGCACTCCCATCTACTGCAAATCTTGCCATACAAAAAGTAATACACGTAACACGTGTGCCAAATTAATGTTTACACATACTGTACGTTAATAGCAGAGAAACTATTAGAGACAATCTGATGTGACTTCATGTATTTGATACTAATTACAAGAAAAAGCTGTGTGTGTGTGGTGTGCGCGCGCACGTGGCCATTCTGCTGTGGTCAGCTCAGTATGCCACCAAGAGCAGCAGCACTACAATTGTACAAGAAATGGCAGAGGTGACGAGGTTTTGTTTCTAGCGACGTAAGCAGATTTTAGGGTGTTATTGGAAATGTGAGAAAATGACAGAGGTGCACAGAGTCGATGGAGGGCAGAAATCAATACTGTCCCACTGTCACGTGTAACGACGACACAATTATGCGGCAAGTTTAAGAGGCACGGAACTGTGTGTGATGTGAAAAAAAAGGATGGTGATGCGGGAACAGAATAACAATCTACGCAGGAAGTGTGAAAGGATAGGGCCATTCTTCTCTTACAGAAAAATGACAGCTGAAAGTTAACATACAATGTTGCAGGAAAAAGATGTGATAATTATTCATCACCTCTACCCAGATGACAATTGCTTTTTCCAGCAGGATAGTGCAACGCCGCATTATCATCATGATGTAGAACTGCTCGTGGATAAAACATTAAGTGGGAGGTGGATAGGTTGATAGTGTTGAATATACACAAAAATCTCCAGATTTAATGCTGTTAAATTTTTACATATAGAGAAAACTGAAGACCACTGTGTAAGCCACAAAGCCATACGCACCAGATGCCATGACCAATACAATTGTAGCATAATGTGAATCCCCTCTGAAGGAAATCGTAGCTACTGTTTTGTTGTTCTGATAAGCTGGATTTACAATAACACGACAGTCTGACAATTCAGCCCCAACACTGACGAAAATTTTTCATCAGCCAATCAGGAGCAAGGTGACCCTGATAAACGCAGCCTCGACGAAAGTAGATTCAATTTCTACTTTCGTCGGGCGTCGGACCGGTTGGCCTCGCTTGGCAGAAGGAAAAAAAAACTTAACATTACAAAACAAAATGTCGTGTGGATTTCACTACTGTGGTAATTTTCATATTAAAAATATGTTTTTTACGTGTACATCCTTGTTTACTTGTAACAGAAAGCTAATGAATTGACGAAAATAAATATTTGTGGAAAAATAACCTCCAAAATCCAAAAAAATACTTTGTTTACAAAGTTATCCAAACAAAATAGTGTACGATGATCTGCGATTTATTCACCTTCTATAGCAAGTTACTGGCCATTCTAGGATTTTGTCGAAAGCCATGCAACACTGTCAGAAGGGAACTATTGGGGTATTGTAAAACTAGACTAATTTTGGTGGCGGAAATGGTAGGGATGTAACGTCGTTTCTGACTGTCAGGAAGACATTGTCGTTGCATTGTAAATCCAGTATTATACTGTACTGCAGACAATGTCTTGCTGCCGACTGTGGACATTTTGTACATTTGTAACTGTTATAAACATTCACACACATCCAATGTTAACCTTACAGGTCAAATACTAGCAGTGCCATTATACATATTTGAATGGAATTTCTATTATTCGCGTTAAAAAGGTTAAACATTAATTTGGAACAACCAATACTAACGCTCCAATGGAATTATGAATTCGTATGAATAGCGCTGCAACATACACTGTACACTCTTTTTTGATGATGTAAATATTTCCTTCACATAAGTTACTACTACTCATAATAAAAAAGAACCACTATATCGCGGAACGTCAAGAACACTGGAGAAGAAAATGTGGCGTTGGACAGCGATAATTCCGTACGCAGATACCGGAAAGATCCAGTTCGGTTTAGAAAATTAAAAATGCACAGCAGTAAAACCTTACTCAGTGTTTACATTACTACTGCCAAATGCAGCCTATTCCCAGATGGCAGGATTACAGTGTTACCTAGCTACGTGCGATTCGTAATACCAAAAAAGCAGTGGATATAAACTGAAATAATAATTATAATATGAGTTAAGAATTAAAATTTACCACTTATTTCGCTTCGTCCCTCAGACAGAACTTCCTTCGTAAAATTGGTCAACTGCCCCTTAAGAGATGACAGACCTTCTCCAAACCATGCCATTATCACAGTCCAGTGGGAAAATTATTAAATATTGGAAATATATAAAACATGTTACAAATTAAACCTGGTAAATAATTTAATTCTTTAATGCCAACTCGACAAATAAACATAACCTTCAAAACACAAACATCATAGATCTGATAAAAAAACCTCAAACCAAACACTCACATTCAGACATGTAACAAACTAAAAAAATATAGAATAACATACAATCAGTATAAATATACTTCAAATTAATAAATTACTTATAATACTTATTTATTTATTACTAGTCTTTGACAGTAACAACCAGATTAACTGCGTAAAAGAACGAAATTTAAGTCATCAAAATATAACGTAAATCACATTAACAACACATTAAAATAATGTAATAATCTTACAAGGTAAAACACATTAAAAATCTGTCTGAATAAATCAGTAGCAATAATAACATGTAAAATGTAATCCATTTGCAACACATTAACACAAAGTCAATATTACTCAAAATAAAAAGTCCTTAGGAGAGGGTAAGTTACCACAAGATTGGAAGGATGCTATGGTAGTACCTATACACAAGCAGGGAGAGGATACGGGGAGGCCTGGCAGCTACAGATCTGTGAGTCTCACATCAAGTACAAGAAAAGTAATGGAGAGGCTGGTGGTGCAGTATGTGGTGAGGGTAATGAACAATAGGAATTGGTTGGAAGAGTCCCAGCATGGTTTCAGGAGGAGTTACTCATGTAAGACTCAGCTGGCTGGGTTATTAGAGGACCTGGTGCTGGTAGTTGATGGGGGGAAGCAGGTGGATGCCTGCTTCATAGATTTTGAGAAGGCATTTGATAAGGTGCCCCATGGGACATTGATGAGGAAAGTGGAGGCGCTGATACCACACAGGAGGCGAAGGCAGAGGGTGAAAGTGGGGGAGGCAATATCGGAGGAAGAGGAAGTTACGTCAGGGGTACCACAGGGAAGCGTGCTGGGTCCTTTGTTATTTACCATAATGGTAAATGACATGGGTTTGGGGATTAGGGGAAAAATCAGATTGTTTGCAGACGATTGTGTTGTATATGCTGTGTTGGGAGAGGGGGGCGGAAATTTGTAGGCGGACATTGATAAGATATGGTTGTGGACCAGAAAAAAATAAAATGAAGATAAATGTAAGAAAAACTAAGGTAGTGAGGTTACAAGGAAGAAGATGGTAAGCAGGGACATGTACAGATGGGAGGGACAAGATATAGAAGAAGCAGCAGAATATAAGTATCTAAGGATTATACTGCAGGGAGGCCTCAGGTGGAAAAAACAGGTAGAGAGGGTGGTTGCAAAGGGAAGAAGGGCTCTGGGTATGCTGGGAAGGGTGCTGAAGGGAGTCAGCTATGAGGTGAAGGAGAAGGCGTGTGTAACAATGGTACGGCCAATGTTAGAATATGCTGCAGCAGTATGGGACCCGTATGTGGAGGTGGAGGTGCGAGAACTGGAAAAGGTGCAGAGAAAGGCAGCAAGATGGATGAAGGGTAGGTGGAGAAGTCAAGGGCAGGATTATGAGGAAGAAGGGAACTATAGGCCATCAGTGATGATGAAAGAAATGGGGCGGAGCTCATTGAAGGACAGGAGGAAAGTTGAACGGTTAGTCAGGATGTACAGGGTGGTGAATGAAGAGGGAGGATGGGGAGGGCTACACTGCAAGCTAAGTAAGGGGGTGTTTAGGGGAAGAGGAAACAACAGTGGGAAGCTTCAGAGGGTGTGGAGGAAAACGGAGCGGGGTAGGCAGTCCATGCTTGTGAGGTCTGCAAGGGAGTGGAATGTGTTGAGGGAGGGATTGGTATCTGTGAGAGGGGTTGGTAAATTCAGGAAGGGAGTGGAAAAGGAGTTGGTTGGGTGAAGGAGAGTTGAGAGAGCTCGCCACTGGGTGGTAGCCTAATTGCAAGTGTATGTATGTATGTATACACCATAGTATACTTATGTTCGTACCCAAAAGAGATAGCTAAGAATTATCATAGAACAAAACTAGTGTATGTCCATAATTTAAGATAAAAATACATTATAGTATTAAAAATATATTTATAACAGTAGTTACCATTCCAGAGAGGATCTGCTTTGAGCTCACTTACAGTGGCCTATTTAAAAGTTTTTTGGAGAGTATTACGAAATAACTTCAGATTCGTTTGCCTTATTTCTTGAGGTAGAGAATTATAAATTTTTAAACCCACAAGATGGCCCCGAGTAAGGAGCATAGTATTTGTGTTTGTTGCGAAAAAGTCTAACAACAGGTGATGGGCAGTGTAAAAAATTGCACAGAAGAATATGCGCGAAGTTAACAAAAAAAAGAATTTCAAAGGAGACACAATAATAAAGCAATAAAATGGTACTATGGACGGTGTGACGGCGACAGTGATGTGGCCGTCGACTCTAGATCGGAAGCAAACCTGTCGGTAGTCGATGGGAATGAACTGAAACTTATCTTACAGAAACTAAATAAGTTGGACTTAATTGCTACGGAATAAAGCAAGCTGCAAGAAAGCGTGGAATTTTGTACTGAGAGCTTCGACGAAATCACAAATGATTTGAATGAGGTTAGGCATAAACTAGATAAAGTCTTAGCAGAAAATAAACTGAAGCACGAGTATATGTATACTGCGGGTTCTGGACCACCCCACATTTTCATCAAATAATAAAGCAATTTGAGACCAAAATCAAGGTTTTTCCCTCCAAAATCATGGTTTGAAATTTAAGAACTTCAGGCTTCTAAAAAAACAAGTAAACTTACCCCCAAATCAAGCAAATTTTCCACTTTTTTTCAATAATAGTGTGCAGGCTTTGTGCCACCTTAAAAACATTAAATTTTAAGCTAAAATCAAGCAAATTTTTTGATTTTCAGGCGATATTTTCAAGTTTTCTAGACATAGCAGTTTTGCAAGTGAGCAAGCAGATTTAAGAGAAAATCGAGCAAAATAAGCAAAAATCGAGTGAAAATATGAAAAAATATATAATTGATAGAATTTATGAATTTTTTAAATAGAATTCTAGATAATGGACAAATTTTCCATTTTTCATTTTTTTAAGCCTTTATACATTATAAAAACCCCTTCTCATTTATTAGTTTCAAAGAATTTTATCGAGTATCTTGACATAGTGCACTGGCAAAGAAATTTTAAATTTGCTATCTAGAATACAACTACTTTTTAAACCAAAATTAGATTCATAAAGTTCAAAATATGTAGCAGTAAGCCATTTATTTGTTTCTAGATCTTGTAGTTCAGTCAATTCATACGAATTGTCCAACTTCTTGAGGAGAGATTCCATTTTTTGTTTTGTGTTATTTACAAAGAAACAAATTATCAAAGAAAAATATTTTTTCATTCTCTCAGTAAATAATTTTTCTCATTAAATTAAAAAAATGGAAAATCAAGAAAAACAATGTAAAACGTGTGGGGTAGTATTGAACATAGAAATTTTTTCACTGCGTAAACATTCAAAAGATAAACATATTGACATCTGTAAAAAATGTTGTAGAGAATATGCTAGGCATAATAGTGAGTTAAAAAGGAGAACTTACTATGCGAATATGGAAAATATGTTGGAGTTGCATCTCTCAAAGAGCATAAAAATACTAAATCACACAATATGTTAGTAGATATTGTAAATGAAAATCAACACAATCTCTACCCAATAAAAACATGTAGAGCATGTAAAGAGAATAATCATATAAAATTATTTTCAGTTCATTACAGAAATAAGGACGAACTTAGAACAATGTGTAACAATTGTTTTAGTGAATATAATAAGAATTATCATCTTAACAAGAAATTTGCTGAGCTTAAAGGCATTACCTAAATTGATTTTCATTTTTCAATATATTTAGTGTATTTATAGCTCTTCATTCTATATATAAGTTTTGTTATCTTCAATAATTTGTTTCCCCTATAAATAGAATTAAAAATGACTACAAACAATCTAACAGTTGTGTTGAACGAAAAGACAGTGAGAGAGTTAAGAATTATAGGTAGAAGATTTGAAATGAAATATTTGCACTGGCTACGGAAAGCTGATTTAATTGCAGCTGTTATACCATTTATTATGAATCAACAAAGAAAAGGAAACCTTAAATTTACCCTTTTCAAACCACACTATAACACATAGAAAAGCTAAAAGTAAAAAAAAAAAATCCCCATTTTGTACTAATGTATTTCTAAAACCTATAGATAAAAGTAAGCAGGTAACAGAACAGAGAACAAAGAATAATTTTACAAATTCACCTTTATCTGATGCTGATATCAATGAATTATATAAACAAGATAAAAATGAATTGAGAGAAATATTTCCTTATTCTACTAATGTTTTCGTTATTAAAATAAATAAGGAAACCATGAAGCTTACTTACTTAATAAAGCTTTTAAAAGTACAATATTTACATATAACATTGAAAATTCTTTTAATTTAGTACAACCTACATTTTTTTTGATTTCAGTAAAAAATAAGGCATTTGAGAAAATACATGAACATCTTATAAAATTTAGAGGGTTGAAAACCAGTATTAAAAGATACATCAATTCTTGTAAGCAAGAAAATAATCAAGTTGTATTATTTACATTTCAATTACCATATCATACAGTATTGAATGATGGAGATATTAAAAGAATTTATAAATGCATTATACAAGAAATAATTACATTTTTTTTGTGAATTAAAAAAAAAAAAAAAAAGGTAGGGGTGGTCTTTAGATAGAATAATGGGAATACAATTAGCAATAAATAAGTATAATCCATTAAAATGACCATCATATATTGAACTACCAGAAATTATAAAGATTAAGAAAGCATGCATAAATGTTAAAAACAATGATCAAAATGCTTTCTTTGGGCTGTAAAATTTGTATTATTTCCAGCAGACAGCCAGTCAGATAGAGTAACCAAATAAAGAATATTTGAGGCTTAATATTAATAAAGTATGAATATCCTACTAAAATTGACGTTATACCAAAAATAGCAAATCAAATCGATACTTCAATAAATGTATACTCTATTGATGATGAAGGTAAGAAATCTATGGTACATCCACTAAAACTTACAAAAATTAAAAAGGATAAGCACATGAATTTACTTTATTTCAATGAAGGCGATAACTCACATTACTGCTTGATTAAAGACTTATTGAGACTGCTTTCTGCACAATAAATAAATAAATAAACATACAGAAGACTGCTCTAAAAATGAAGCAGTAAAAATTCAATTACCTTCGAAAGGAGAGCAAATATTATTCGAAAATTATAAACACACAATAAAGGTTCCATTCACAATATATGCAGATTTTGAATCAATTCTAAACAAAATGTCAACAACAAAACCAAATCCAAAAGAAATTTATAAATTTAAACAAATCAAAAATATCCAGTTTTAACAGAAGATGACATGATAATGGCCTTTACAAGGTTGTACTCAAAGAAAACAATAAACTTACAAATGCACAAATAAATCATATTTATTTAAAATTAAATGATGAATCATATACAATGAAATATCAATTACAAGCAGCATCTGGTTTTTGTTAATATAATTTTTATAATTATGGTGATTATAAGCCTCCAGTAGTATATTGAGGTCCAAATGTTCATTAAATATTTATACAATAAATAAAAATAGAAGTGGAAGAAATTGGTGAAATATATTCACAAATAGAACCAATGCTTCCATTAACAAAAGAAGAAAAAATCTTATACAGTAAATAAAAAAAATGTGCTGTGTGAGAGTGAATATATGAAAGACAATAAAATAGTACATCGTAATGATCACTTAAGTGGAAAATTTATTAATCCTGTATGTAATAATTGTAATCTAAAATTAGAATACCAAATCTTGTTCCAATTTATTTTCATAATTTAGCTGGATATGATGCACATTGCTTTATTAAAGAGCTAGGATATGATGATAAAAACATAGAATTAATTGCAAATAATGAAGAAAAGTTTATAACTTTTGGGAAAAACACTGAAAATTTAAAAATGAAATTTTTAGACATAGTGAAATTTATGGCTAGTAGTTTAAATATGTTATCGTCTAATTTAACTAAAGAACAAATGAAACGTGCACCAAAAACATTTTCCAGAAGATAAAAAAGATTTAGTTATTTAAAAAGGGTCTGTATCTATATGATTATATGGATAGTTGGAAGAACTATGAAGAAACTGAACTTTCCCAAAGAGTGAATTTTAAAATAAATTAAACGAAAATAGCATATCTTATTATGGATAAAAACATCCAAAAAAAATATGGAACCAATTTAATATAAAAAATCTTGGTGAATACCATTATTTATATTTAAAAAGTGATTTATTGTTATCAGATACATTCGAAAATTTTAGAAACACATGTATAAATTCGTATGATTTAGATCCAGCGTGGAATTTTACAGCACCAGGATTATCGTGGGAAGCAATGTTAAAAATGACTAAACAACCACTAGATTTATTACATAACTATGATATGATTTAAATGATCGAAAAAGGAATTAGATGTGGTATTTCACAATGTTGTAAGCGATATGTTAACGCAAATAACCAATATTTAGAAGAGATTAACTATAATCAAGAATCAAATTATTTAGATTATCTCTATGCAAATAATCTCTATGGCTGGGCAATGTCTCAATATTACCATATGGAGGTTTCGATTGGGTTTACTATACATTATATAATTTAGATTACTGGAGTGAAAAAATATTAAATCTGAAACATGATTCTGATTATGGTTATATATTATAAGTTTACTTAGAGTATCCACAAGAACTACATAATTTACACAAAGTTCTTCCATTTTGCTCAAAAAATGAGGTATGTCCAAAGAAAAATCAATCTAAATTATTTAACAACTTTAGATAACAAACAGAAGTATGTAATTCACTATCGTAATTCAATAGAGTGCCTAAATAATGGACTGAAGCTAACAAAAATATATAGAACATTGACATTTAATTAATCTGATAGGTAAAAGAAGTACATGGATTTCAACACAAAGATGAGGACTAACGCAAAAAAATCATTTTGAAAAGGACTTTATTAAACTGATGAATAATTCTGTGTTTGGTAAAACAATGGAAAATATAAGAAACAGAGTAAACATTAGATTAATATCAGATGCAGAAAAATCTGAAAAACTAATATCAAAACCAAAATTCGAAATAAGTACTGTATTTAATTAGAATCTTGTGGGTTTACATTTGATTAAAACAACTGTATAATTTAATAAGCCAATTTATGTGGGCATGTCAAATTTGGACATGTCGAAAGAATTAATGTATGATTTCCATTATAGGGCGATGAAACCATAGTATAATGTTAAAATTGAATTGTGTTATCAAGATACCAATTCATACATTTATAACAGTAAAACAGATGATTTTTATGAAGACATGAAGACAATGTTAGCTAAATTTGATACAAGTGATTATCCAAAAAGCAATATTTATAACATGCCTCAGATAAATACGAAAATTTTAGGCAAAATAAAATATGAGTGTAATGGGAAAATAATGAAAGAATTTGTCGGTTTAAGAGCAAAAATGTATGCATATAGAGTTGGCGATAAAGAAAACTAAAAATCTAAAGGTGTGAAAAAGTGTGTAATCAATAATAGAAATAATTTTGAGGATTATATGAAGTGTGTGTTCATGAGAAAATTCAGTACAGGACAATGCATTTGATAAGAAGTGAGAAACAAAATATTTACAATCGTAGTTAGTAAGATAGTATTGAGTCCTTGTGATAACAAGAGAATTATACTCATAAAATGAAATTAATACTATTAATACTTTGCCATATGGATATAAAAATTTATAATTTTATTAATGAGAGTTGGGACCCAATTTGATTCCCAACTATTTCTGATATATATATATATATATATATATATATATATATATATATATATATATATATATATATATATATATATATATATATATATATATATATATATATATATATATATAATGAGAGTCGCGATTAGTAAGAAAAAATATTAAAATTCATATGGCGAATAAGTGTCAGCAAAACATCGACACTTGGTGCTATACAAAAATTTTCATCACATCTATTACTAAGAGAGAAATTTTATATTTTTGTACCACTTAAGGGAGTAACGCCATCAAATTTTTTAAGAAAAGTTTTTTATTTTATTAATGAGAGTTGTGACCCAATTTGGTACCCATTTATTTCTGTAAGAAAAGTTTTATATTTTGGAGATATGAAAGGGATCCCTAAAAAAGGAGTAACTTTTATGCTTTCTAATAAAAAAGCAACTCTTTTAACTTCTTTAATTTCCAAAACAAAGTCGATATCAGAACCATCAAAATCAATTGAATTTCCATTTTTGTCTCTAATTTCTAGAACAATGTTGTTTAATTGTTGATTATTAATTTTATAAAAAATTGGATTGGGGTGGAGGGGGACTTATAAGTAACATAATCTCTAAAACCAAATATAGTTTTGGTAGAAAACTAGAAATTATATTAGTCTCCAAGTGACGAGATTCATCATATTTTTTTTAACATGCTATATGCCAAATTACAATGAACATTGATTGTTTTGAATGGAAAAATTAGGCAATTTAGTGCCTACAAAATTTTTATCTTTTTCAATAGTTAATTCCCATCAAAACCAAGAATATAAGATAAGATATCATCAAGTTTAACATCAAACTTGGTTATAATTGTTATTCTATTTTTCACATTGTCTGTTATTATTTCAATTTTATTTTTTGAAAATGGTTCAATTAAATTTATTACATATTTAAATGATTCAGCATCATATTGGCCCCTGGGAATATTTATAACGGCATTTTTATCAATGAGAGCACTATTTTTTGAATTGTAGTTTTAGTATCGTGCTCCACATTTGGAGTTACGAATTTTTCATTAAAATGAATTAATGGTATCAATTTATCTTTATGAATTAAGTCATAGTGAAGTTTCTTCTTAGAATAGAACTATTGTTTGTTAACTTCAAAACTTTATTGTTATCCATTTATTACAAACATTATTGTAATTAAATGAAAACATTTGGCTGGGGTGTTGGTGATTTAATTTCTGAGGCAATTTCCAAGAATAAAATAATTGGTCAGTTATTGCCCAATAATATTTGCGGAATAATTTTTGTGCCAAACAATATCACGAAAACCAATTTAGCCATTAGTTTTATTTTTAAGACAGGATGGCTAACTTTTAATAAACTCTATGTTTGCTTTAAAAGTTTGAATCGACCAAAATAATTTCAATGACGAGATGTTTTTGAAGTGATATATAAAAGATTTAATGGAAAAAATGACTAATTTTTAAAGTAGCAATTGTGAAATGGTTTCACCAGATCAATTCGAAACTAATTCTTTAGTTATTTTTGATGATGTAGTATTGGATGAGCGGGCTATCGGTAGATATTTTACTAGAGGTCGGCATAAAAATATTATCTTGTGCAGACATATTCCAGAGTCCCCAAGTATTTAGTACGAGATAATACAAATTTCCTGTGTATATTTTGACAAGATAAAACAAACTTGAGACATGTATATTGCGATTTTGTTGGAGGAGACACGAGTTTTGAGAAATTTAAAGAGAAATGTACCAAGTGCCGGGACGAAAATTATGGTTTTCTTATTATATAGATTTCAGTAGAATAATAATAATGGGAAGTACAGAAATGAAATTCAAGAGTTCATTATATTTTAAATTTTTTTGTATATAAATTAAGACTTAATAATTATTCTCCCGATTTCAAATATAATTTTTCGCTCTCCAAAAAAGAGAATCAGACAAAATATGTCATAACTTTTAAAAATAAACATGGGTATCTAAAAGGTGATGCAAATTTACTTTCAAAAATTTATGCTGAAAAGTTTGAAGGTTCTTTTGAGTGTTTCACAAATATCACAACCTCTCTTCATTTGATGGTAAACTCAATGAAGAAACAGTTAATTTAATCAACAAGCCAAGATGTGGCGTTAAAGATGAGATAATTGTGAACCATTTATCAACAACAAAATTGACTAAAAATTCATTAAAATGGAATTTTGCATATGTAAATAAAACAGTTACGAATTTAGCAAAAGAGGCTTTTAACATTTGGCAAAAAACACACAAATTTGAAATTTGTTTATGCTGCGAATTCTCCAGATATACTTATATCAAATAAACAAGGCCCATATAATTACCATAGGTTACACGGAGTTTGTCCTTATACATTGTATCCATTTGGTATTTCACAGGCACATGCATATTTTCCAAATAAAGAAAATAGCTTTGTTGAAATTCATATCAATAAGCAGAGATATTGGCATAATGATGGTAAAAAACACTCCTGAAAATAAAATTAATTTACTAGCGGTTTCGATCCACGAAATTGGACATGCATTACGTCTTTAACATACAAATTATAAAAATGCAATCATGTACCTGATTCCCAACAATGATTCGGTTGATTTGCAACCAGACAGTATTCAAAATATTCAAAACTTTAATGGCCACCACTACAAATACATTTTAATTACGATAAACCATTGGATTTATGCAAAGATGAATATATAAAAACATTTTTTATTATTGATGGTGAGCTTTATTTTTTACAGTAAAAACATTTGGACAAACGTTTGGGAGACAAGAAAATAATCAATAGGCCATTTTCGATAAGAAATTGGTTTCGATTTCTACCGACCAATCTAAAAAATTTATTTATACTCCACTGGCCATCAGACGAGTTAGTCCTGTTCGTTGACAAAAAAAATTATATGGTTGATTATCCTAGTTATAATTTAGTGGTGGATGTCCAAAAACATGGCTTCATTTGTATTACGAGATGAATATAAAATAATGCTGGTTTTAATTCATATTTGGGGAAAACTTTGATCTTTTATGAAAAGTTGTATTATGCAGAAATAGATGAACATGGTTGCCAGATAAAAAAAATCAAGGTCTAATTAGTGAGAAATTTCCTAATTTACCAAATATGATAGACCCAACTTTTAGATATACAAATGGTTTACTGTACTTTTTTAGTAATGAAATTTTTATTATTCTTCACTTACTTGTCCTACTTTTTTGCCAATATTTTGTAACTCACGAATTAAAGGTAAATCTTTTTTCTTGTTTTTTCTTCCCCCCATATTCTGCCTCATGGTTCTTTCTATAATTTCTATACTTCTCGATGTGCAATTTCACTCGATGAACTCCTTTTGATTCTGCCATTTATACTCAATTTGTTTTACTTGAAAATTTGTTATAAAAGCATTGAGAGTTTCAACAGATAAACGTTTCCCCCAACTGATCAAACCAGAGGGAATTTGAATATTTACAATAATAGGATCGAGTTTGATATTCCCATAGGAGATGGCTTTTTCATTCCAAAAGATCTTTATGTTTTGGAAGAATATCGCCTACTAAAGAGAGAAAAAGTTGGAGATGAGGGAAAATACGAAATATTTGATAATTTTGATGTTCTAATTATTTTCCATTTCAGTTTTCTAATGTAGAAATTTCAAAACATGGACATATTATTGAGGCTGTTGATAATCCAGGAATAACTCCGGCAATGACGAATATTGTGCTAAGATCACCAGGTGAACAAAATTATTTAGATTCTACTGGTGTTGATAGCAAATTTCGACTAAAATCTGTTCGTAGTGATATAATTAATGAAATCATGTATCCCATTATGATATTTGTTTGTCTTTATTCACAATAAGAATGAAGTTTACTGGAAAGGTGGTTTTAAAATCGCATTTTTTTTTTTCAGAAATTCGTGTGATAATAATTGCTTGTTTATGAAACAAAAAAATCAGATGGTTCAGTTAATAAAACTTATACTCATTGAGGTATAATTTTTATTCAAAAATTAGAAATTTTGTGACCTATTGTTAAATATGAATCTAACACATGGCCTTACATCGTCGACACAGTCTTCTACACTGACATCACCATGTTGTTGGTCATCAGGACGCGCACTTACAACTTCAGCACTTGAAAAGAGTACTGTAAGATGTCGGTTTTTCATGCGCCAGCGTAAATTACCAATACTACCCGACACAAAACTCATTTCTCGCGAACAGTAGCAACATCTTGCTTTTTGCTCACCAAGAACTTCACTAAAATGGTTCCAGATATCACTGGTCCTTCGAGGAGACATTTTACAAAAAGAAAATCTAAATGTTATAGCAGACTGACTTATGATCTCACCATACTCACCAAACACCACAACAATTACAAATTACAACATTCATACCAGCTCTTGTTTGTGCCATGTGTGTCGTCCCAACAGTGAGTTAACAATGATGGGCACTACCAGGCACGGATCCATAGGGTGGGCGATAGGGACAATGCGTTTAGAGTGGCTGTAAAAAATTAATAAACTGCACAAAATTACACACCTTTTGTTAACATCGGTAAATAATCTTGAAAATAATTGAGATATTAACCTTGTGGTTTAATTCTTAGTTTTCTTTATTAATATAATTATTAACTATGAAAAAATCTCTCTTCCCACCACAATTCTCGAATTTTTCAAGTGTTGTTGGTCATTTATAAAAACGAGTACAATCAAAATGAATTGAAGGGTTAATAATTTTATAAATTCTAATTGCATTAGCAACATAATGTCTATAACATGGTAAACAAGCTGGTTTTTTTTGTATTCCAGCTGCCCATTCTATGAAAGAATTCGTTTAGAGGAAATTGTACCAATCCAGTTTCTGTGATAAACTCGTTTATATATTTATGTTTTTCTAGATAAATAAACTTTAGGAATACAACTTTTTGGCCAAAGTGGCGTGGGCCAAATATATACTAATGTATATGTTTACTTTTAGCGAATAATGCACATATAAAAAGAAAGAAATAATATTGTGAAATATGTTAAAAAGAGCATATGTTTACTACTGGCCTGTGCGGTTTCTGTAACAAGTAGGCAAAAGGGAAACAAATACATTTATTAGATATGCGTATTATATTTCATCACATGTAATAAAATTATAGTTATAGATAAAATTCGCAAAGTACAGTGTAACTACAGAGACACTGTATGTATTGTGAGTACGAATGACGAGGCGCTAGCCGCGTGAGAATGAGAAAGATCCGAATCGCCCCTTTCATATTTTCACTAGAACACGAATGTACTACATCCTAAAATGAACTCCCCCTCCACACCTCTTCAACGTTAGCAAGCTATTGCCATCAATATGTTCTCTTATGTCTTTGTCTTGTTCCATTGAACACTAACCCTCCCCTTCTGTTGTTCGAAGAATTAAACGTGGTTGGTAAGGTGACAAACAGTTCCGGTCAATAACTTTATTTGCTTCTCAATCCATTTCTCACTTTTTTAGAATCTACTGGGGAGGGGAAATGGAACTGTGAAAGAGGAAACAGAGAAAGATCTATCTAATAGTTCTCGGACAGAGGTAACATTTGTGATCTACAATTTGTCAGCACGTGTGATCATTCGATTGTGACCTATATAGTTAAAAAGAACGATTCCCAATGAACTGTTCTCAAAAGTGACTAGTTCTGAACTACCTAGTTCATTCTAGTGAACTATATTTCACATCACTAATGCCAACTAAATTGTGTGCGAAACGAGTTTACAAGCTGATAAATAATATGAATACCAGGGTGGTGACCACCAAACAGCCAAGTTATTATAATACAAAATACGAAGTTGCTTACTTCAACAATGTATTTGTTTCAAAGTTATCCCTCCATTCTGCCACGCAAAAGCCTTCAACTTGTGTGCTATAAAAGCAGAGCCGTTAGACGAGACCAAGCATTCAGGTATGCCATGCACACTAAATATGTCTCTTAGCTCCCATAGAACGGCCATTGACGACATTGATCCTACCAGTCTCACCTCTGGCAACTTGGAATGGGCATCCACAGCAACTAGGAAAACCCTGGCTTGAAATGGCCCAAAAAATGTCCGCGTGAACCCTGGCTCACAGTTTAATTTCTTGCTCCCAGCCCACATTTTCTCACTTGGGTGGGTTAGCTTGCAACTGTTGGTATTACTGACAACGCCCTATAATTTTCTCAATATCCTCGTCTATCCTTGGCAAACACATGTAGTTCTGTGCCACAGTCATTGATTTTACTATACTGTCTTGTGCTGCATGCAGAATCTCTAATAGGTCCTTCCTTAGTGCCGCAGGATTGATCACTATTCTCCCCCAAAGGATGCACCCCTTGTAGAGGGACAACTCATCTCGCCGCATCCAGTATGGTCGGAGCTCGTCTGGTAAGGCTCTGGTCCCAGCTAACCCGATGCTGCCTTGTGCAGCACCGGATCTGCGTGATTGAATCTAGCGATTCTTGGAGCTTCCACTTGGGGGCCGGGCAGTACTTCTAGCATTAAGACGTCTCCTACAGTTGGGATATCCACATCTGGAAATCCCACTGGGAGCCTGCTTAGGACATCTGCAAGACCAATACTCGGCCTTGGTCGATATACAATCTTATAGTCGAACATGGACAATAATAAGCTCCACTGTATTAACCATGTAGACAATACATCTGGGGATTTCCTGTTGGTATCTAGCAACCACAAAAGTGGTTGGTGGTATTTTATGATAGTGAGTGGCCGAGCTGTAAAATACTGATTGAGCTTGGTCATTCCGAACATTATAACTAGAGATTCCTTGTCAATTTGGGCGTAGCTCTTCTCCTATTTGTGAAAGGTGCATGACCCAAACACAATGGCTCTTTCTATCCCGTCCGCATCCATGTGAGCGAGTAGTGTCACTGATTGGGACACATCACAGTGCACCAAAACAGCATCTGACTACAGCAACCGCTTGACTGTGCCAAATGCATCGTCGTGAACATTTGTCCACTCCCACTGGTGTCCATAGTCAAGCAGGCGGTGGAGTGGCTCTGCCGCACTGGCTTTGTCGTGCAGGAACTGGTCGTAGAAATTAAGCAGTCCTAAAAAGGCTTGCAGCTCTTTATTACATGTAGGGACCAGACCATGGCGGATTTCTTCCACCTTAGCCAGTGTTGGGTGTATCCCGATACTGTCCACCTGGTAACCTTAGAACTTTACAGAAGTTGCAGCAAGCCAACACTTGCCACCCTTTAATCGTAACCCGGCGCTCTCCATGTGACTGAGGACCTGATGGACCCGCTGCTAGTGCTGCTCTGCATTTGTCCCCATAATGAGAATGTCATCCAGGAGCACCACGACTCCTCGATACCAGGTGGAATGGTCTCCAAAAATCTTTGAAAACCGAGGTGGCACACTTGATGACAAATGGCAAACAAATGGCCTGACAAATTTTAGAATGCTTTGTTAATAGTCCGCAGTGGGTAAATCTCTGTGTTGCACACTCGATTCATGGAACAGTTAGAGTCCGCACATATCCATCAGCTTTGCAGATGATGACAATGGGGGTTGTCCGGTTTAAGTATGTTACTGGTTTATCCACCCCCTGCTCCACCAATCAGTCTATCTCCCTGCTGACAGCATCACGCAGGGCAAAAGCGACTGACCATCACTTTCGGAATATAGGCGTTTCATCTGGGTTGATGTCGACACTTATTGTGGGCCCTCGTACTGCCCCAGGTCTGCATTTGCGAACACAGTGTGGTGCTGAGACATTATACTTGCGGCCTCGTTTGAATACATAATGTGCACCCCTTCCACTGAAATTCCTAGTGGCTTTAAATAACTCCATCCCAAGAGACTAGGCCCACAGCCTTCTGCTATTAAAAGAGGCAACCTGATGTCTACCATGTCTGTTAGTACACGCACCTCCAGGGACCATAGCACCCACAATTTCTCCTGGGACCATGTGTGCAGTTGCAAGCTAGCTTCCTGTAATTCTGACTTCTCTGACCATAACTGCTTAAATGTGTCACTGCTAATGACCATTAGTCCGGCACCAGTGTCGTCTTCCATTTCCTTGGATTGCCACCCAAGCTCACAATCCTTTTTTCGGCGGCTGGCTCTTAGAGGGTGCGACCGTGGTACAGACTGTAAAAGTTTTGTATCATCCTCCTCAACCTCCCTCTCACACAGGCCCCTCCAGTCAGTTACGTGAAATGCTCCGCTGCTCGGGTTCTGTTTCAACCCACTATGTGGGGCCTGCGGTTGGGTACTGAGTTTATTTTTCGAGATGCACGCTCGTTCAAGGTGCCCTTGTTTAGAACAAAAGTTGTATTTTGAGGAGTGGTGCTTACAAGTATCTGGTTTGAGTAACCTGTTGCAGCGCCAGCAAGGAGATTGATCCTGAATGTGCTTACATGGATGTGATGTTCTTCCCTGATGTGTTATATCCTGAGAACAGAACTGTTGCCTAGACACCCCCATCTGGTGTACTGCTTCTGCCATCTGGCGCACACTGCCATTAAGGTTGCAGATATATTGATTAGGAGCTTCGGCACCAGTGGCCATGTCTAGGGCAGTCTGAAACGTTAACTTGGCTGTGAGAAACATAGCATGTTGTAGTGGCGTATCGTGCACACCACACACCAACCGATTTTACAGCACTCTATTTAAATCAGAGAAGATGCAATGCACCGGCAAACAGCGCAGCTCAGCCATATAATCGGAGATTGACTCCCCCTCGGGTTGGTCGCGCTTGTGGAATTTGTATGATTCCCCGATTTCAGCATCAGATGTGTTGGTCAGCCTTTAATAGGCCCACTGTTTTGTAAACACAGCAGATAATAAATGTGAGGGGTGATCTGCCTGATGTTCCTGGGAACGTAAAGAGTCTCCAGCTCTCGAACAACCGCGACACTGCCTCATGTAGTGTTGGGTGCCTAGTTGGGTAACAAATACTTTAACAATAATTCCCAACCTTAACCTCACCGCTGCTTAAAAAATCTTGCACCCCCTACCGAGCCACCATAGGGCATCAGCCTTCATATATGTACAAAGTAATGTATTGTGACGCTAAATGCTCTCTCAAAGCCCATTTGCCTGCCATATCCGGCGTCCGCTTCAGGGATCGGCATTCTACTGGGCGCTGGTGCGAACCAGTTGAGTAGTGCAAAGCATCGGTTACGTTAGTATAAACACAACAGGAGGGCAGTCAGTGGGCCCAAATACATCGCTGATGTTATGAGCACAAGTGCAACACAAAAGGTGTAAAGTGGCACTTCAAATACATTAGTCCTTGTTCACTTGTACAACAAATAGACCCTATGAAACAGATCATAGATAAAGAGACTAAGAATATAAGACACTCCAGTATGGTTTGTCACATATTGGTATAAAATAGAGCCCTATTGTGTTTCATTAAAGAATTAATGTATTGTATGTCTTGTGTATTTAATTACGTAACATTTGTAAGGAGGTAAGCAAAGTGTGTATTGCTATTAATATTGTTTGGTACTAGAAAGTAGTCCTTGCCTTGCACCTTTTTTGTACAGTGCTACCTAACTGGTGGGTTGACTCCATCCGCTTCCCCCTAGCACGTTTGCCTGCCAACGCTGGTTGTTAATGCAACTACCAGCACTCTACCAATCACTTGAATGCACTGGTTGGAGAGTGCACCACAGCAGTCGAACTGCGAAATTCTCTGTTACGACTGTGACCGTAGATAGCTCATGATGTGAGCAGGAAAGTGCAAGTGTTGATCAAGCCAGGTGCACTCGCGTGCAGGTGTCTTAATAGGGGAACCTGCAAATTTGGGCCTAAGTGTAATCAAGCTTAATTAAGAAATGCTCAAGGATGCCTGTTTACGAAAAGCCCAATCAAGGAGCCCTATAATATTTTTATGCCCCCACGGTCCTGAATTACAATGTTTTGTATTTATCAATAATTATAGTTTCTATGTGTTTCACACACATTTCGTTTCATAGAGTGTAATATGTCAACTAAAGTGTGCCTCTGCCAAGGGTTATTGTCTTTGTAAGATTTGTAGCATTTCAAGTAATGTGGATGTGTTTTCTGGAGTTTGAGAGTGTAAGAAAATAGTTAGCGCGGCTGGACTTTCGCCAAACCTTGACCGGCACGCCATGTGATGCAGTCATCATACCGTGGTCTCAAGGAGTTAGACGTGCTGACCGATGCTGTCGCATTTCGCACGCTTGAGTGTCACTTCATCTTTGTTCACTAATCACTTCTCAGCAATAGACATTAATTTACCAGAAGCTTTGTTTACTTTGCAGCTGTCCAAGATTCTCCACCACTCACTTCTCATGGAATAGCATAGGCCGAGAAGGCTTAAGCTTTCCCATAAGTTCTTTGTCGCCTTCGGGGCATTTTTACAGTGTTACCCTTCTGGCGGATTAAGGCCAGGACCGTGTATAAGTTGGCTTACTATAGCAGCATTCTAAAAACCCAATGATTCAACATAAAATGGTGTGCATTCTCATTTGGGTTGCTTAAGGGCCATAGAGGAGCGGGTCCCCACCTTTCACACCAATCATTTAGGGTTATGTATCAGTGTTTCGTATTATCTTTCAGAGTTTTTATCTATTTAGAAATAATTATGGGTGCGTGAGCCACCCCAAGATCTCACTGTGCAGGGTTTCAGTAACATAACTGTTTTTGTATTAATCGCGACAGTCGGAGCAACATGGGGACACTGCCCGTAGGTCGTCAACACACAATTCATAGAGGTGAAGATTCTGCTTTACGCTGCTAGTTGGTATTTCACTTAAAATACCTGGTGCCCATCATCTACAACTAGAAGATTTGGTGATAATCTACAGAACATTTACCTGTCTCACTCTCAAACTTATTGATAACCGCTTTCCTCCACAACCTTGCCGTCAAACATCTTTCCCAACTTAGAGGCATGTTCTACCTTCAAAATTTCTTTTAAAAAACCTGTTGAAATTTCCTCATAATTTTCTGCAATTTTCCGCAATCAGAAATTGTCCTTTTGTGCTTTCGCAGACTTGCGCCAATGTCGAGGAGATGTAAACAACATATTCTGTGCGCATCAGAACCCGTGGAATACCATCACGATTCACAGGATGGCAGGAAGTCTACACCCGTGGCGCAAGGGAAAAGTGTTTGCAAGGGGGGGGGGGGGGACCTGCAAGGATACCGCCATTACTACTACCACGAGGGTGAAAGCAGAAGGACAAGGGATAGCAGCTATCTTGGTGGAACGAAATATCAGCCAGCTTGCGCCACCCGGGTGCCAAGCAGACAAAGTGTCTGCGATTTCTTCCCCTCCACCCGCATTTGCCACACTCGAGGAGGATGAAGGAGGAAAGGAAAGAAGAGAAGGAGGAAAAGAACAAGAGAAGAAGGAAGAAAAAATCGCTTTGCTCTCACGCTGTCCGCTCCTGCACCGAACAGCTTTGCGTGTCTGCCGTGCATTTATCCCTGCCTCGCGCTTCACCAAGCAGCACAGCTGCCCCATGTCGTCATACGCACTTCACCGAATATTGCCTACTCCCGACCACGCTCCTGCGTATCGTGAATCCGCGCCAACTCTCTTGCGACCATGTGGACTTGAACAACAGAATAATGGCTGGCTGGAAAAGTAGTAGTTGCATCGAGTTTCTCTGTCCGAAGTAAGTGTGCCCCGCAATCCAGAACAAGCATCTGTATCGGGAACAACCACGAAAGAGAAGAGCGAGTGAACAGTGAACTAGAAACTTTGGACATTAAATTCAACAATGACATTTTCGATAACCAGACAACAAATTGTTGCAATGATCTGCTTGCCCAGGTCGGTACACATTCTTATTAAAATGCCAAACGTGGAGTAACCGTTAACATATGGAGTGTATGAACGGAAACGAGTTGCACACAAATAAAGGGCTAATGTTGTCTGATAAGTAGTGCAGTACACAACCCTTACCCCACAAGCATGTCACGTATAATTGGGACATGTTATTTGGCTAGTTGCAAAGAATATACATGTGCAACCATTATGGATGTACAGGGAAATCTGATGGAATAATAAGCAGTTGTAACAAATGCAACATTAGGGTTCACCTACAATGTCAATCGGAGACAGAACGGCAGACAAACAGTGAGGAAAAGTTCAAGTGTGGGGACTGCGTGGTCAAAGAGGACGCACACCTGCTGAAGACACGGCGTTCAGAACACATCTGCAGAAATGCATAGGGTGATAGTACCCGTGTCACAACCACTGCCTGTAACTACCACCACGTACCAATCTTTGCCACCAATACCTATTACACCCTATGTCCCACACCTGCAACCATATTATTTCCCACACTTGTACACTCCACATTTTACAGCCATATTGTCAGTCATACAGAACCAGGTTGCTACCTCAAAGTTTTTTCCAAATTTACCGACAGACGTAAACAAAGCCACTATTGTAATACCCAGTGTTACCAATAGCACTGAGGTACCATTTCGGCAAACACCTATGAGATTTCTGACGCTGCCTACCTTTTCTGGCCAACTGAATGAGGATCCATCAGGCCTTAGTACAAGAATTCACGATGCGCCTGCAGAGGTATGGGGTCTCGGATGATGAATGGCCCAGATGTGTTGGGAAGCAGTTAGAAGGAGACACATGGCAATGGTGGCGATCGATGAACCATAACGGACTCAGTTGGGGAAAGTTCATTCATGCATTTCGTTGCAACTTCGGAGGTACGTTCATCCCAATCGAAGCTCATAGTAAACACACGCTCCAGGAACAACAGGAGGTCAAAATGTTAATGGCATTCGTCAACAGAAATACACACTTGGTATGAAGATTCCGTCCTTGATTGAGTGAACCGTAAGTCTTCGAAGTGATAGAAGAGATAGCACTACCAGGGTACAGACCAGCCCTAGTTCCACTACTAAAAAGCGGACTCACAGTGTTCTTGCATGCCGCCATCATATTCTAACGAAACAAGAGTGTTCTGCGAAAGGATAAAGAGACAGAACTTTCAACCACGATGGCCGGAACAGCCACGAGTTAACCAAGTGAGCAGTTTTCAACCCCATGTACGAGGTGACAGGAACATTCAAAATGTACCGTGATATGAACTGGTCAACGTGCCAGTATTGCCCAGGATGGCAGTTCCATTGGCACACAGATTGCCTGGGAAACCCGCATCGGAGACAGTAGAATAACAGCAACGAAAACGCTCACCAACAACCGGACAGCAACGAAGACCGGCAGGGAAATGGTTTTTTTTTGGGTAGAGACAGCAACCACAGACTAAACCCCTCCCCCAGTACCATCACAGCGTTAACGACACAACAAGCCCTAATTACCAAGGTCAGTAGCCAGGGTGCAAAATTTATTCGATTACTTGTCGATGAAAACGGTATTTTGTGTCATGTCCTTTTCGACATTGCTGCATCACATAACATTTGTCATCCTTGTGTTGTCCTTTAACTTGACATACCCTCAACTGGACAGGTGATCCGGCTAGCTAACTAGGCATGTACTAATACAGTAGTCGGCCAAGCGACCGTTACTATCAAAAAAATATATTTGGAAACCATAAATACAACATTAATTACTAATGAAATCAATGAAGATGTTATTCTAGGAGTATCGTGGCTTTCAGAACAAAACACAATATTTGAACCAGCCAAACGATGAATCAAATTTTGAGCGAAAGAAAGGCGAACAGTTTATAACGTAGACAGCCATAGCCAAGAACAAGTGCCTAAAGTAAATTTAACAGAATTTTAACATGACATATTCACAGTGCACCAAGCTGCTTTTCAGTGCTTGCTAGATGAACATAAACTTGTTTTCGCGAACCATGATGCATTTCACAGGACAATGGAGACAGAGCACACTATCCTATTGACACAGGAAGAACCGATCTTCAGTAGCCCCTGCAGCTACTTGCCTCACCACGCTAAGATAATAAAATAGCAGTTAGCCGAGATGCTTGGAGACAGGGTAATCGAACAGTTTAGGAGCCGGTATAACTCGGCCATAACTCTAGTGCCGAAAAAGGATGGGACCTGATGGTGGTGCGTGGACTTCAGGCCCATCATCCAGGTGGTGTTCAGTGCTATAGCGCCCTTTATAAGTGTCAAATATTTCCTTAGATCACTCAGAAGGGTCAGAATTATGTCGTCGCTCGATTTGAGAAGTGGATACTGTCAAATACCAGTATGCCTGGAGGACCGGGAAAATATCGATAATCGTAGCCTAGTATGACTTAACAACATGCAGGAAACCAGCTGCAAACTAACGAGATGAGCACTTTTGCTACAATCTTAAGATTTTGTTATTGAACACGTACCAGGAAAGGAGAACGAGCTAGAGGACACATTATCACAGGCACCAGGACCGAAACTAACGGTCACAGATGATGTTGAATGAGGGGATGTATTACCACTATTACTACAGAACCGGTTATGGAGGCAAATGTAAATAGGATATCGGTAAGAGTGAATGACCAACTGATAACAGATTTGTACCACGACATAGTGATAGCGCAGGTAATTTGTGAGTTTGCAAGAGAGAAGAAACAGCGATGTGAAAAAGAACATGTGGTCGGATGGAGGTGTGTAAAAGGGCGTATTGAGACGTGCTCGACGCGAGACGGTACGTACCACCTGGTCACCTGTATATACCACCTGGTCACAGGGAAAATGTGTTTGGAAACACTCATATAAATGTAACGGTAGGACACCCTGAAGCCGAGTAGACAGCTAAAAACATTTTTTGGACAGTTTTTCTGTCCTGGTGTCACTTATTATGTCAGAAATTGGGTATGCAGATGCCACGAATGTAATTTTTTTCAAATCCCGGTAGTCTGACGGAAATCAGCATCAGCCGAGGCAGCCTAAACAACCATTTGAAATGGTCTGTTTAGGTCTCATGGGGCCTTATATGAAGTCAGCCGGAGTAAGCTTTTCGAGATGGATCGAAGCTTACCCGGTAAACAGTGCTAGGACGGAGCAGATTGCGAAATTCATGGAAACTGAGTTTTCACACGCTGGGGATATCCGAGATAGAGTTATTTACGGACAACGTGTCCCAATTTACCGGGAAAAGATGGGGAATGCGGCAAATAAAAACTGCTATTTTCCATCCCCACATGAACGCCATGGGGAGGCACAACCAGGAATTGATGGTACAACTGCGGCTCCACATGGTTGAGCACCATGATAGCTGGGCCAAACATCTGCCCACCGCACTGTTCACACTCAGGCGAAGAGTAAATGGCACAACCGGACAAACCCCGGAACAAGTCCTGTTAGGAAGAAATATAACACTGTCGAGCGAGAGAAATTGTACGAGAGAGAGAGAGAGTGATAGAGAGAGAGTGTGAGAAGAGTAGTGTGAGAGAAACAAGTGCACCGCAGTGTTCTAACCGCGAATAACTCTTTTTCGAGTGCGTCGGCAGGGGTCGAGAAGAGCGCTCATGACGTGAGCAGCAAAGTGGAAGTGTTGAGCAAGCCACACGCACGTGGTGCACCTGTCTTAAAAGGAGACCCTGCATATTTGGGCCTAGTGTAAAAGTCATTATCACGTGTTTCATCCACATTTCATTTTATACAGTTTAATATGTCAATTAAAGGGTTCCTATGCCAAGGGTAATTGTTTTTGTAAGATTGTAGCTTTTCAAGTAGCGTAGATATTTTTTTCTGGAGTTTGAGAGTGAAAGAAAATAGTCGTGGCGGATGACCTTCCGCCAAACCTCGTCCGGCATGCCACGTGGTGCTGTCATTCATACCGTGGTGTATCGTGGAGTTGAACGTTCTGACCGATGGGGTCGCGATTCACGCTCTTGAGTGTCCCTTCATCTTTGTTCACTTATCACTTCACAGCAATAGATATTAATTTACCGGAACCTTTGTTTATTTTACAGCCGCTCAAAATTCTAGATTCCTCCCTTCCCATGGAAGGGAAGTTTGTTCGGGAAGTTTAAAGGTTTCCCGTAAGTTCTTTGTCGCCTTCGGGTCGTTTGTATTGTGTCACCCTGCTGGAGGATTAAGGCTGGCATCGTGAATAAGTTTGCTTCCTGGAGCAGCTATTAATAAAACTCTATTAGTCAACGTAAAATGGTGTGAGTTCTCATTCGGGTTGCCTATGGGCCATATGAGCACAGGTCTCCACCTTTGCCACCAATCATTAAGGCTTATGAATCAGTGTTTTGAATTATATTTCAGAGTTTTTATCTATGTACAAATAATTATGGGTGTGTGAACCACCCCAAGATCTCACTGTGCTGGGTTTCAATAACATAACTGTTTTTATATTAATCACGATGGTAGGAGCACCAGGCGGACACCACCCATAGGTCATCGGCACACGAGCTGGAGAGGAGAAGTATCTGCTCTGTGCTGGCTACTTGGTATTTCACTTAAAATACCTTTGGCACCCATCGTTTATAAGTAGAAGTGTTGTCATGTTCTGTATGGGTGAGTGTGTCACCCCGAGATTCCACCGTGTATTACGCGTACCATGATTGTTTCTACTTAAGTAGCAGCACTGGAAAGATGCCGAATTTGACTGTCGGCACATGGCCCTGAGGAAGCAGTCAACTCTACACTACAAGTTGGCATTGTACCCTACGCAATGCCTGGTGGCTGGGTATCACAAACAGGGTATTACCAGGTATTCTCAGTAAATATTGTTCCAAAACTCTAAACCTTTAAGTTGACCATATTTCATTCCACCAACCGTCAAATGTAGCCCAATTAAAGGCGATATCCTTCCGGCAATACTTACTAACATCTGACAAATCGGAATTATTTTCGAAAATTTCCAAAAATTTCCAAAATTTTCAGACTTCTACTTGAAGCTTCCCTGTTTAACTTGAACAATGCCCGCAATAAGGGATCATACAGAAGATCTACAGTGTGCATGCAGAGACGTGGGGTACAGTCCTGATGCCCCAAGATGCCAGAAAAACTAAGCACATTGTCAGGTTGAAAAATTGTGCAAACACTGGAAGGACGATCCCATTGCAGCAACTACAAGGGAGAACGTGAAGAGTAGCAGAGAGCTACAATTTTAGAGCACACTGTGATATCAGCCATGTCACGCCATCCAGGTGCCAGCAGCAGGACAAAGGGGCTGCGAGACCTTCCCCTTTATGTGCGATGCGCCACACAGGCGGAGAAGGAGAAACGAAAAGGAGGAGCAACAAGCCTCCATTCCACGCTCCAGACCCTGCTGCCGACCCCCTGAGCGGTTCGTTGACCCAAGCCTTGCGCTGTGCCGCAGGGAAGACAGTGCCATAGCATCACCTGCGTCGTTAAGAGTATCACCCGCTCCTGACAACACTCCCATGTACCACGTTTCCGCACACCGTGCTCCCTCGTCCATTCTTCCGCGACCATGTGGAGTTGTTTACAACCACATCATGGGTGGCCGGACTTTTAGTGACACACCGGCATTGCTATGTCCGCCTTGATTGCGCCTACTTCCACAAGATCTCATTGCGAAGTATGAACGAGGCACCAGGTACTATAAATACGAATGACAGAATGGCCCAGCGAACATCCGTGCCGCAGTCAACCATGAGAGTGACAAAAGACCGAATTTAGTGCCAGCCTTACACGAACAGAAACCCAGCATAAATTTTCCGGACAATCAACAAATCAACTGGTGTCACAATCTACTTTGCACAAGTAAAGGCACACTTTTACTGAACCGCATACAGTGTAGCAACCGGTATCACACTGAATGTTTGAACAATATTGAACAGGAAACATCAACGGACTGATGTCTACATGCACGAAAAGCAACGTCCAACCTGTAACACAGAAAAACATGATATATAACTGGGATTAATTTTTCTGTGATTTTCAAAGAATGAATATGTGCGATCATATGGAGTGCACAGCCAAATATGTATCAGAATGCAAACATGCAGCATGTGCAAAACTAGTGTGCATAACAAGTGTCAGAGGGAAGTTGAGCAGACAACAGTTGAAGGAGAGAAATTCACATGTCGGAACTGTACGGCCACTAGGAAGAGCATACCTGTCGCACCACTAGTTCATAAAACGCACATAGTACCAGCCAGGACTTCCACGCTAGAATCAGAACCCACAACTATGCATACCCTTCTATTCATTTCTCTACCACCGATACCGACCACACCCCCCTATGACCTACCTATGCATACACATTTTTCCACACCCATGTACTATCTGAATTTTCTCGAAGAGTTACCCAATTTACAGAACATTTTTCATCCTCCACACTACCTACAACTGCACCACCATATGTTAACAGCACCGTGGAAACTACAACTATTAGTAACAGCAGGTTAGAAATTCAAAGTCGTCCAAAACCAACCTGCTTCCAAACGTTGCCAATGTTTCCAAGACAGCTGAATGAGGACCCGTGGGCATTCGTAAATGACTCCACCACATGACTACAATGGTGCGGGGTGTCAAAAGCCGATTGGCCAGATAGTGTTTGCAAGCAATTGGAGGATGATGCGAGGCATTGGTGGCAATCATTGAACCATTATGGATTGATATGGGCAGAGTTTATGCACACGTTTCGGTGCAGATTCAGAGAAACTTTTTCGTCAATACAGGCACAAAGTAAATTGACCATGCAAGAGCAGCAGGAAAGAGAAACTCTCACAGCTTTCATAAATCTAAAAACTCAAGTAGTGTGGAGGTTTCGCCCGGAATTATCACAACATGTAGTACTGGAGGTCATCACCGAGACTATCCTACCGAGGATCGCACCGTTCTCGTCCAGCTACTCAACAGTGGACTTGAAGAAGTTATGAACGCCACCATCATACTGTAGCGTAGTTCCTGCTTGCCAGAATGGGAAACAGGAGGTGCGCGGGCATGCCATATGCCTCGCGATGCCAGAAACAACTACGGTGAACTGAACAGAGTGAATCAACAGGAATATCAACACAGAAGCCATGAACAACCATGAGTGATTAATAACAGTTTTCAGAACCACACAAGAGACAGCAGTAATGCAGTAAATTCGAATGTGTACAGAGGAGGAAACCGGTTCGTAAGGTGTGACAGATAGCAGCCACCACCGCTGTCGTGTCGATACTGTCTGGGTCAGGCCTTCCATTGGAACACTGACTGCCCCCGGAATCCACAGAACAACAACATCAGACGACCGGCCACCAGCGAAGACCCCCAGGGAAACATATTGTAGGGGTAAAGCCACCTGATGTGATCTTTACCCCTCTCCAGGGAAACATCCCAACTGTAACACCTTAACAGGCACTTGTAAACAAGGTTAGCAGCCAGAATGCAAAATTAATAAGGGTACTTGTACATGTAAATGACCTACCATGACACCGCAGCATCTTACAATGTTTGTCAGCCAAGATTTGTAAATCACAGTGATGTAACTTCAGTGCGGTCTGGTAATAATGCTCACAAACGGACAGTGTACAAATTCCATAGCAGGACAAGGAACAGTTACAATTAAAATCCGACATTAGAAATCATAACAACTGCTATAATTACAGATGAGTTTACTGAGAATGCTATTTTAGGAGTGATGTAGTAAATGGAACAAAATGCAATAGTAGAAAAAGCTACAAGATGTTTATTTTGGGTTCAAAGAAATGCGTACTGTTTACAATGTTGACAGCAGCAGAGCAGAGCAGAGCAAGTACCCAAAGTTTAATTACCAGAATCTGATAACAACATCCCAGTAGAACACCAGGCCGTATTCCAATGACTTTCAGATGCATTACACAAAAATACTGTGGAAAAGCATGCAATACCATTAACTAAGGAAGAACCTATTATTAGCAGCCCATGAATCTACCTTGTTCATCAATCCCGCATTATTAAATAGCAAATTCAGGTGGGGTTATCGAGTCAACCAGAAGCAGGTATAACTCGGCTGTCATGTTAGCGCAGAAAAAGATGGGACGTGGAGGGTTTGCATGCACTTCAGGCCCATCAATCATGCCACGTGTAGCGCTATACCCCCTATATCAGCATCGAGAATGCCTCGAATTCGTTCGGAAAGGCCAATATTATGTCTTCACTTGAAATGCGGAGTGAATACTGGCAAATACCAGTACACTAGGAAGACCGGCAAAATACCGCTTTTACTGTTCTCGACGGTCGGAGATATCAGTTTGTGCTATGCCCTTTGGCCTCAAGTGCACGCCAGCCACAATTCAAAGCATGATGGTAAGGGTGCTGGACGGCCTAGTAGATGAATTCACGCTGACCTAGTCGGATGACATAGAGATTTGGTCAGAGATGTGGGATGACCATTTGCACCACCTGTCATTAGTGCTAGAGAGGTTATAAATGAATGGATTGCCATGTGCCATTAATAAATGCCACATGGGGTAAATGTATTTACTGTTTCTAGGTCATGCAGTCAGTGAGTCAAGTAACCGGCCAAATCCAAAACAGCTGGGACTGATAGAACTCTAACAAGCACTATGCACGCGGAAACAGTTGCAGGCACCACGCACTTGGAAACAGTTGAGAATCCAGTGTGTATTACGCGTAATGCGATTGTTTCTTCTTAAGGAGCAGCACTGGAAGGATACAGCATTTGATTGTCGGCACACAGCCCTGAGGAAGCAGTCAGCTCTACATTACAAGTTAGCATTGCACTCCACGTATTGCCTGGTGCCCGGGTATCCCACACAAAAATTTAACAGGTATTAATGGTAACTATCCTACCCAAAATCCAAAACCTTAAATTTACCATATTTTGCTCCACCATCCAACATCAATTTTTATGATTGTAACGTGCACTCATGTGAAGTCAATAGTGTGTATCACAAGAAATATGGATGGAATGAATCAAATGTCAGTCCTGCTTGCTTAGTCTGTTACAGTGTAATTTACATCAACTTCACCGATGGCATTTGGTTCTGTAGCAATGACAATATACAGTATCGTGTTTCAGTATTTCAGAAAATATATTTAAGGGAAAATGGTAATATACTGCCTGGTGAACAAGGCAAAATAAGGGGATTCCAAAATGGAAATTCAGTGGACACCCAGCAATACTTTCATATACATACAAATGCACATTGTATTAGGTGTTGATGTGTGCAGCGTACCCTCCCCCAGAAGTCTGTTTGCCCGCTGCACCAAATTAGCAATATCTCCATGCAATGCAGTAAGTGTGCACTCTCTATGTTGCAGGCGGCGCAGGTGCAGTACAACGGTAGTGTCGTGCGAGGAGAAGAGCATGTGCGACGAGCACCAAACGCATGTAAATTCAAAAAGAGATCCTGTATCTCAAGTTTAATATTTTAAAAAGGCTTAACGGCAAGGCAAGTGTACCGTATTTTTCATTATCATGTGAAACCACCCTCACCTTATATCATAGTGTCAAAGAGTATGTATGTTCTTTTATTTTGCAAGGGCTAATTTTTGCAATGTGGGATTCTCCAAAAGCAATTGAAACAGTGTTTTAATGCTAGTGTGTTGTTAGGCAGCAATTCCACACAGGGTGCTGGCCCGCCAATTTGGCCAGTTCACCACATTTTCCAAGTTAGGCATAGCTCGTCTTGCGAGGGTGCAGTGTGTTACAATGGACTTGTGTTTTGTAATAGTTCCTGGACTCTTTCATCTCAACACACTAATCCAGTATGGCAGTCTGCTCCACTTGGTACTATCCCTCCTCCCCTAATCACATTTTTTGACCCTGTCTGAAGTGAGAAAAATATTGTATAATTACTATTGTAATCCTCAATTACATATTGCCACAGATTAACTACATTACATAAAGCGATCTACCCTTTCGTATATGAACTGTGGAACACTGTTAAACTGGAGAAATGTTAAGTGTACTGTATGTTAAGTGTACTGTAACATATTCAGGGTTTCAAACCATTATATAGCATGGCATCTTGATGACATATTGTTGTAAAATGCTCGAGATGTGTCATTGAGGTTAAACTAAATTCTGAAAAGTATGTGTTTATATTCTCTCTGGTATAATTGTTGGAGTAAACATTCTGAATATGAACAATTAGAGTAATACCATGGATTTTATTTCACATTATCCTAAAACAAGCAGTTTAAAATATATATAAAAATGGGCGTCCATTAAACCACCGAAGGGTTTCGTATGATGTTTTGAGAGTTAAAGTATTAGTTCATGAAGGAACGAGATCCTGGTGCTCCTTTGACAGCTCAGACCCATTTCTGCAGCAATACCCTTTTCATTAGGGCTGATTTGTGTGATACCAAAGTGGATAGGATGTTAGAATACAACCAGGTGACTGCGGTTGGATGGTCGGAAAGGTGTTAATGTGGCCCAGAAAGGCGGTTATGTGGAAATTTTGGAACGAAGTTACCCGGTAGGCACCAGACGTCTCCATGGCAGCATCAATTGAAGATCTGGTAGAGTACATGACGAAGTCTTCTCAGGGTGTGGGCCGATCACCCGGGCTCACCATTTCCGCCGTGCTGAATATGTTTGTTATAGGACACTTTAGTGCCAAGAGAACCTGTGAAGTCGTTGCATTTTATGAAACTCCATACGCTGTGGAATGTTGGGGCCAACCACACGCCCATACAAGCTATAGTTTACATGTTGCACACAAAAGTTACATGTGAAACATTTCATAACACTGAAGGTAAGATTGGTGGGATTTAAGAACCTGTGCCCTGAAGTACCCTGTGGCAGTCGAATAAAAGGCCTACATTAGTTCCATATACTCTTTTTATTCGACGTACCTTTGCACGTTACTCTAGGAAACAACTTACAAGCTTGCCCTTTTTTACTTTGGGGACAAAGTTACACTGCGAAAATTAGCATGGCGCTATAACATGATTTAAGTGTGCAATATAATTCTGAAATACTCCACTGGCGATGAAAACATCTGGGTGGCGAGGGGTACTATCTCGAGTGACTAAAAGAAAAATGATACTGAAAAATCACTTCCTATTGGTGTTACATGACTGGTGCAAAAAGATGAGTACCGCTCGAGCCCAGGAAAATATGATACGGTCACGCACAACCTGCCCCTCTCGGTTTTCAACTGGGTCTTGCCTGCATACATGATGCTGCACAGCCTGCTCTCCTACACCTGCACTGCTCCGTCGCACTCTTGTTGCGGCGAACTGCACTTACACTTTGCAGTGATCAGTCGCAGATTGTGCCTGTGTGTTGCTCTGTCAAGGGTGCGGTCATCTGGACAAATGGGCTAAAGGGTAGAGGAACGAGTGAACGTCAAACTCCCACCCCCCGTTTGGAGACAGTTTGTAAGCAGACGCCGTTACCTGCAGCACTTTGGTGTCCTCGGGGTCCTCCAATGGCGCAAAAAGTAGGCTCATCTTTGCTGAGCCTCACTTTCCTCTGGTGCTGGGTGTTGGTGTTGGTTGTTTCAGTTGACTGTGCCAGGGGTGGCTGGGGCACACTTACACTGACAACACTGCTGTGGCAGGCGTTTGAGCCACCATGTCCTCTGCAGGTGGTGTGAGGCAACGGACCTGTTACCCTCACTCCCAGCGTCGCTGCTTGCACTCGTGCTTTCTTTCCTGCTCCTCCTACTCTTACTCTTGCTCAGTTTCCGGGGGCGACCTGCTCGAACCGCCTCTTCTTACTTGTGTGTGCCCCTCTCTTCTTCGTTGCTTGCTATCTCCTCCATGCTGCTTGCTGTCACCGCAATTTCTGGCACATACTACTCTCGGATGATCCCGTTTGAGGTGCTGTCGCTACAATGGGTTCCATCGGGTCGGTGGTGGCTCTCGTAGGCGCCATGTCGTAGTACACATCTGGAGAAGCACTCTGCCACTCTCTGTCAGGCATGGTGGTGCCAGGCAACGACGGGTCTTCGGTACTTGCTTTTCTTCTCTCCTCGGGAGATCCGGTGACACTTTCCACATCATTCCCTCCCCCAGGGTGCTCGTCTCTGATAAGGCCATCAGAGGTCACACCGGGTGCTGCTGTGCCTCTCCCTTCTCCCTCTGCTAACCGTTGTTCGGCATCGTCGATTTGTCATGTGGCTAAGGGGACCCCGGATCAACCTTGTTGTTGACACCACACAGCTACTGCCACATGCCATGCTGGTGCACCCTAACCCTCCTCCTGGTGATACGTACCGTATATGTGGTGGGTCCCTGATGTGAAGTAATCCGGTGCGGCACACTCCACTTCCCCGCAAGGCCTGCACATAGTCTTTACAGGCTGCTTGCTGCGGGTGCGTGCGTACATAAACTTCTTGGCCGACTCTTAGCACCGGTGGTGGTTACGTGGTCATTGGCAACCACAGTCTTGCATATGGTCCATGTTGTTCTCGCACTTGCTGTTCTTGTTCTCATCGCGAATGGCGATTTGTTGCCCTGCTCGCTGCTTCACTGTTGCTAAATGCACGTGGGCAGTTTCGTGTGCCTGGCAATCGCAAGTTTCTCCCTGTTAGGACATTGGCAGGCGTTTTGTCGGTGGCGGCGTTGACACGTCGGTGAAGAGTATACAATACTGTTGTAAGGTGTTGTTTCCATTTTGCATGCAGGTCACCTACACAGAGACAGAACTGCACTTTCAGCTGCTGATTGCGCCACTGCGTGGGGTTGGCCCTCAAATGATACATAGCTGTTGTAAGATGGCGTACTCCTCACAGAGTACACAACTAACACCACTTCTTCCACGTGAACTGGCTCCCGTTATCTGTTAGTAACTTTTTTGGAAAACTACATCGTGGAAAGATGTCCTCATTCAACACTTTGGGATATTGGTTGTGCATGCACTTCTAACGGGATATTCTTCTAACCTTTTTGAAAAAGTTATCTGTCACTACAACAATAAATATTATACCAGCTGTTGTCCCAGGGTTTGGCTCCATGAGATTGAGTCACATAGACTCGAATGCTTTCTTCAGTGTATGCGGCTGTTGCTGTCGTCCGTCAGCTCGACGAGCCTTAAACATGCTGCATTTCCGGCATTTCTGTACAAAGCAGCAGCCATGTTGCGTGAGGCTGGGCCAGAAGATTTACTCACGTACATGGCATATATTCTGTACAACCCCAGGGTTCCCTGCCACACTGCCATTGTGCACATGGACGAGTACTTGATTCCTGTGTACAAATGGGGATAAACACCCCCCATTTCCCCGGTTGTTGTACCGACCTCGTTCAAGTTTCCCACTCACTGCATGCCAACTCTTCACTGCTTTCTCCGCGCATTGTTGCATTTTTGCCCGTGAGAATTTAGAGAAGCTCTGCGATTATTTGAGAGATTCTTATTAGATAAAATATTGAGCGAGAATTTATGGGAAGAAAGGGAATATTTAGGAACGAGCAAAGAAGAAGTTCAAACTGTTTATGATAAGATTTGGGGAGTAAATATGAATGTTAACGATTAAGTTAAGGAAATGTTTGGGAATATTGGATTACTAACGAATGTTTGACACCACTTCAGGTTGAAGATGTATGAAAGAGGAGGAACAGGATGAATGCGAAGGGTGCTGGAATAATTATATAATTTTTAAATATTATTCTAAATTTAAAAATTTTCCAACTTTGTGGGAGTGTAATTGAACTGTGTTATTACCAAAAGTGAAAGGTAAGAATAATTGGAGTGGGAGATCTTAGGCCATTACAATACTGGGTTGTTGTATCAAAAGAGGAAAAAAGAGATTGTTTTGAATGAAAGGCAGAAAGGTTTTAAGAATGAGACAGGTCGTTTTAATAATACATTAACTTACAATAATTATTTAACGTCAGCCACGAGCCTCAAGCCTGTTTGTCACATGCTCCTTGAATTTCTTCCCCCACCCACATGATCAGAATGCTTCTGCCACAGAGTGCCACAAGTGTGCATGTGTGATGTAAGTGTTATGTTTATTTTATTGAAGGGTTAGGATTTACACATGTTTTTGTTTACCTTTTTAAAGTGTCCTAAGTGTGGTGTTTCTATATTCATTTTAACTGCTTAGAAAAGTTTATTCAGTTTAATATCACCCAGGTGTCTTTGTTTATTTTTGTCTTGATGCACAGAAACTATGATGCAGGTTAGCGCCATGGAATAACGTAATAAGTTGGATATATTTTCATCACGTGGTCACGTGTTGTTAGGAAAGACGGGAGTCAAGAATCTTTCCAAGGGATTGCATGGATATGTAGCGATACCAAATAATGGTAACAGTGTAATACAGGTGGCAATTCTTTTTATAACCCTACTAGTATTTAAATCTATAATTATCTTAAGTGTTTTACTATGTGAAACAAATTTTTATTATTGTTGAATGTTTGTTTATGTAATAAGTTGTACTTGGGAATGTTAATACTTCGAACCTTTATTTTTATTAGCCCGGAGCGAGCACCACCCCACATCTCTGTTCTGTTTGTTCACGTCCAGAGCGTAAGATGCATTTATAATTCCATGGAGGCCATGCAGCTTTTTCTTTCTGTATTAGTGGTCGACCACTTGATCGGCGAATTCTTAGCATAACTGCCCTGTGAGAGGATTTGGAAAATTTATCTATGCATGTTAAAAGCTGGGTTCTTATCTATCTCTTGTCGCATCTCGACCATTTAACCTATAAAGATGCATCAAAGGATGTATTTATTAATGGCGTGGGGAGGCCTACATCCCTTCGGGAGTGAGTGGGATCTGGGAGAGGCCAACAGCCACCACTAGACCAGGCATTTCCAAGATTTAGAGTAGTGTGGTCTACAGTAGCATTACTTCTAGAGGTGGAGGACACTAGGGGGCAACCAACAGGCTGCCAGCCACATGACACCTTCACCACCTTGCTCTCCCTGAGCTGGCGCCCTACCTGGAATACCTTACAGAATTCTTCATCATACCTATCAAGTACCTTTTTGCCTCAATGGTCCTGTCAATTTCAGTTATATTTAAGAGTGGGAAGAAGAAGGGAGGTGTGTTCGTTATGATTGTTATTAAGAAAACTTTTGATACAGTCCCAAAAATATTATTTTGAAAAGGTTAAGGAATCAGGGCACCCCCGAAATAATATTTGATATTATTAAAGGAATGTATAGGTGTAGTTTTACTGATATTGTGATCAATGATGAGAAGGTTAGAGTATTTATCAGAAGGGGTTTTATGCAGGGAGACCTTCTTCCACCTTTACTTTTTAACTTAGTTATGGATCAGATGTTAGAAAAGTTGGAAATGATGAAGGTATTATATTCGAAGATGGCAATGTTCTAGTGTTAGCTTTTGCGGATGAATTGGTTTTGGTATATGATGATGTCAACAAGATGGAAAATTTGTTGAGAATTTTAAATGAATATGTGACTGATCTCGGAATGGAGGTGTCTGTTCACAAGTGCCGGGTACGGGGCATGTAACCTTGTGGTAAAGAATAAATCATGGACTTTGCTACCAACTATGTTTAAGAGGGGAGATGTACCTATTGGATGTTTGAAGGGTGGTGATTAGTTCGAATACCTGGGGGTTAGTTACCGATTTGCCAATGGAAAAGATAATAAATTTTTAAGACATGGAGTCTCAGTTTGAGCAAATCTGTTTATAAGATTACATTGTGACACTCTAGTGGTGGCTGAAGGGCTCTTACACTTGAATCTTGACACATGCCACGTGCCCTCACACCTAAGACCGTTGTGCAGCCAAGACCTATAATGCCACCGCAGCAGGACTGAGCTCTCTTCCGATGGCCTGGTCGCTGGCAAGTGCATATTATCGGCGTAGCTCAGAGCCGTGCAAGGGCCCGCTGGTACAGGGCCAGCTGGTGTTGGCCATGGTATTATTAAAGACTCCGCAAGGCGGAAGAATATAGAAATAGAACTGGCTTTAATTGAACTTGTGACCTGATATTTCTGTACCAGAGGCTTTGTTATGCTTTTATTGCTTGTTGTGTTTGTTTCTTTTGTGCATTGTTTACATATTATCACTTGCCTCATCACACATCCAGTGTTATGTCCATTTCATTATCCGTGTTTATGTTGTGGTGTAATATATGTATATTTTAAAATGAGTTTTATTGGAGAGCATGATGCAAGGTAGAACTATGCAGGTTGTAACAGAACGTAGTTCTGCTCTGGCATGTGGGTCAGCGGAGTCCCACCCACGCATCAGGCGGGAACACTAGTCAGCGATTAGCAACAGGCGAGGGTGGCGCACATTGTCGAGATCTTCAGCTTGTGCCACGTACACCGGGCGGCATTCAACATTTTGCTATGGACACTTAATTGAAATATACTAATTCATTCTGGAGCCTTTCTAGCGAAACGTGCACAATGCGAAGACAGCAGCGAATTTCCAAGCACGGATACACAGAGATGGCAGTGACATCGATGCATACGTGACATCAGACAACAGCAGGATCGTTATGTGGCAAGATGGCTACCAGTCTCCAACAGACCTCCATATAGACTGCACGAGGGGCTGAAAGTATATGCATGGACACACCCCCAGTCCACAGCAAAGAAAGATTTTTGTGCAGGGTTAGCAGCACGCTGTAGTCGGCCGCATTGCATGCTACATATGCATGGACCCACCACTTACACATATTCGCATGGAGAGGAGGAAGGTACAGGTTAATCGGGACAATATCCGATGACCCCGGGAGCCAAAAATGACGATGTTGGTTTTGGTATGTTCCGACCACACTACAGCGAAGGTTGTGATGAACTTACACAGAAAAATGGGGGAACACAAGGTTTTGTGATACTTCTGGAGGGAGAGCCCACAGAGGATCCACTCGTGCTCGCCAAAACCAGGATATCAACAGAGATGGTGCAGGGTGGAAATGCTGTCAACGATCTTCAGGCAGAAAGGAGCGAGCAGGAGTGTGCATCCGCACTTCGAGCAAGAGCAGAAAAGGAGGTGCTTGTCTGCAGGAGTTACTCGGCATCATTACGCCCTACAGGGAGCTTTCAATACCTCGGACAGAAAGCATAGTTGGTGAGACACATATCAGTGTGGGTGTGCTCACTAAGGAGCAAGAGCAAGGACAAGGAGACCAAGAGCAAGAGCAGGATAAGCAGGAGCAGGCAAAAATGCAGGTGTAACTGAATAATGGAGGTAGGAGTATATCTTCATGGGCTGTTCATCCGGTTCGCAGCAGGGGATGGCGTAATCAGCATAATGACAGCAGGAGCGAGGAAAGAGAGAGAGAGGGGGCAGCATGTCGGGGAGCTTACTTTGCTTTCTGCGTTCACACCCACCAAAGGAGTGTCTCCAGAGCAGATAGTCAGAGTTGCCTACCAGGAAGAGGCAACCACCAGCAAGGCAAGGCCTAATGAGCGGCGGTATCACCTGCGGTCATCCAGGTCAGCCATCACCTGCAGCTGCTGCAAGTAATATTTGTCCGCCCACAGATGTTTTCGAATGAAAAAGGGGAGGGGGTGGGTTTGTCACGAGTGCCATGTGTCCTTAAATTTAAGACTGTTTTTCCGGCCGAGACTTGTAGTGCCACCGCAGCAGGGCTATGAGCTTTACCTACGGGTAGAGCGTACGCCCGGTCACCGGCGAGTGATTAGTATTGGCACAGCACAGTCAGTGCAAGGGCACGCCAATGCAGAGCAGCCGGTGATTCGCATGGTAATATTAGAGACTCCACAAGGCAGAATAATATGGAATTAGAACTGACTATAATTGAACTTGTGAGCCCAGTATGGGTACCAGAGACTTTGTATTGTTTTAGTAGAGGATTTATTGCTTGTTGTGTTTATTTGTTTGTTTTGTGCATTGTTAATATATTATCATTTGTTTGATCATGCATCCAATGTTATGCCAATTTCATTCATCAGTGATTATGTAGCAGAGTTATTTATGTAAATTTTGATATGATTTTTATTGGAAAGCATGATGCAGGGTAGAACAACACAGGTTGTAACAAAAAGTAGTGCCACTCTGACATGTTGGTCAGCTGAGGCCCACTTGCACATCAGGCAGGAACGCTAGTCAGCGAGTAACATCGGGCGAGGATGGTGTGTGTCGTCGAGATTTCCGGCTTTTCCCACTCGTCCTGGGCTGCATTAAACATTTTGGTATCTACACTTGTTCGCAATATTCTTTAATTCATTCTGAAACCTTTCTAGCCTGTAACCACCTGGTTTTCTACCCTCCTATCTTACGGGCGTTGCATCGCCCCGGGGAAGTTTAATTCTTCTGTAAGTTATTGTGTCGTAAGACTTAACAGTGTAATCACAATGGATGGTCTTTGCCACCTTTCATTTTGTTAGTGCTCTCCTAGGGGCAGGTTTAATCTCATTGTATAAATACAGCTGTGAATTGAACGGTACATGAATTATTTCGATCGCTATATGCATGTCAGAGGACAGGTCCTAACAATACCCACTCACACCATGTCTTTTGTCATTAGTTTTTGCAAGTGTCAGTTTTAATTATTGATCTGTGTCTAATGGGAGTGTGGCTGGCGCTAACAATCCACGTACATGAGTGTTAATGACTAGTCTACTTTCCCGCCACGATAACCATTATTGTATGTAGTTGAACCTCTAGCTACCGTTTAGCAAACACCTACAAAATCATTCATCTAGAGTAACAATCAACGCTGCAGAGGTCACCAGCATTAACGACGAAGAGACGTAGTCCGGGTTGTTGGCCCACAGCCCCTTGTTTAGCAGTCAACAATCATCTTGACGACGCCACGATGGCGTCCGGCACCTATCCTGGTAAACTACATCCTAGACCTCGCCGTCACTACCCCCAAAATTACATCCTATCCTTTTTCAGTCCATTCCTAGTCGTCTAATGGTTGGCCGGAACGTGTGGACTAATCCAACACCTTTCCTGATGTTGCAATCGTCAAACTTGATGTGTAAATTTTCGAGTTAAAGTTTATGAAAAATGTCTAAAATACGACTTCAGGTCAAGAGTCTGATATACCTGCGTTTTGTTTGATTTTTAAACTTTTTTTAAATAATGAGAAATCAAAAATAATATTTTAATTCTTTCAACGATTTAGTACATATATCTACCGCTAGGTCTCATAAAGTCGAATGTTCGGTTTTTCTCTCTAAGTGATTTATACATAAATCAAATAGTAACGGAATATTCTGTGAGAAGTTAGTCGTCATTTGAACGTGTTGACAAAATGTTAGTGTGTAACGTGGAAGCGAAGTTTAAGATTATATTTGTTGTAGTTTTTCATATTATTTGTTGTGTATCGGATAGAGTGTGTGATTTTCATTGTCTTCCCTTGCTGTCCTAATACGTGCTTACATGTGTCATTTTGGTGTATTTTTCAAAATCGGTGAACTCTTATTAACATCTTCATGTAATTCACATCATGGCCTCAAACAACAGGAACAGGACAGTACAACATAAAAATATAACATCAATATTTTCAAAACTGCATGGTGCATTTGCCGATGCAATGGCCCCACCCAAATTAGCAACAGATAAACGGACTTTAGACAAAACTTGGAAACTAATGGACAAAGTGGTGAAGCTGTGTCAGCATCAAAAAATGAACCTCAAGAATTCGCCACCTTTTATTCTAGATATTCTTCCTGATACGTATCAGCGACTGAGGTTGATTTATTCCAAGTACGAGGATAAAGTGATTGTACTGCACAGTAACGAGCATTTCAATGTTTTTATTGTCAATCTGATGAGGAAGTGCAAACAAGCCATCAAACTGTTCAAGGAGGGCAAAGAGAAAATGTTCGACGAAAATTCCCATTATAGAAGAAATCTAACCAAACTTAGTTTAGTTTTTAGTCATATGTTAAGCGAGTTGAAAGCTATATTCCCCAATGGCACGTTTGCAGGCGACCAATTTAGAATAACCAAAAGTGACGCTGCTGAATTTTGGAGAAGCAATTTTGGAAACAGGTGAGCCAGATATTTCCTATTGCATGCATTTGGGTATTCTGCAGTGATATTTGCATGAAATTGTTATCGGCTTTAATTAAACATGGTCTTATTAGAATGGGTCAAATTTAAGAATTCGCGTGTGCTTGCAAGCCCTCGCAATGCTTGATGAAGCTACACGGTTTCCCATAAAACTTCCTGTTCACTAGTTTGATGTTAATGTCAGACCGAAGTATATTAATGGAGAAAAAACATAAATTAGCAGTAGCTAGACTTGTTCTAAGGTACAGCTGTGTAACATTACTCAAAAATGCTCGAATGACAATGTTGCAACAGATTCCTAGTTTATGCACGGTTGCGATTCTTCTTATAATCTTAGGCACTAGGTGTCCAGCTTGAATTTGTGTTTTAGCTCCACTCAGGCTGGATGTATTTGATCTCGAAACATTCACACATGCCATAACCTCTTAGTCTGTCGTAATTGCAGGACTTGTTTCACGAGGAAAACTTAAGTGAAACTGTGTGTGGAGTCTAGTGTACAACCCGATACCACGTTGTTTACATGCATGTTATGTCGTCACCATTATCTTTAAGAATAGGGGCTTTTCTGGGGGAAAAAAAATTCTCGAATGTGGTATAATTGCACTGTAGACCTTCTAATTAAACAGGACACAAATTGACTAGGGGCAATATACATTTGACCAATAGAAACCCCAAAAACGATGTAGAGGAATGCTATGAAGAACAGGAAAATTGTGGGTAAAAATTAAATATGTTGGCCTAAGTTTTCATGATAAAATTTTACCCCACAATTTCCCAGCTATCTTATTTCAAAATTGTGTTGGTAACAATGTCAAGTAATGTTCTGTTCGAACTTTTTGCAATTAAACATGTTTTCATGATCCAATATTACAAATAGCACGAAAACGTGTCAAACTGCAAAAAAGAGACACATTTTGCAGTACAAATGAGCTACGCATGAAAATCATTTCTGGGGAAACTCCAAGCTTCAATGTAGTCTATCCACTATACAACCGAATTCCCTTTACGAACAAGGGTTTATAAATTAAATATATTTATATTGATAATTCTACAACCGCTATGTAATTCGTGATTTAATTCTGAATCATTTTGTTCAACTTGGATTCAAAATGATGTGTCAGTCTTAAAATGGTCGTTGGTGATACAAATTAAAGCAGTTTATACTTACAGCCACAGCGGTTGTTGAAGAGCAAGTACGTTCCTCGCTTCAACGTCTTGTGTTTAATTGCAGCCGGTCAGGAACAAAACCTATATATTCGCTATCAACAAATAAAATATTCATTGCAGTATTATGCACATAACGAGAGCCACGTGTCACATAATTGCGGTTGTAACATTAGAGACTCCACAAGGCAGAATAATATGGAATTAGAACTGGCTATAATTGAACTTGTGAGCCCAGTATGAATAACAGAGGCTTTTAATTGTTTTATTAAAGGATTTATTGCTTGTTGTGTGTATTTGTTTCTTTTGTGCAGTGTTAATGTATTATCATTTGTTTCATCATGCATCCAGTGTTATGTCAATTTCATCCTGTGCGGGAACAGGTAAACACTCGCTAGTCGTTAGAAGCAGATACAAATGTAGTTCAGACTGCTCCTGTGATGGAAGTGGAAACCTTGCTTCGCGTCACCACAATAAAAATAAAAATTGCAGGCGAGGTTGAATCACTGTTTTAGAGATTTACTCTCCTGCTGGTGCTGGCACTCTGACTCGGTGCATAATGTTTGGCTATGCTTGTACAGCATTTTCCCCCTGTCCCCTGCGAGGTTGCTACGTTTGAATATCATACATTACCACAGTAACATGTGTGGTGTGTGTGAGAGTGTGTTCATAATATTGTGAATATAGGTATTTTAGCGTTATTCCTAATAATGTTTTATCACGAGACTGTGTTTAATTGCACAAAGATGTACAGTAACCTAAATATATCTAAATTGGCAATATTACCAATACAATTTGCAGATTCCGTAGTTGGGAGGGCTATGAACTGGAGGTAATTTGTGGGGGGTACAATTTTATCACCAAAACATACATATATTTCACACGCCAAACAGCACTTTTACATTAAAACCTCCTGCACAGTGCATCAATACAACTTACAATTATGGCGGACAGAATCACGATACACCTGTATAACCTCAGCGTCGCAGCATAAATATACCCCGTAAATGAAGTTTTATACATTAAAGATTTGTTTCAATCTGTATTCTTACAACTAATACCTACAAGTACTCAACCTAGTATAAATATATATTCTACTTCAAATATATGTGTGGTACCTAGCCTATAGCATAAACACAGCAATCTTGATAACTCTCCTCCTTACCACTTTTTATTTTATTTTATTTTTTACAGAAAACTACTTGAAGCACCTCCAATATAATTCCTAGTAACTTATTTATGATTACTGATATAATGTCTAACATATCCAGGTTTATTTTCCCCTGATTTTAAAAAGTTCCAATTCTTAAGAATTACCACACCACACATAAGTGAATCTTGTTATTTTGCTAGAAATGATATTCAAGTGTAGCCCACTCACAGGGAGAAATACTGTACAAGCGTAGGCAAGCATTATGCACCGAGCCAGAGTCCCAGTGCCAGCAGGGGAGTAAATCCCCAAAACAGTGATTCAAGGTGCGCTGGCAATTTTTTTTTAGTGGATTCACTTGAAGCGTCGCGCATCAGCAAAGCTCGGAGTTTCCACATAAAAGATTTTCGTGTGTATACCATTTGCACTGAGATACATGTGTGTGTTTTGCAATTTTACATAGAGTATTTTGCTACTATTTGTAATAGGTATATTGTAGTATTGTATCATGAAAACATGTTTGATTGTAAAAAGATTGAACTGAACATTACCTAAATGGACAATGTCACCAATAAAATTCAGAAATACCAGAGTGGGGAGGGCTATGTATTGGAGGAAAATTAATTGCAGGGTAAAATTTTATCATAAAAACGTACATATTTTTAATTTTTTTTTACCCCACAATTTCCCTGATTTCAATAGCCCTGCCCACTATCGTATTTGTAGCTTGTATTGGTAATATTGTCAATTTAGATCATGTTTGGTTAAGTTCTTTTGCATTCTAATGTAGGCCTGTTTTCATGAATAAATATTAGTGCCTGCATTACTTAGGCCCACATATTTTTCACTCGTTTTACCCCATAATTTCCCTGATCTCCATAGCCCTCCCCACTATCGTTTTTGGGGTTTGGATTAGTCAAATGTTAATCCCCCTAGTGAATTCGTGTTCTGTGTAATTAGTAGAGTGGAATACCACTATTCTCAACAGTCACGGAAACTATTAGCCAAACAAAGGAAACACTCGGCAGACATGCATGTTACTCACCATCGTATAGGTTGAGGAGAATAAGAACACCTGCGAACCACAAAAACGATACTGTGAAGTGTTTTGAAGATCAGGTAAATTGTGGGGTAAAAAATGCACATTGTATGTACGTAACTGTGTTTTATCACGGAGACATTTAATTGCCAAAAGACCTAACCGAACAATACCCAAATTCACAATATTACTAATACACACACGCCCTGTTTTGGTTTTTATGGTAAGTTTCATGGGATGATCCTAACGCTTTGCGCTCTGTACGTATAAATACAGCCTGCAAGTGTTGAATCACTGTTTTGGGGATTTACTCTCCTGCTGGCGCCGGGACTCTCACTTGATGAGTAATGTTTGGCTATGCTTGAACAGTATTTTTCAGTTTGGGGCGTGGCGGGGGGGGGGGGGGCTATGCTTGAAAATCATTTATAGGTAAACTCCAAGCTTAGCGGATGCAATAGCGCTTTGTGCTCTATACCTGCAAAAAACAGCCGGTGTGGGCTTGAATCGCTGTTTTGGGGATTTACTCTCCGGCTGACACTGGGACTCAGGCTTGGTGCATAATGTTTGGCTATACTTGATATGTATGTTTCAGTGTGAGGGGACTACGCTTGAATATAATTGATACATGATCACAACTACAACCTACCATGACGTTAGGTTTAATTTGGTTAGGTCTTCTGCTTTTGACATTACTCGCAGCAAAATTAGGTAAGCCTTTCAATTAATGTTCTCATGTCAAATACTACACATTTCAATTCACTACAATATAATCACTGTTAATGCTAAAACACCAATTCTATTATGTTACTCACCCAATCAGTCGTAGATTAATAACCACAACACATTGAGTATTCAATTAGATGAAACTCCATTGTCGCTCAAATTACAAAAAAAAAAAAATTGTATTGTAACATTTCCTATGTAAATAATGGCACAGAAACACTCGTATTTTCGTACAATTATTTGATTTAACACGTCAAACAGAGGGAATTACAATAAAAGACAGGTTAAAGAACTCGTACACAAATGTCCAAACAGTGAAAATTCAGACGTTACACTGGAGAATCACGCTTTCTGTAATTCTTAAGAATAGGGGCTTTTCTGAAGGAAAAAAAAAATTACGGCACGTCGTACACTCTACTGATTACACAAAACACAAATTTACTAGGGACATCAACATGTGGCCAATAGAAACCTCAAAAACGAAGCTCGCGGAAATTGTGGGGTAAAAATGGGTGAAAAATATGTAAATAACGTAATATTTATTCATTAAATGGCATTAAATTGAAGGAAAAAAACAACCAAACATTACCTAAATAGACAGTATTACCAATACAAGATACAAATACGATTGTGGGGAGGGCTATGAAGATCAGGGAAACTGTGGGGTTAAATAATACAAAATAAGTACATTTTCATTATAAACTTCCACCCATCAATTTCCCATACCTTCATAGCCCTCCCCACTGTCACATTTGTGGCTTATATTTGTAATATTGTTAATTTAGGCGATGTTCAGTTCAATTTTTTTTGCAACTAAACATGTTTTCATGAGACAATATTACAGTAACATTACAAATAGTAAAAAAAAATATGTCAAATTGCAAAACACACACACATTATTTCTCAGTGAAAATAGACTAACTTACGCATGACAGTAATTTGTTGGGGAAACTCCAAGCTTCGCTGATGCATGACGCTTCGCGTCACTACCTAAATAAAATTGCTGGCGCGCCTCGAATCACTGTTTTGGGGATTTACTCCCCTGCTGGCGCTGGGACAATGGCTCAGTGCATAATGTTTGGCTATGCTTGTACAGTATTTTTAAGTGCGAGGGGCTATGCTTGAAAATAATTTGTGGGAAAACTCCAAGCTTGGCTGATACGTGACACTTTGCATCACCACCTAAAAATAGTTGCCGGTGCACCTTGAATAGCTGTTTTGGGGATTTACCCCCTGCTGGCGCTGGGACTCTGGCTCGGTGCATTATGCATGGCTATGCTTATACAGTATTTTTGCAATTTAACATATTTTCGTAAATAAATATTAAATTATGTACATATGTTTCATTCCTCAATTTCTCTGATCTTCATAACCATCTCCACTATGGTTTTTGGGGATTCTATTGGTCAATTGTTGATGCCCCTAGTAAATTCGTGTTCTGTGAAATTAGTAGAGTGGAATTGTACCACTTTAAAAAAAAATTTCCCAAAAATTTAATTTAATTTAATTTAGTCGGTACCCACCAAATCACTTGCTCTTCATATGTCGTATACAAATACGCACTCCACAACTTTGGTTCATTTGACCACATTACACAGACACACTAATTACTGCAAATATATTATAATTTACCTTTTCCATTGCTATAATAGCAAGAAACACGCGTAATTTCACACAGTTATTAGATTTAACACTTTAAACAACATGAATTGCAATAAAACACGTGTTTAATCATTCGTCAATCCGAAACTTTAGACAGGACCAGTGCAAACCAATGTCCGGCAATTTCCCACAGTCCATCTGATGTCAACCAACATGGATGCACAGTCATGCACAGTGTATTGAAAATAAGCGTATACCGCCATGTTATTAAATATAACATGGCGGTATACATAGCCTCCAAAGATGAACACCATTGTAGTGTAGCAAATAGTAGAAGGAAAGTGGAAATGGGAAACTCACATTAAACTGCGTTTTATCCAATATTCCTCGCCAACACGCCTCACTACCACACAACATAAATTATGATAATTATACTAGAAGTATTGGCCTTAATAAAAACTGAATTGTGTTGCTGGTACTTTGGAAAACATACAAGATTCTTTTCTCTGGGCAAGACATTCCAAAGAGAATTCCTTAACCTTTCTCACTTGACTTTTACTGAATGAAAAATATGCTAGAAGAAATTCCATGTAAAAAGACACTGTTTCTCACGCTGGATAAACATATTCAATCATCAACTGAATGATAGAATAAATTTTCATTTAGATTATCACACTGAGATGATGTCAAACATTTTTCATAGTAAAGACAAGACAATTCATTATAAATAGATCATAACTCTCAACACTTTTAAAACAGTTTTCAACTCTACAGAAAATATATCACATGCACATAAAAATCAAGCAACTGTATTTTGATGAAAGAAACAAATGATTCAAACACAACACTCCAATTGCAGCTAGGGAAATACTGCTGTCAGCTAAACTATTCAAACGTTTTGTGTGATGGGTAGAGATTACTTCTAAATACATTTATCTTCATATACCCAGTTACAGAGGATCACAAGTTAGGAATAGTTAAACTGATTATTAAGTCAGTGATGCAGACATCTTTAATTTAAATTGTCTTCCTGACTACCGTTGATTTGAACAAGGATTCTTAAATTTGCCCTTAGCTGGGGCTTCTGGAAAAATTGTTCCGACACATAATCTTTACTTCTAACCAAATTTAATTTGCACATCAAACATTTGATTTTTTTAGAGTTCCAACTTTCGAAGAATGAATTACACTTGAATGTTCAATTAAATTTGGAAGGTTAAATTTCAGATGGCTTGGCAAACAGCAAAGATGCTAAGAAGCTATATGGACAGGGCTTACATGGCTGAATGACACAATGACATGGATCCTTTACATAATCTGCCCTTCGGGATCTTGGAAATCAGTGTTCCCGGGTGGAAAATAATGCGCCTCTGCATATCCTGGGACTCTGGGCATCACAGGTGCCATCATCCCTGGCACCAGCCAGACTCGGCGTCGAATCATCCCTCGTCTACATACATCTAACTGCTGCCATGACTAGTTGAAGAAGGAAGCTTTAAGCCTTTCTCTTACATTGTAACAATCACAGTGGTGCCACGTCATGATTGTGACTTCAAAAACCTCTTAATGATATCAGTAAGAAACTTGAATGTAGAATTGTTCACTTAATCACAGAGGAAATACGTACATTGTCCATTGTCTTAGATCGTTATATGCGAATTATAATCCCTATGATAATCGAAAGTCTTTTGAAGGTTTGTTCATACTTTCCTAAATATCTGAGCTAGGCTATTCCTTGATCATTGAAAAGAATACGACAATGTCAACAAGAAAAATGTAAACAACTATTTGAGATTACTTTAGTATCGGGAGGGTGTAAAGGAAATGAAATTCAAGTAAATAAACATTACGTTTCTGTAAACCAAACATCATAAAAGTAAACAGAAAATACTTTAGCATCAAAATAAACAAATAACAAAGAAATTGTACCACAGACCGTCTATGAACGCAGCTTTGTATCATCTACTACATCTATATTTATTCTACTAGTGATACGTTTTATCCTCTCTTCAATATAGACCAAGTAAGCCTTGAGTAATTCACCAGAATTACATAGTGTCCCGATACTGCTCTGTACCTGTGTTGTTTACCAGTATAAACCTCAGTGCCGCACTATAAATATACCACGTAAATGATGTTTTACGCATTAAATATTCATTTCAAACTGTTTTATTACATCTAAATCAACTCAGTGACCCTATATAAATATATTATACGTATTTTATAGCATAAATGCAGCAATCTTGATCACCCTCCTCCCTATCACATTTTATTTTTTTTTTACAGAAAACTACTTGAAGTTCCTCCAAAATTCCTAGTAATTATGATTACTAATAATCATATGTAACATATCCGGGTATTATTTTTCCGATTTTTGAAAAAGCCCCTATTCTTAAGAAATACAGACACCAAAATTTATTGCAGTGTATCATGGCGATATAGGCAACATCAACTGTTTATAAATGCCATCTGTGAATGTCTTTTTGTATGATCTACTATATGTACCTATATTAATTTTATTAATGACACGTTACATAGTACAATCCTCTCATGAATATAGACAAGCTAAGCCTTCAGTAAGTCATTAGAATTACGTGATGTTCGATAATGTTTGATTTCTGTGTTTGTTACCTGTATAACCTTAGCGCCTCTGCATAAGTATGCCCTCTGTTAGTGATGTTTTATGCATTGATGATTGGTTTCAAAAGGTATTCTCACATTTTATATAACGACCCAATATTAATATATTGGACGTGCATTTTACGTTTAGAGGGAAAGGAAACAACAGTGAGATGAGATGCTTCAGAGGTTGTGGAGGTGATTGGAGCGGGGTAGGTAGTCCACGCTTGCGAGATCTGTGAGGGAGTGGAATTTGTATCTGAGAGAGAGGGGTTGGAAAGTTGTGGAAGGGGAGTTTGGTCGGGTAGGGGAGAGGTGAGAGAGCTCGCCGCCCATGCGGTAGCCTAACTGGGGATGTAATAGTTATTATATTATATGAACGCTGCAATCTTGATAGCCCTCCTCACTATCACATCTCATGAGCTATATACTGCAAATTACGTGAAGCTCTCCCTAAAATTCGTATTGTGTGTATTTAGTAATAACATTTACAGCTATTATTTCCTTATTTTCGGAAAAGCCGCTATTCTTAACAATTAATGTGGGAGATCTAGGAAGATCAGGGACATTGCAGGGTATAAATAAATTAATTTACGTCTTCTTCATATAAAATTTAACCTCCAATTTCCCTCCAGCTGATAGCCATCCCCACTATCTATTGTATTTATAAATTACGATTACTATAGGCTGTTCACGGTAAAGTGAGCACTTTTTAAGGCCCTTTCAATAGGCATTAACCACTAATAATCAAATTTAATTGCAGCTCCAGGCGTCAACTTTTGTTAGTGGTGAAATGTATGCACTGTGTTAATTAGTCTGATGGCAACGGTTATATTAAAAATTGACAGGAAGATATAAATCTGATGGAATCAAAAATTGAGCAGTGTCTTAAAAAGTGTTCACTTTACCGTGAATCGCCTGTAATAATCATATCTAACATATCCAGGTATTATTTGTCCTATTTTCGAAGAAACTCCTATTCTGTAATTTTACCCACAAAAAAAAAAGCATTGGTACTTTCGGTATGAAAGAAAACTGAAAGTTTACAAGGTCTTAATTTCAACACAGTTTGAGTACTTTGTGTGCAGTTCTTTAGCTTGACTAACTGGTTCCAGACGCCGTGATACTGAGCTAACTAAAGTTCTGGTGTATTGTTCAGAGATGTGGGAACAAGCATCTTTGTTGTTTACTAGGACGGCGTTTTTGAACCTCTTCCCCAAGATAATCGCACAAGTTCTCTGTCGGCTATGTATGGCCTCGGCTGGAGTGAGAATTCTTTAGAGGGGCATTAAAGCCGACGAATCCGAAACATCCCCGACGCGACGAAATTTGAGTAGCAGCCAATGAAAAGCAAGGTCACTGTGACGTCAGCCCGACAAATTTGCGGCCCCGACTGCGCGAAAATAGTTGATTTTATCACTACAAGTTTTCCAAGATATGTATAAAAGGACAAAAATTGTACTAGATTTGGCATATAATTTAATAGAAGAAATATCAATTAACCAAGGAGTTCGTCGAGGTTGTAGTCTCTCTCCAACACACACACATGTGTGTGTGTGTGACGTAGTTAAGAAATGGAAGGAAAAGGTTCATCCTGGAATAAAATTAACATGTATTAATACTATGTTATTTGCAGATGATTAATTTATTCTACAAGAAGATGAAGATGGACTCCAAAAATCAATGCATATATAAAATGTTGTTAGTAAAGATTACAGTGAAATTCCGACGAGCTCTGACGAGTCGGTGTGTCGTATCGTGTTTGTCGGGTTATTGTGACTCCAGCTTTATGCAGCAGCCATTCATTGGGTATCGAAGCATAGTTCTAAGGGTAACTAACTGTTTTGTTGAAATAGGAAGACCCCTTCAGTTTGAAGCTTCTGTGCACTTCCGACTAAATTTTGGCGCGGCACCTCCGTGTATTCCTTAGCAGCCATTGTACCACTATTAAATGCCAGCCGTCTCACGCTGCTTGTAGCCACGAAGCCCTAAATCACCTCCGTGCTTTGCCGTGGCGATTATGCTTCGAGGTTCATGTTCTGGGGCGAACGTCGATTCGTCGGAGATTACGACAATTCCGTGGCGCGATCACGATATGCCCATTCGCGAACTGTAGACGCTTTTTCATAAATGTTTTTTTTTTTTTTTTTTTTCTCTCGGAGACCTGCCGTGAAAGTGCGTATTGTGCAATACATTCATCACAGTTTGAACACCCGCCTTTCTGTCGGTCTTTGAAACTAGCTCTGATGCGATATACAGCACAGTGGGACGGGTCCTTCTGTGTCAGAACGCACTATATTCCGTTGGTTTGTATTGATTAATTATTGAACTTGCAGTAGTGAAGGTAATGCTGAGGGTTTCTCCAATGTCGCGATAGCTTCTGTCTTGTTTATGCAGTAAGTAATGCCACCTGGTCACGTTAAGACACTGAAAGTCCCTTATGCTAACGGAACTACCACACACACTGCAGCGCAATGATGACTGATGCCCGGTTGCACCATAATCTTCCACGATCCGAGATCGAATGATCCTAGTTCTGAACCAGGATCCAGTTTGATCTCGATTCCAATGTAAAAGTGTTGCGCCAACTAAATTTAATGATTCTGGATCTCCGATTCGTCGATCTTGGTTCCAAAGTGAGAGATCGAGATTAAGTAAGAGACAAATTTTGTTATTGGTTCGTAATATATGACGTCATGGAAGTAGGCGTATTTTTCACTATAGATAGAACTAGATGTGCGATGTTTTATCTGTTTTAAGTGAATTGTTGCTGTACGAATTCTATTGAATAATATTCAAGTGCGTATAATGTTGTTTTTATTTCCCAAGAAAACAATCGAACGTAGTTCTATCTGTTGGCGTATTTTCAAACTACATTTGTCGACGATGGCTACTTTATCTCGATCTCCAGTCCAGCTCTGAACTCGAATGATGCAACTATTTTCTGTGTCGATCTTAGATCCGATCTCGGATTGAAATTCGGACCACGATGGTGCAACCGGGCATGAGCAGTAGACAACTCTGTCCTTGTGTGTATGGCAGGTAAACAAATCACAAACACAGTATATCGCTCCTGTACGAATAATTTCTTGGGCTTTCGATTTGCAGTTTGTATTTATCGTGCCGAACATTTTACATTATTATAACCATTCGCTTAATTCAAAATGGGTATTATGTTGTCTGTCAGTATTACGTTTATAGATAAAACCTCAAAATGCGACGCCATCACATTCAGTGGGTGTATGAATACTTTTTGCACATTTGTACAAACTGTGTGTGTGTGTGTGAGAGAGAGAGCGACTCTTTTGGTGACCAATTTTGACCAAACTTAGTATGTATGAAGAAAGATCTTATGTGTTTACGTACAATCTGACACGCGTGTCTACTATATATCCAGTGTATAAACTTTGTATACTGTAATTTGACTTGTCCAATGTCTTTGTAATTGAAAAAAACCTTCCAGACGCAATAAAACAAACAAATGCTGAACGATCAACTAACAAGTATCAAATAAAGGGGTTGATATCCGTAACCAATTTTTAAGATTTGCACTTCGTCTTTAAATAATGAAACTCGGAGATTTGTCTCTCATTTTGGCGGGTGCTACTAGCAATAAGCCCAGCTTCACCTAAACCCAGCTTCATCTACACATTCGAGGATGGTGACAACTTCCCGGAATAGACTTCGGGTATAGCGTGTGTGTCTATATATATGTATATTCTTGATGAGGAATCACCTGCCAAAGTTTGTCGCTAGAGCTTGTTTCCTTCCAGTATGCCGTAGATGTGTTAGGACACGAAATGGACAGAAAGTAAATGTGATGCGTGGTATGTGAGACGTGAAGTCATCTTAAGGGGGGGCTGCCTAGGTGCAGGACAGGTCGAGTGGAAGGAGAGGGTTTTACATGTTAAATTTTTTCATGCGTGTCTTGTCACCTTAACTTAAGCAGGGCTTTCAAATTGCTCATTTTACTGTGAATACTATAGCAATGTGGCCATGTACTAGGAAGAGGCAGCAATTCGCGGTTTCTACACACTTTGTGAATCGAACCTTTGAAAAATCACCCCACGTGTATGACGCATTTGGTCGTTTCCTAATATACATAATTTCACAACCGTTTTATACTTATTTTAACTGAAAAGTACCTTGTTAAACTGAATCTTTACTTACATTTTATCCATAAATTATATTCCACTTCCAGTTGGTATGAATAAAAACAGAGAGGGGAAAAAAAGGTGGGTTGGTAATACCCAGTAAGAAATAGTTCTTATGCAAAATATTATTACACTGAGTGCGCACGAATGCTGTGCGTCGTCACTTAGGAGTAATTTCCTAGACTTGTTTAAGCTTCGTTTGCATGAGGCGGAGTAATATCGTGGAGGTATAGATGGTTCACGGTAAAATGAGCACTCTTGAAAGCCCTGCTTAAGATCTACTTGTATACACATTGTATGTTTTTCCGTCTTATGTAAAATTAACATTGCCAAGGGCCTAATCATTTTATTCATGCGCCGGTCAAGTGAAACTGTAAAATTATTTGAAAAGTAAATATTGTACAAATCTACTCATTCTTACACTTCGATGCATTAATAACACTTTATTCTACGTTAATATATGGAACTACTTTCCCCTCCATCTTTACCAACTTTACTGGGCGAATGTCACTCAGTGCGTCCATTAAAATATATGCATGCAGGGGCAGTGACTTTTTTCTAAGGTTAATTTCTAATGTGCTCATTTTATCGTGAACAGCCTTTAGAAAATTAACTGGGTTTCAGGAAGTTGTAAGCATAGGCTTTACACGGTAAAGGGAGCACTTTTGAGGCCCTAGTTACGTTTTTATTTGTCATATTTTATCCTTTAATGTTACGATGTAAGTAATAAACACAGTGTGTATAGATTCCACCGCACTCTGAAATTAACGTCTAACGGTAAGAAAAAATGTATTTATTGGCTGTGATTCCAAATGAGAGGGCTTTCAAAAGTGCTCACTTCACCGAGAGCAGCCTATAACCGTGAATCGTCCGTAGTCGCGTGGGCGGCTGGGGGGGAGGGCGAGGCGGCGGGGCGGATGCCCACGGAGATCCGCTGCGCTCTCAACTCCCAGCATCCTGCCCTCGCCGGTCGTGTTTCGTCACGCCCCAGTACCTTCCGCCTTCCCCTATATCTCCCCCCCCCCTTTTCTTTTTCTCACTCTCCGTGTCTGCTCCAGCGGCGCGATTCGCGCCAGTGTTGCCATGTCTACTGATTTGTCGGTACATCTCCTGATTTTATGTTTTATCTACAGACAGTTTTACATTATTCAAAATCTGCTCAAGTTTTTAATTATTTATTTATTGCATCCGTTTGGTTTTTTTTTTTTTCGACTACAAGTTTGTAGAAAGACATCGGACAAGTCAGAACATGAACACATTATGTAAAGAACATGGACATATTAGGTACAGAACGATATCAAAACATCTAAAAACAAATATAAAATAAAATAACAAATAAGTCTTAAATTCTCAATATTTAATCTTCATTCTTCAATTTCTTCTGCACACCTGCGTACTTATTTTCTCGTGATATTGCAAAACGGATGCTAGAATCGATTTAAAGCATTATCGAAGCAATAAAAAAAATTTGTTTTGCTAGGTACACTTAGTTTTATATCTTCTAATCATTAAACACTCGGGGGAATCAATATTCACATCATCGCCGTATCTACTGGTACACAATGAAAGCGTAGTATCATGTGGGATTCCCAGTATTCCGTGTGAGGCTCACGCTTAATCTACAACAAGCATGAAGTCAGTTTTGTACTTGGTTCTCTTGAGGTGTTTTATATGAGATCAGGAGGAATTGAAGGCTGTTCACGATAAAGTGAGCACTTTTGAAGCCAACGTTAGAAAAAAGTCACCGCTGCTGCCTGTACATATTATTTTAACGGGCGCACTGAGCGACATGTGCCCAGTTAAGTTGGCGACGAAGCAGTTCCAAGTCTTAACGTCGGATATAATATGTTAAGTAACGATTTGTGATAACTTAGATTATTTATTTCAATTCGTTTTTCTTTTTAATGCACCGAAGTGTAAAAATGAGCATATTTGTACAAATTAATCTTCTAATAACTTCACAGTATCACTTCACCGACGCGTGACTAAAGCGATGAGGCTCATGGTAATAGTCATTTTACATAAAGCGGTAGAATACACAACGTGTTTACAAGTAGATCTTAAGCAGGGCCTTCAAAAGTGCTCATTTTACCATGAACAGCCTATTAGTGCATAGTATTGAGATCGCCCACGTGTAACTAATCGGTTATAATAAATTTACAAAAACGCCACCTAGGTTCAAATAATGTATATCCACTATATTATTTACGTGATTTGTTGGGAATAAAAAAAAAAGACACATTTGTTAAATTTGACTTAAAAACATGCAGATTGCGACAGTTGAATATTTTATACCGATGTTGTGAACTTGTTATTCCATTATACAGGTGTAGCGTCGCAGCTTGAAAAATCTGCTGAATTGCTGCTGATATTTGGCTACAGTGTCTACTTACTTTTGGAAATTCGCACCTGGTAACACTGATTCGCACTGCCACACGCCCGCCGGGAGTTCCATACTCAGTCGGCGTATTTCTGCTGGCGAAACTGACCCCGCATAACTCGGGAGCCGTTTCGTTGGTTGCGGTGGTTGAGCGGTTAGATTACTCTGGATTTTCGCAAGTGGGAATCGCGCCGGACGATGCCGCTGGTCGGCGGTCGCCCTTGTATTCCGCCGCTGCTCCATTTCACCCTCATGGTCTCTTCAGGACCTCGTTGTTAAGAGCCGCCCGAATCTCTGAACTCGTCGCCTGGGTGCATCTGGCGCTAGGGAGGAATCTCATACAGCAGTCGTTATGGTTGGGAGACGTCACGAACCATCAAGAGACTACACTGCGATACGAGTTTCGTTGAACAAGTTCTGCGACGTCACAGAACGCATACACACACTGAAAATAGTTATGTAAGTTTTATTTTAATGTTATGTCCAGGCAGACGTAAACACTTGGCTAGAATGATATTTAATTGAAAAAAAAAAAAGGCACTATAAATAACGTGACTGACAATGTCGTTATATTTGTGGTTTATAAACTCGCAGCTCACCAAGCGCGATATCTGTTGGCGATAAAAGTAAATGCCTACGCGACATTTTTTCACGGTAACAGTAAACTCGTGCTGTCGGCAACCACCCATCAATTACCAACGAACACCGCTACAACTATATCAATATATATATCTTGCGAACTATTCAGAGTGTTTTACTTACATCATATTATGATGTGTTAAGTTTATGGCTTGGTCAGCTAGCAGAATGTATGTCTAATTTCATCTGTCCACGGTCATCCTCTTGGTGAATATCACCGCTGCGACGTCATCAAACATAAAACTGTAGTAAAGAAACGTGGCGTTTGCGGACCTATGTTCATATAACTTTCTTCATCCTCCAGATGTGAGGAATGTTTCCCCGAAGTACTGACATGCAGTTTCGCAACATCGTGTATCATCTTTACTGTACTATATAAATCCGAAAGTGTGTTTGTCCTTCTTTCACGTCATAACGCAGCAACGGATCGGCGTGATTTTTTGCACATATATAGTTCGAGGTCCAGAGAGTGACGTAGGCTACTTTTTTTTTTTTCCCCGAGAAAATATCTCCTTTCTTCAGGAAAAAATTTAATTGTAAATAGGCACTGGATTAAGCTTGATTACTGCATTAAAAAACATTGTTAAAAATATGTATTTTCGTCATTTCTCCTTACTTTTTTGTCTACAGACTGTAAACATTCCGTTCCAAAAAGCCGTAGTGGTCAAGTGGCTGGAGTAAAACTTCTTACACGATAGGAAACTTTAGCATTTAACTTTACTTTTCCTTTCCTCTGACGAAACCTCCAATACACAATACAATATTGTAAAGTCAGAGTTCAGACAATTGTACATCGGTTCTGCCAGCTTCGTAAAAATGTGTATCTTGTCATGTAAATAATTATTTTATCCAGGAATGCTTTTGCGTACGGTACCTTGTTTTTTTTTTAAATAGACTCAAGATTGATATTATATGTTTATTTTAAAACATTTGTTTAATATATCAAAATATGTAAATTCATGTATTTCCTCTTCACATTATATTTGTTTGCCATTTTTTAAATTTAAGACGAGCTTTGTTTAATATACCGAGATTAAAATCGCCCTACAATAAATAACGCACTTTCCACATAACCTCTGTTACATTCTCGGCAAAATGGCTGCTTGACTTTGACTGTAAATTTCAACTTCGAAATCGTAAAGTCAAGAGTGCTTGACTTTACCTTTGACAGTTCCATTGTGTCAAGCTCCATAAGAAACAACATGTCGGAAAGTAAACGTAAAGTGAAATGTTACAGTTTTTAATTGTGTAAGGGCATTAAAGTTGAGCTCACAACCATCCGTCGATTTTTTCGTCCGTCAATTGAAAGCGACTCACAACCATCCGTCGTCCGTCGGGCCAAAACATGTTCAGTGTAACCACCCAACAACACTAACGTTCTCGCACACAGACAAACCTTTTTAATAAGTGTAATAAATATATCCTCTTTTCTAACGTAATTTATCAGCATATCCTCTGAAAATCTACAAGTAATCTTCAGTTCAATTCAATGGTGAAACGTAAAAACGTAAACAACTTCACTGCCTTGCGTATTTAAAAAGAAAAATATTCAGACGATAAACAAGTGGCTGTTTTCCGATAGCCATGTTAAAGGAACGATATTACAAGGCGGTGGCCCATCCGTCCGCCCGTCCGCCGAAAGTTAAGTTTGAGATGTATCGTAATGTGGGGTGAAATTGATTTCATGAAGATGTTCTACAATTATTAATGTTAGATATGGTACCTAACCTAAACATGTACAGAAAACTGTTATGTTATTAACCTCACCCCCTGCTGATCGTTCTCACGCCACCTATGTATGTACCTGGCCTTAACATGAGATCATGTAATCAATCTCATCCCTGCCGAACAACTTCACACCTCTTTACGTTGACGGACGGGCGACTGACGGATGAAACGGATGGTTGCGAGTCCAGCTTTATTCCAAATGGAGCTACAGTGACCTAGTGGATATAAGTGGGGCCGCAGTAGCTCTGTGGGTAGAGAACCTAATAAGGAGGGCGCAGCTGGTCAGGGGCTAGAGATCCCAATAGTGGGGCCACAGATGGTCAGGGACTAGAACACCCAATAGTGGGGTTGCAGTAGCTCAGCGGGTAGAAAACCCAATAATGGGGCCGCAGATAATCAGGGACTATAAAACCCAATAGTGGGGCCACAGTAGCACAGTGGCTAAAGCACCCAATAGTGGGGCTGCAGTAGCTCAGCGGGTAGAAAACCCAATAATGGGGCCGCAGATGGTCAGGGACTAGAACACCCAATAGTGGGGTTGCAGTAGCTCAGCGGGTAGAAAACCCAATAATGGGGCCGCAGATGGTCAGGGACTAGAACACCCAATAGTGGGGTTGCAGTAGCTCAGCGGGTAGAAAACCCAATAGTGGGGCCGCAGTAGCACAGTGGCTAAAGCACCCAATAGTTTTTTCAGGTCCGAAATTTCACGCGAGCGAAGCCGCGGGTAAAATCTAGTATTATATAAGGCATTGTAACCTTCTCTTACACATTTTAAGTTAAAACGGCTTTTATGCTAAAAATAAACATTAAAAACTTAACATGGTATTGATAAATTTCTCTCTTACTATGTATGTTAAAACAGTTTCTTCAGAGATACGACACGAAAGCAAAAATTACTTGGGCCATGCATAAGGCAGAGGTACAAGTAGGGAACTTCTCCTGGGGGTCGATTAAATATGGAGTACCTAACCTAACATTTGCACCGGGGCAACGCAAATAGAACTCCGCTGCACTTCTACCCATAACCAAGGGTGCAATTTCGCAACGCAAGTGGACGGGGCCCTTCTGGCCACATAATTCCACTCCCACTACCCGAAGAACAGTGGCTAATGTAATAATTTGTTACACGGTCTTCACGGCCACGCTGATACATAAGTTGCAAAGCAATTTACATGCACTACTGTGTTTTTAAGTGGCCGTGAATAATGTTTTATTTTTTCGCGCCGAAAAGTTTTTGAAAATTTGTAGTAGTTATAACCTAAGCAACTGGCGGGTGTTATGTTTATACTGCGACTTTTGGACGTGGAGAGCTGCTTATTTCACTAACTGACATGTTGTGTGACGCGTTGGTGACTAGGCCTAATACATGGACATTACATATTTTTAGCAGACAAGAAATTAAAATTTTAATTCTGCAACATAATATCAGATACGCTTGAGATTGTGTGTTTGATGTTGTTTACGTTAAATAAGAGACGTGATATCGTATATTGTAAGCGTTAATACGATTTGCGAATGTTGTCGAAGTGTAACAGACCTGATACTGTGTTTACTTCTTCTGTTTATAAAACATGCTATTCCTCATGGCTATTTTTCCAGTTCGTTATGAATTTCCCTGCGGCCGATGTTTTCTCCGCAAATGCAATCGGTTCAGTGCTCAAGTTGAATGTTTAAGTTTATGTAAGGTGTTTTACATCCGCAGACTTCTGACGATATTCATGTTTCATCACGTGCCATAAGCCTTTTTATCAACAATCGTCGCAGCACCGTTCGACAGTTCACGAAACAAGGCTCTTTTGTGTTCCATATCGCATTCCCCTCCAAAATATGAAGCCGAAATTTTAAGCACTTCAATAGAAATGTATTTTTGGACTGTTTTGGTGGAAATAAAAGTGTTTTATCTTCTGTGAAAAGTTAAGCCAGAAGCACCCTCTAAAAAAAAAATCCGTTCTCCATTCTACCCACTTCAATTTGTTGTTGAAATCACTCTAATTTAGTAATTACCAAATTTGCCACCGACAACAATTAACCTAAACGTATTTTTTTGACAATTACATAATGATAGCCATGTTGCTCGTTAGCTACATGTGTCGACTGCATATGTGCAGCGAAGGCAATTGCACTTGCGCCGATGTATTTGCGTGGGCGTAGATTTATCTGCTTTTTGCGTCGGTAAGCAACTACATGCATCTGTGTTTTTTTTTTTTCGTATTTAATTCGATTTTGGTGCAACGCGAGTGCAAATCTTGCGTTGCACCCAATAAACCGTGTATTTAACTTGCTCAGATCTTCCAAATGTAGGAGGAGGAGCTATTTCTGTGATCACGTGATGGCCTGGAGTCCCTTTTTCCAGTGCAGGTTTCCTAATCAGATCAGATTGCGTCACTTATTTGATATCGCCTTTGACTAGACCGTAGACCAAGTTGCGATTAGTCAGCGTGACCTAACAGTAACAATTCCCTAATTTATTTTCCGGAGCATCGCACACGCTTAGTTGATTCGCGTAGGTCAAGGTCAAATCCAATATGGCGGCGGTCAGCGTGTGGGCTACTAACCCTCAATCCTGTGACTCGACTTACGTAGTCCTAGCACAGTCCATTCACAGTTGTTTCCACCTTTTCTGAAGCCCTGCTACAGTTCTACTTGTAGGATATTCCTCCGCCTCGTGCAAATATAGCTTAACCAAGCCCGGACAATTACACTAAATACAACGCACCGCATTCGTGCGTACTCGGTGTAATAACATTTTACATAAGAACTATTTCGTTCTGGGTATTACCAAAATACCTATTTTGTCTCTGGTTTCATTCATATTAATTTTATTATAAATTAAATGTTATAATTATATCACTACAGCTAAATAAAATAGAAGTGACTGTCAATGATTTCCGAATTTTCCCCTTTTAATTATTTTTTCATATAGTATAATTGATTGCTAAGCCATAGCCAATGTTAATTTTTTTTCCTGTCTGTCCGACCGGATTTAACTCAAAAAACCACTGAACGCATTAACATCGAATTTGCACAGTCTATAGATAATAACCCCAGGACTAACTTAGTCTTTGTTTCATCGAGATATCTCTAACGGTTCCGAAAATATGATAAGGGATGTACGTAGGTACTGGATTAAGATTTTCTTAGGAATACTGCATAAAAAAAGCATCGTTAAAAAAAGTTCCGTCATTTCTCTTTTCTTTTATGTCTATGGGCTGTCCTCTCCTTCCCAAGAGCGATTCCAAATCCGATATGTTATGCGTACGATGTAGCACTGGAAAACTAGTTGTGAATTTACGCAGTAGTTCAGTTTACCCAAAAATTGTTAAGATACTTTATAATGTTAACAGAAACGCTTGTGACATGTGGCACGTTTAGTAAAACACGTTGTGAGATTTCGGTAGAACCTCTCACAGGGTAGTTATGAGGGTGTATCATATAGTGGAATTGGTGTGAACTAAATGGGGGTACTTAGTTAACTAATATGAGAAATAAATTGTTGGTCATCGTAATCAAATCTTTCCTCGGTGAAACTGAAATCGTTTAGACTCGCTCTCCAGTCCAAGATGCAGCAGGACGTCTTATTTGTGCGGTGTGGAATCTACGATACATCTTCTTCGAACCGTTCGTAATTTAGGTTCGCGGGTCTTGGTACACGAATATACAGTTCTTGTAGTACCACACCCTGGATATCAATCACTGTTTCGATCAGTCAAACGTATCTGACTGATACAACAGTGAATTTAACTGATGAACCACGGGGGGGGGGGGGGGGGGAAGCCATATTTCCACTGTTTTCTGCTGTAGTTATTTTTGAGTGATGTATCAGTGTAAAAATGGCCGTCGAACATCGTTTAAATATGGTCGTTAAACAAGTGAAGTGACAACGAATAAACTAATACGAAAATGTTTTCCGAGGTAATATGAGCACACAGTCTTTCCGTTTGACGGTTTGAACTGCAGTTAATGTGGCGAAGAGTGTGCAACTCGCATGTTCTATTTGTTCTAACTGTCCTAGCGGTACCAATCAGACCAAACACGGAAAAGTATGAGCATACAACTTCAAACTACACAATTTCGCAGTGGACCATAAAACATACATTTTCCTCTCATGATTTCATCTTGGCGTGGTAGTTCAGGGTGTAAGGCAACGGCTTAGAGTCGAAGGGCGCGCGAGTTCGATCCCGGCCACCTGCGAATATATATATATATATAACTTGTTTAAATTACGGTGAACTGCACAATATAAGTAGTGAACTAGCGTAGATATGTTTAATCCATGTAATTATTTGCCTACGTTCAATAAAAGCGGTATTTAACTCGCCACTGCAATAGGCCGTCGCTTCTTGTTTAATCAGTGAAATTGTTTCACGTCGCTAATTCAATCAGTTAAATTTTCCCACTTAAACAATCAGTGGTTTTCCACTGGTTCTAAGTTGAGCCATTTACACTGATAGAGCAGGCCTAGTTGAATTTCGCCGCGAATCGGCGGTTTCCCGCCGATTCGAGTTTAGAGTGCACACGCTAAGTGGCAGGAGGCGAACGATGCTTAACCATATCTCGGCTGTGCAGACCCTCTTGTGCTATGACATAAACGGCACTCGCGTGTCTTCCCCTATTCTGCAGTTATAAATCCTACTGGGCCCGTGACACACGTGAGAAGATAACACGGCCTCTGAAGGCCTGGCTATGGCTTAGGGCGACGCTTAGGTGGCGAGCATTCACTGGGCGGCTACTTCCGAAAATTCGTCAAAAAATTTCGTTGCCCTTGGCAACCGGCCTGTAGCCTCGGATATCTCGGCCTCGTAAATGAACAACATATATTACACACCAGAAACAGTGGTAGTCAAAAAAATATTAAATAATTATGTCTGATACATTAACTGTTAAATAAATATTCTCAACATATGCAAATCAAGAAATTATGTCCAACTAAACCACATATCATAGGCTGTTCACGGTAAACTGAGAACTTTTGAAAGCCCTTCTTAAGATCTAATTGTATGCATTTTGTGTATGCTTCCGCCTTATGTAGAAGTAAGACTCGCAAGGGCAACATCTCTTTATTCATGCGACGGTCAAGTGAAACTGCGGAATTATTAGAAAATTAATTATTTTACCAATCTGCTCATTTTTTACACTTTGATGCATTAAAATATATAAACAGGAAGTGAAAGTAATAATTTAACTAAACACAAATGGTTACCTGACACTATCCGACGTTAAGTTATGGAACTACTTTTCCTCGATTGTTACCAACTTTACCGAGCGCATGTCAATCAGTGCGCCCGGTAAAATATATGCAGGTAGACAGATACTTTTTTTCTAACGTTGATTTCAAAAGTGCTCACTTTATTGCGAACAGTCTTTAACTAAATTACCATTTAACCTTGTATAAGCCGTTCACGATATATAGTGAGCACTTTTGAAATCATCCTTAGAAAAAAAGTCACTGCTCTTGTCTGCATGTATATATTGTAACGGGCGCTCTGAGAGACATGCGCACAGTAAAGTTGGTAAGGATGGATGGAAAATAGTTACATATCTTAACGTCGAATGAAAAGAGTTAGCTGACCATTTGTAATAGCTTAAATTAATTTTTTTAGCTTTCTGTGTTTTTTTTTAATGCATCGAAGTGTAATAATGAGCATGTTTGCGAAATATTTACTTTTCTTATAATTTCACAGTTTCACTGGACCGACGCATGGATAAAGAGATGTTGCCCTTGCGAGTGTTAATTTTACATAAGGCGGAAGAATACTCAACGCGCATACAAGTAGGTCTTAAGCAGGGCTTTCAAAAGTGCTCATTTCGGCGATGAACAGCCTATATCAGGATTTGCATATCAAAATAGTAAGTCCTGGTGCGCATGAATTCAGTGGGAAAAATCAGCAGCTACAGCGTCGTGAAGGGGAGAAGGGGGGGGGGGATTTTGTTTCGAATGTTTAGTCAGAAAGTGTGAAGAATCCCACGAATAGGCTGTATTGCTGTCATCGGCAGCTCTACAACTCGCTACGTGGCGGGGAACTGAAGGCAGGAGCCGCCACGTAGCAGGCGTGAGATCATCGGCCGTCTGACGCTCGCGAAACTAGTTTCGCCGGAAGCTCTGGCCGCCGGTTATTAATAGGCCGTGGGGATAGATGGCGCGCCGGTCGGCTATTTGCATAGCAAATAATAGTCCCGGTTTCGTGCGACGTGTCGAGGGGCGGGTTTCCACTCCCTTCCCCCCTCTGGCGTCGGGCGAGTCAGAACATGAACACATGTATGTACAGAACAATATCAAAACATCAAAGTATTATAATACTATCGAATTCTAAAGCAAATATAAAATAAAATACAAATAGTCTTGAATTTTCAATATTTAATCTTCATTCTTCAATTTCTTCTGCACATCTGTGCCGCGTCCCGGGCCACTCCAATCTATAAATAAATGAAAACCAAAACAGAAGCACGTGTTCCACTGGCGGCCATACACAATACCTCACACTGAATATCCATGGAGGTTTCTAGTCTTTGTTAAGATAACGTAGTGGTCAGTATGTTGTGTGTTCATGATAAATATTCGTCTAACAGAATAAACTCTCAGTTCTTTTTTGGAAGAGTTTCGTATTTGTGAAGCATAATTTGTGCAAGTAATGGAGTAGGTTGTTGAACAGCTGACTTGAAGAGTATGAAGCCCCCTTTTGGGACATTCGTAAGTTGACAACAGGTAAATGAATTAGTTCTTTATTTCTTGTGCTATGTTTATGGAGAGTATCATTTTTCTGGAATAAACTGTGGTTTTTGGTAATTAACATAACTGAAGCATAACTGTGTTCACATGCTAGTGGTAGGATTGTAGCACTTTTGAACAAAGGCCTACAGGAATCAGATGGTTATTTTCTCAAATAATTTCCTTAGAGCCCTTTTTTGCATACGAAACACTTTATTGTTGTCAGTTGAGTTTCCCCAGAAAATCGTGGTTGTACATCGGGCGAGTCAAACTCGCAGCCCCCCCCCCCCCCCACCTGGGCGAACCGGGTCTGATTCCCTGTGGGGTCACTCCCGGATTTTCGCATGTGTAATTCGTGCCGCTGGTCGGCGGGTTTTCTTGGGGTCTCCCGTTTACCCCCGCCCCTTCATTCCGGCGCCGCTCCACACTCACCTCGCTTCACACCCTTCGGCTCTCAAGACGCCGACGTTAAGAGTGGGATGGACCCCAGAGTCCAAGGTCAAGAAGGAGGGAGCTATATGGGCGACACCAACATGCACGCCTAGTGGATCATCGCCCCTACGTGCAAGGCGTGCAGTGTTTCCGTATATAACAGTGGGACTTTATTACACGCGATGAAAGACCACAGATTAAACTACGACCGTATTTTTGTACTTTTCTCATGCCACTTAAGGAAACTGCACAGGCAAGCTTTATAAATTGTGATATATGACCATTTTCACGATTTTTTGCAAGAATACACTTAATATGACTGAAGTAAAAAAAAAGTGTTTAGATAATAGTTTTTTTCTGGCAAAAGGTCATATTTGCATAACATTTAGTTGCCGAGATGCGCGTATTCGCGCAAACAGCTATTTCACAAAAAATGTGGGGGTCCATCCCACTCTTAAGGCGAAGGAAGAAAGTACAAAGTGGCGTCGGTATGGCTTTCATCGCGTGTAATATCTTACTGTTACAAATATAACTAGCGAGAAAATGAGCTTCCCGGGGAGGTATATCGCATTCTCCGGAGGCCCGTCGCCCGCTTGACGTGTCTTCGAGCCGTCGTGTAGATACTTGCATTGGGACGAGAGGACCTCTTTACTCGTCATGCAGATCACAGCTGCGTGGAAAACATTCGAGGGAACCATTTGTGTGTGTCCACGGCTGTTTGTTCAATATATAGCAACATTCCTGGTAAAAATACACACTGTTGGCGTTCATTTACACACGGAGAGTTTTTCAATTATGATACTCTCCTACGTGTGAGTAACATTACCCTAAATGTATGTGTTATTATTCACAGGAAGTCGATGTTAAATAACACCTTCAATGTATGTGTGTATTTTATCATAAATGTATATGTTTTTTTTTGCAAGGTGCCATTAATTTTTACTCCTACATAGTTTGTGTACATATATACTAATTACGTGTGTTTGTTTACACGTTTATGGTGCAATATCACACACATGCATCTAGTTCAATATATACCAACATTCCTCTCAAATACATGGCTTTGGTGTGATTTTTCACATGAGGTGCCTTCAAGATGGCATAATAGCCATACATGAGTGAAATTACCCTAAATATATAAATGTGTTGTTTTTCGCGTTATGTTATTGTTTAAATACATTTTATTACATATGTTTTTATGCTAGAACTGTCGTGTTTTTTTCCTGTGTGGGTGTGTTTTATTACAGGTACACTATGCTTGTAATAGTCACACATGCACATGTGTGAGTTTTTATTTTGCGCGCACCCACTTTTTGTATAATAATAATCTTTGTAGGTGTGTTTAAACATATAAAACATCGCTTTTAGGAAACTTAGGTAAACTTTTGGGTAAAATTACACCAACTGTCGGTAATTTTTCGGATTACAAGACAAAAATGTAAAAATACACCAACACTGGCTGTATAGAACTACACTTATTTTTTGCAGTGTAGTGTGTAGTTTAACTTGTTCTACTGTCGAGATATTCCCTCCCCCCATGCAGGCAAGGCTTAGGTCTAGAAAATTACATCAAAAAGTGTTTTCAGTTGTAATAATGTTTTGCATGAGAAGTATTTATTACTGTGCGCTACCAACACACTTGTTTTCTCACTGTTTTAAATTTATATTAATTATACATTAAATATAATTTACACATGAAATCAAAACAGAAGTTACTTGTATGTTGACATGAGTAAAGACCTCACAAAAAGTTTGGAATATTCATAAAGAAGACAGACAAGCATGGAATATACGTAAGAGCATAGCAGTTAAACGTGACCAACACTGCCGATACGACATGTGACATTCAAAGTGTATCTAACAAAAAAATGTCCAATCTCACAGACGAACAAACACTAAAGAATAACAAAATCAAGATAATGGTGACCTTGACATGAACAGTGGCCTCGGTGCAGGACAGCAGTCGCTCAGCGCATGTGCGTGCCATTGTTCTTACGTCAAAGGTAGCTATAGGCTGTTCACGGTAAAGTGACCATTTTTGAGGCCCTAGTTATTTTTTTTCCTTTCAGCCAGGTTGTATCCTTCAACCATCTTTTGAAATAAATATTGGCATGTATCAAACACAGTGTATTCCACTACACTAGAAAGTTGACGCCTAACGTTAAAATATAATATATTAACTTACTAATTATTCCAAGTGAGAGGGCTTTAAAAAGTGCTCACTTTACCGTGAATAGACTGTAGTTGCTGTGCAATGCTACCGGTTTAGCGCGAGCGGTTTTCTCCGCGCTCCGCTACTGCGACAAGAAGTAAATATTAAGTTAGAAGAGGACTGCGCGAGCTCGGCAACACCAGTGCCCAGCTCTCTTACAGGTCTCACGTAACAAACAGGTAAACCCCTAGTCTTGACTAGGGAGGGTTTCTTAATTCCCACTGAAACTAAGCGTCGTGTATGGCCTCCATGTGCACTGTCCACGTCCCTCCATCTTCCGGAAAGTCTGGCGAGATCGGTAGATTGTGGACGATTATAAACAGCTTTTTTCTTTTTACGTGAAAAAGTCTTTAAATTTGGGACCATAGTGGGAGTCAATCCAGAAAATCCGATGACAAAATCGGGGCATACGGTTTGGCATTGCAGCTCCGAATCGATCGTCTATATTCAAAATTTAGTTATACCACTCGATTGCCAAATGATTAAAGAATATGTTACGTTGAGAGAGGACTTTGAAGAATCTGTGGGGGGGGGGAATTTCGAGTTCGTTTCGCCGCGTCTCATAACTTTTGACAAGGAGAAGCTACGACGCTCGTTTTCAATCTACAACTCTCGTGAAGATAAATCGATTGCGTGTATAAAAAATTTATGTGGCGTGGTTATGGTGGAATTGTACGAGTTTAATGTAAAAAAAAAAAAAAACTAAGAAAACTTAACTCAATTTCTGCCTGTACTCGTCAAAGAGCCAAGTCGAAATACAGAAATCGTATACGGTTGGAAAAAGAGCATCTCAAAAGCTATCCAGTATATCCATAAAACCCCATATTATCGAGTGAAGCGGTTCCGGGAACGTAAAATAAATACAAAGGCGTCCGAGCGCGTCAACGTAGACGTATTCACATGTCTCCAACACAGCCAAACCCAATTTTTTCAACTTGTCCCAAGCATGCTCAATGCGTTCGTGCGCTCTCTGTTGATCACGAAAGAACTACGCAACTCCTCCCATCCAAACTGCCTTATAGCACAATATTCCAAACTTTTTGTGAGGTGTATATAAAGCTCTTGTGACACATGGCATATTTAGGAAATAACTAAAGACGTCGTACATGGGGTGATTTTCCAAAGGTTTGATCCAAAAAGTGTGACTAGTTGCGCAGCGCGATAGTAGAGAGCGATGTTATAAGTTCGGTACATATAGCGCCAGCAGTATCACGTATTTTCCCCTCCCTCCCTCCCTCCAGCGGCGAGCGATCGAGAGAGCCCTCCCCTACCTTCCCTCCCTCAAAGATGCGAACGTGCATCCGGAACATACGTGAACCATCCAAGGTCGTGCCGTTCTTTCCCTGATTCACTGACCTGCGAAATTTAGGCCGTTAAAATTTTTGATGGCATCTCCTAACATGTTTTGAGAAGCTGAATCCGAAACTCGTGTTAGTTTTTCTCTACCAAGTACAAATTTGTTGCAATACGCTTTTGTACTATACGCCGATTTACTGTTGTTGCTGAATTATTCGGGGTATATTATCGAACGTAACATATTTGTAAATCCATATTTTAGTAAAATATTTCCAAAACTCTTAAATTTACTTATTAATTCCTTTTAACCGCCATATAGTCCCTTTTCCCTCTTGGTCAAGAAGGAGCAGGTTTGATTCTCCTCGGGTGCACAGTGCTCGGATTGCAACAGAAGTAAACACAAAGTATTCGAGGTTTTTTTTTCCTTCAAATTGAGTAGGTATGAAATAAAGCATTTTCTTGAAGATGAAAAATGTGCAACTTACATTAGTCAGTTACGTAACCTAATTTTGTGGGAAAACTTTACATGATAAGAGAATTTGAGTACCATTTTGGAATTCAGCACAACAAATTACATATAAAAGAGATAAAGTTAGCAAAAAAAAGTTTTTTTTTCCGCCGCTGGCCTGTGAGTGCTCTGCGGGTGTCAGGTACAGCGATCGTAAATTCGTGGCAGAGTGTTAACCTTTACGTGTAGTCTTGAGGCTGATCGCCGTGTTCGTGCTGGATATGTGTGTGCACGCAGTTACATACACGCTCGTGTATGTAGACTTGGAGTTCGTCTTACCCTCTCAGCGGCTACGCTAGCGCTCAGGTCCCATCCTTGCCTGGCTGCACAGAGTAGGTGGTGGTACTGCAGGTATAGGCTGAAGTGATCACTTTTTAAGGCCCTTCAAATTTTTTCCTTTCATCCAATTTACTACTTCCTGCTACTTTTTAATATATGTAAACATTGCAATGCGACCATTAAACAAAGTGTATACATTTCACCAACCTCAAAATTTAATGTCTAAGGATGCAATAATATATATTTATTAGTGGTTAATGTCTGTTGGGAGAGTCTTAAAAATGCTCACTTTACCGTGAATAGCCTATAACAGGGCCATTGAATCGATTATTGTGTGTTCACAGTAAAGTGAGTACTTTTGAAAGCCTTGCTTTGGACATACTGTCGTCAGAGGGGGGTATCTGAATTAGCGAGGGATGGAGGTCTTAATAAATAAAGAAGAGAAACTAAATTTAATTTCCCATTTATTCATTCCGCTGTTATTTACAGCCATAAATTATCTGTCTCCACTTGTACTCTTTTTATTTAACAATGAGCGCAATATTTAATGACTATTTCAACTCTAATTGACGTCCATAATCGTCTCTAGGTTACAGTCAATTAAACTCATACTCATTATTAACATGTGTTCAGTCTATCTGTTGCCATCATTTATTCCTTTCACTCACGCATCTAGTCCAATAGTCCAGCCTGCCAGCCACACTCGTCACTGCTAGATACTCGCAGTCGCAGATTTCCCTTCCGCTGGTCACCTCTCCCGCTGCTCGTCTTCTATCGCTCGGACCCCAACCACTCATTCAATCATCAACTCCAACTCAACTCCTGGCCCGGAGGCCTGTCGCAATATTTACAGCGTTGGCCGTGACCATCTGGAAGGTTCAACGCACCCCGAGTCGCGCCGAGAGAACGAGGTCAGTAATCCAAACCATTGGAAATCAATAAAACCAGGGTCAGCAGAATGCGCCGTTAAAGAGACTGTCATGTCGGCTCGCTTTCTATATCTGAAATGCGGCCACTATCTGGGGCGCTTCCGCCGCTATCATATAACGACTCTCTGTTCTCATCGCTCGCGCGGGATGCGAAGCCAACGTCAACGACGCGTAACAATACTTTTCTTATAGGCTGTTAATGGTAAAGTGAGCACTTCTGAGGCCCAAGTTACTTTTTTCATTTCAGCCATTTTTTTATATCCTTAACAACCTTTTCAAATAAATAGTGCCTTGTAAATGATAGAAAAAACGTGTATATTCCGCCGCGCTCGAAAGTTAACGTCTAAGGCTAAAATAAAATATATTTATTGACTGTTAATTTTATTGAGAGGGCTTTCAAAAGTGCTCGCTTTACCGTGAACAGGCTATATTTCGTATCCTCACACTATGTAAAGTTAACGCTGACAAGTGCCTCCTCACTTTATTCGTGCGTAGTCCAAGTGAAACCATGGAACTGTTAGGAATATAAATGCATTACTAAAACTCGTATTCATGCTTTAATTACTTTGTATACACTCGCAGTAGAATGTTTTAAAACTGTTTTTATTAACTCGTTTCTTTATGTATTCCAATCACTCCATCGATTCCCTCATGAGCAGAAGTCCTGGGACTTTGACATCGCCACATTAATAATAAACATTTAACAGTAATGCAACACAACAGTAACGTCGGACATCATCATTATAGGCTGTGAAACTTGTGAAAGTCCTGCGTAATATCTCGTATGCACATTGCGTATTTTTTCGCCTTATGTAAAATTAACATTGCCATGAGCCTCAGCACTTTATTCATGCGTCGGTCATGTGAAACTGGAATTATTGAGGAAGAAAATATTCTACATACCTAGTAATTTTATACTTCGATGCATTAACAATAAACATAAAGCGAAAGGAATAATTTAATTGATCACAAATGGTTACCTAACACTATCTATTCGACGTTAAGGTATGGAACTACTTGCCATCCATCGTTAACCAACTTTACTGGGCTCGTGTGACTCAGTGCGCCCGTTAAAATATATGCAGATGGGGGCAAAGACTGTTTTGTAAGGTTGATTTCAAAAGTGCTCACTTTATCGTGAACGGCCTTTAACAGTAGCAAACTGGTGTTAAAGTTGAGTTACAGTTAATCTTACTGCCCCGTTGTTGCCGACTTCACTGGAAGCTAGTATTCCGGTGCGCGTACAATTACGTAGCTAACGGTTGATTTCAGAAGTGCTCACTTAACTGTGAACAGACTTTGCAAACACGTGCATTGACTCTGGACGCACTACAGTCTCTAAGAATTGTGATTGGTGGCGTGCCAGCACACTAGCGTCGTGGGCGTGGTCTCGCCATTTGCGGCTCTCGCTGTAGGCTGTTCACGGTCAAACGAGCACTCTTTAAAATCCCTGCTTAAGTTCTCCTTGTACGCACGTTGTGTACTCTCCCGTCTTATCTAAGATTAACATTGCCGTGGTCCTGATAACTTTGTTCATGCGTCGTCCAAGTGAAACTGTCAAGTTATTATTATTAGCAAGCGAATTATTTACAAATGTGGTCAGCTTTACACTTCGATGCATTAAAAAAAAAAACAGAAAGCAAAAGAAATAAATTTAAGTTGTCACAAATGGATACCTAACATTGTTTATTCGACGTTAAGATATGGAACTACTTCCCATCCATCGTTACCAAATTGACTGGGCGCATGTACCACAGTGCGCCCGTTACAATATATACATAGGCAGGGACAGTGGCTTCTTTCAAAGGTTGATTTCCGAAGTGCTTACGTTATTGTGGACAGCCTTTACGGTGCTTCACTGTCTCTTGCACGCTTTTGGAATTAATATTTGAAAACCGATTGCCAGGCCGTAACTCGCAAAAAAAAATAAATAAATACGCACAGTAATGCCGGCAGCGTATCAGAGTCTGGTTCTGTCTCTTGGGCTTCTTACAGTGTAACCCCAATATCTTCACACTAACAAAACTTTGAAATATCACCCTGTGTGTGACGTGTTTGGGTTATTTCTTAAATGCGTTTTATACCTCTGTTAAAATTATTTTATTTTTAGTTAAATTGAACTTGTACTAATATTCTATCGATTAATTATATTATGTTATTTGTAAATAATATGAATAAAAATAGGTGCGTGCAAGAATTTTTGCCGGTTCGGCGGAGCGACAGTGACCTGTTATTTAGCTGACAGAACATTACTTTATATGAGATTATTTAATTAATTAGTCCAGTTAATAATATTCACTTTGCGATTCCGTATTGAACATTAAGATCCGGGGTATAGGCGTTGTCACAAAATTACGTATTACGTACACAATTTTATACATTAACGGAGCTGTACAAAACAATATAACATGAAAAGTAAGCAGTGCATTCTTATATAAATTTAAATAAACTTGTGTATGACGTTACATATATAAATAGAAAACATGACAAATGTGATAAGTTTAATACAAATAAAAATTACTGTCCAGTTTTAAATTTACCATAATTTCTAATAATACGCCTATATTGAGAAATTCTTTAACAATAATAATCACCTGTCATGTAAGCTTTTTATTTTATTTACAAGATTTTATCTGTACTAATTATTAAATTCTTAAGGTCAAGGGGTAATTTGTTAAAAATCCAAATAACAACGTAATAGGCACCTGTTCAGTACATACTGTATTTGTGAGGAAGTGAAAATTGTTCTTAGTCCTATTGGAGAATGAGTGTAAAGTTTAAATTTAATTGATAATGTCAAAATTCTCAGCAACAGATACATGTAATGAATAAATGTAGTGACAAGGCACAGTGTTTATTTTTAATGCTGAAATATTGGTCTACAAGAATCTCTGTCTTTCTTTTAAGTCAATATTATTATGTCATTTTTGTAGGATAAATATACAGGTATTTTGCTTCGAGTTATCCCATACTTCGTCACGGAATAGTTAAAGTAACAAATATACATTACCTTGAACGTATTTACATCAAGTTTGTTTTTAATAATCGACTATTTCGTCAAGAAAGGATACAAGGTGTGTGTAAGAAGTTCGGTGAATGTGTGTCTCAGTTCGATCCAGAATCAAAGCGGAGATTTAAGGAAGGAGTGGCATTCACCGACGCCCCCCCCCCCCCCTGTTTACAAGAGCCCAAGGTCAAGACAATGTTGATCACCTTCTTCGACAACGATGGCATCATCCACGAGGAATTTGTTCCCGCGGGTCAGACAGAGAACGCCACGTTCCATGGGCTAGTTTTGAAACTGTTGCTCCATCACGTACGCCATGTTTGACCCAGAGTTGCACGGGCCTGGAGGGGGGATGTCGCTGCGCGACAACGCGCCTACGCATTGCGCGATCCGCGTGCGTCAATAGTCGGCTCAGTTCTAATCCCCGGTCCGAGATCGAATGATCCTAGCTCGGAACCAGAATCTAGTTTGATCTTGGTTTCAATGTAAGTGTTGCACAAACGAAATTTAACGATTCTGGATCTCAGATTCGTCGATCTTCGTTCCAAAGTGAGAGATCGAGATTAAGTATGAAACAAATTTTGCTATTGGTTCGTAATGTATGACGTCATGGAAGTAGGCGTATTTTTCACTACAGATAAAACTAGATGTGCGATGTTTTATCTGTTTTAAGTGAATTATTGTTGTACGTATTTTACTGAATAATGTTAAGTACGTATAATGTTGTTTTAATTTATCAAGAAATCAACCGTAGTTATATCCGTTGGTGTATTTTCAAACTACATTTGTCGACGATGGCTGCTGATCTCGGATTGGGATTTCGAACCGCCAATTTCGGTGGTTCGAAATGAACTTCATCTCGATCCCCAGTCCAGCTCTAACCTCGAATGATGCAACAGTTTTCTCTGTCGATCTTAGATCCCATCTCGGATCGAGTTTCGAACCACGATGGTGCAACCGGGCATAAGTCACCCTCCGTACTCGCCTGACCTGGCGCATAGGCTAAAGATGAGGTAGACCGATCTCGCTGGCTGGTGTCTCAACTTTGAGATGCTTGTCTGCCAACATGTCTTGCGAAAACGGCATGACTTGGATGTTAAGGTTATAAAACTGTTTGGTAAACAAGTGCTTAGAGGTATTTTATACTTCCTCTAACCAATTGTAATGTAGTTTCATTAAATAGATATTGGTATGTAATGGTGCTTATCGTTTAAAAATTAAGATTTAAACAAACACGTCCATCATGACTGTTGTGTATGATTGGGGTAGGTCAATGTTGGGTACCTGCGCAAAAGATGAATAAAGGCTGTTCACGATCAAGTGAGCACTTTTGAACTCAACCTTAGAAAAAAAGTTACTGCCTCTGCCTGCATTTATTTTAACGGGCGCGCCTAGTGGCATTCGCATAGTAAAGTTGGTAACGATGGATGAAAAATAGTTCCATATATTAACGTCAGGTTAAATGTTACGCAACCATTTGTAATAACTTAGAATATTTCTTTGGCGTTGTACTTTTTTTTAATTTATCGAAATGTAAAAAATAGCATGCTTGTGAAATATTTACTTTTCTAATCATTTTAAAATTTCACTTGACCGACGCACGAATAAAGTGATGAGGCCTATGGCAGTGTTAATTTTACATAAGGCGGAATAATACAAAATGTGCACACAAGTAGATCTTAAGCAGGGTTTTTAAAATTGCTCGTTGTACCGTCAACAGCGTATAAACGGTCTACCTCATCTTTGGTCTATGATCTGATGTCTACGGACTTCTCTCTACTTCCCTGTCGGAAGAGCGCCTGGGAAGGCGCACGTTTTTGCTACCGGAGATGAAAACCAGCGATGTGTGACAGCGATTCCTAAAGAGGTCTTTGCGGACACTTGCCAGAAGCGTTTTGAACGTTGCTGAACTTTTGTTGTATCATATGGCGTTTACTTTGAAGCCCAATAAAGGTCAGTTGTTTGTATCTTCTGTATTCTCTCTTTCTGATACCATGCCGCAATTTTCTCGACACAATGCCGTTTGTTATTAATTCGCATTCCAAGAAATTCTTTGCTATTTGTCCTTTTCAATATTCCCACCTGCTGGTTTCATGTTGCTAACTGCCTTGTTCTACTTTACAAACTCGAAGTGTGTTTTATCAATGTTTACTTTTGAAATATTACATTTAAACAGTGATTTTAGGACAAATAATTTTTTGGCGAATAATAAAACCGTCTTTTATTTTCACTTAGAAAATCCACTGTTGTCAAAAGCCGTACAAAAGTCTTTAATTGTTAGGCATCTATGTTGATAGTGGGTTAACTTGGGAACCACATGTACAGTATGTCGTGTTATTTGTCTGAAGTAATATTTTTGTGATAGTTATTATGTTAGGACAGCAAATTTGGCACAATTCCTGTATATTATGACTTATGGACTTCTAATATTTGATAATAGTGCTACTAAGAGAAACTATTAGAATCCTAGCAATATTATGTTATTAGAGAACGTTGTGGACCTTTGTTTATTAAATTACAAATTTTATCAGTCATAAACTTGTATATTAAAATTGTTATAATTTATTTTAGGAATAAGTTAAACTGATACAGATCTACAGTCAAGATGTACCACACACCAGCAGGCTTATTCACGTACCCTACTGTAGGTTAAGTAAATCAAAAGAGAATTATAATGCACTAGGTCTGAAGTTGTATAATAAATTGCCATCATATATTACTTCTTTGCCAGACAATATTAAAAATAATAAGTCACATAGTTGGTTAACTGTTACAACATTCTATTCAATAAATGAAAATTTTAATATTATTATTGTTATTGTATTATAGTTTAAGTGTTGCTTTTGTATTTGAATTGATGTCTATTGTTTTTTTTTTATACGAAAGGCTGTTCACGTTAAAGAGAGTACTCTCGAAATGAATTTTATAAAAATCACTGCCCCTACTTATATAAATATATTAACAGGTGCACTGAGCTACATTCACCCAGTAAAGTTGGTAACGAAGGATGGAAAGTAGTTCCACGCATTAACGTCATATAAAAACTGTTAGGTAACCATTTGTGATAACTTAAAATATTTTTCACTTTCGGTTTTTTAAAATGCATTTTAGTGTAAATATGAGCATATTTTTAGAATACTTGCTTTTATACTAATTTCACAGTTTCACTTGACCGACGTTTGAATAAAGTGACGAGGCTCAAGGCAACGTTAATTTGACAATAAACGGAAGAAGATGTAACGTGCATGCAAATAGATCATCAGCAGGGTTTTCGAAAGTGCTCCTTTTACCGTGAACAGCCTATAACGACAGTAGAGTATTATTAATGATAGGATCAGTTGGACGCCGAGCTCCAGGTCGGCGGTGAAGTAAACGAGCCATCTTCACTGTGAACACTGGACAACGTGGCGACCTGCTCTCGGCAGTACGGCCGGGATGGACGTTTGGCCGGATAGTGGGTAGACACCCGCACTTACATCCGGCCGAACAGCCTGTCCGGTCGCTCTGCTCTACTACGGTGACGCCTGTTGTGCGTAGCTGGTGCAAGGGTGTCTGAGCGGTTAGACTGCTCGCCTCCTACCACTGCCGGGTCGCCTACGGATTTTCGCATTTGACGATGCCGTTGGTCAGCGCAGCTCCATACTCACCTCAATCACTCTCATCGGCTCTCATGACCTCGATGTTAAGAGCCGCCCAAATATTTTCTCTTCAAGACAGTCCTTTGGAATTTCTGCGTCGCGCACGATCAGAATTTACCACATGTTCACACTCAATGTATCTGGCAGCTATATGTATTAATCTGCACAATTTGTCACATTGAAATATATATGTATTTATTGTGTTTGTAATATATAAATAAAAAGCAGCTTTTGGCAACAAACTGTTGAAACCCAGCCTAGTCATCACACCTGTATGCTTCTGTTGATAGCCTACATAGCGTGGGGACATAGTTTCTGGATGTTGCGAACATAACCACTTTTTACATTTTATGCAGTGATATTTACTTAAAAGTGTTTTCTTTGTACGAGAACGTGATTCGCGCCTTTTTGTCTTTTCTCCGTATCGTTCTGTTCCTGATTCCATCATCTCATTTTCCTTTTTGGCCTTGTAGCTTCAGTTGATGTAGGAATTCTTCAACAAGCCCGCCTGTCAGATCTCGCATTAACTTTCTCAGAAACTCTTCTAGGTTTGCTCCTATTTCTGTTGCTCAAATAAGCAACATGAGCATTTACAGCAACAGTATTCGAAATGCTGTGACATGCAACCAGCGGCCAGCGCCGTGTATTTCTAGCAACATTGTAGGCTGCATTCCAGTCATTTCGTCTAAAATGTCGATACCAGATTTGGTGCGTTGTAGAAAATAATGATATATAGTTTCCTAAGGTAACACAAGTGTTCCTATGACACAAGTGTCATCTTATCTCATTTGTAAAACAAAAAATACTGATCTGTGTTTCTCTGTTCCTATCTGAAACACATTCAGCAGGCAACTCTCGCTTATTTTCCGTGATAGTGCCAACATAACTAAGTTTACGTTTAAACAAATTCCCAGCAGTTACATTTCGACCACTACAATGAATATGGCCTGAAAACTCCTACTGATGATCACTACCAATGTTGCCCTTCTTGAAAGGCCCTTCATGCTGCAACCCCACATACACTTCAAGAGTACTCGCACAATACTTTTTTACTGCAATCATTTCTGATTCCCTGTTTAGCGGATTTTGATGGAATGTACTGGTAAACTCCTCCAAGTGAGTAACACTCCTTTGCAGTTATCAACAAACAATGCACAAATATGACGCACAACAGACAGCCCATCTGTTTTCTTTGTGAATTCTCTCGTGGGTTTGTTACCAAAAAGGACAGACACCACAGAACAAAACTTCTCGACACCGACTTCAGTTTAACTGCGCGAATCTCTAACGTGCAGCCTGCTGTTTCGCAGTAAACTCGCCAGCTAAAGCAGGTCAGACTATGCTTTCAATTCTACTAATCCCCTTTCCCTGGAGTAATGCCCTGCTACTGATTTATGTTCGCCAATAATATTTAACATGGAATCAATCATGAGTCATACAATACAACAGAGCTTCCACTGGTGTTATACAGCTCGCAGAGTGACGGCCAACTCCGGGTACACGTAGAAGTAAGTTGTGATCTAGTTCTGGTATTCCTTGCTGGCACATGGGCACTCCGCTTTCAGTTACCTTTCCCTGAAAATAAAAATTAGTGAAGTGAAGTAAAATTGAACTTTAGAAATAAAAGTGCACGTGTTTACAGTTTACTTGAATTTGTGCAAAAAAAAAAAGCTTCAGTTTCTATGCAGTCAATAAATAATAATAAAATGGTATGTGAATATCAAATATGTGTTTTTGAGTGGCATTAGAGTGGCATAAAAATTGCATTCATTATTATAAATCCTGATAAAAATATAGGAAATGTATAAATGGTATTTATCTGTCCACTTTCTTATCCGGTGGTATTGTCGAAGATATTCGTGGCCAGTGCCCCGATATTTCCACTCTTTATTCGACATAATCACTAAGTTATCATAGAACTATCATCACCGTGTGTATACTCTGCGAATGACAAGTGATACACTTCAATATCTATTTCCCTAGAAAACACGACGAGTCGACCACACTGTGAGAAAGTCCAACAAAATATTTGTTCGTATGGTGCCAAATATATAGGTAGTCGCCCTAACAAAATACACTGTTCCGCAAACAAAATTTGGAAAGCAACAAAATTACTTTTGTTTGTCTAACAAAATATGTGTTTGAGTAAACAGAATCTCATCTCTGTGTTGAGCCAAAATAAATTAGACTGTTAACAAAATATTTTGTTAAATAAAGTGTGTGTGTATATTTGTTTGGCCACTCGTTTGACTGCTTTCGTTCGAAAATACAGCTCGACGGTTTGTTTGTATTTTTGTGACAATTAGGGTAGTAACCGTGTTTGTTAGTATATCTATTGATGCTTAACAATCGTGTAAAGACTTTAATAAAACAATGCAACAAGAAACTGACAAGTAAACGTGTAAAACTTGAAATATTTGTTTGCACACGTTGCTCAATATTTGCAGTACATCTATTTAAAAGCTTTCCTGCGTCATCAGTTGTCACATTAGCTGAGTTTACCGAGACGTAGCGCTCGGACGCAGGTGATCCAGGTTCGAAACTCGGTCGAACTTGTACAATTTTTTTTTTTTTTTATCGGCCCAAACTGTTTAATGTGTGTGTAGGCAAAAACAAATTTTTAGTTTGCACCAACCAGATCTTACAGTTTGGAGCAACCGAATGAGTACAACAAAATATTTCATTGCTCCTATACAAACAAATAATTTGGTTGCACCAAGCAAATCTTGTTTTGATTCAACAAAACCTTGTACTCTGTGCATTTCACTTTTTGCGCTGACCTCGCACTACACCACGCAACGTATCCCACATATACACAACTGCTATCTATACGCAGGCAACCGAACTAGCTTAGGACTGTCCATAGCATAATAAACAGTGTCGCTGTCTAGGCAGGTTCTCTGAGAACTAAATTTATATCTCGAGACGTTTACAAGTAATGGCAAAAATACAAAGGCTTGTATAGTCCATTTGCGGTTTCTTCACACTTTATGAACCGAACCTTAGAAAAATCACCCGATGCATTACAGGCCTGGTTGTCACAAGCGTTTCATAGTTGTGTTAACATAAAATACCTTATTTTTTGGATAAATCGCACGTAAATATTATTTAGAAATCATAATATATAATTAATGTGAATGAAATCAGGAAGAAAATAGGCGTGTTGGTAATACCTATTAATTAGTAGTTCTTATGCAAAATATTATTTAACTGAGTGCGCACGAATGCGGTACGTTGTCCCTTTGGTGTAATTTATTAGACTCGGTTAAGCTTTGTTTGCATGAGGCGGAGGAATATCCTGGAAGTAGACCTTTGGCAGGGCTTCAGAAAAGTTTGAAGTAACCGCGAATTGACTATATCTGTCGGGCCGATTGCGTGTGATGCAGGATTGAGTAAAAGGGTGTACTACTCGAGTACAAATCAGTTTCATTTTGTAGTCCTTAAGGAGCCGTGTTTCCTTCCATTTTTTTTTTTTTTTATAAATCTTTATCGAACTATGAGGAATACTTGGGAACATTTTTAGAAGTTTGTACAGTTTCAGGTATATCCGTTGTTTGACCATGTAACACAGAAAAGATAACATTACGAGGAAACACATAATTAAAGGAAACGAAGTGAAACGAATCACGGGAGAAAGGGAATTTGGAGTTCCCTGCCTTGACAAGTTTGGTTTTTAAATATCGAATCTTCAAATTGAGTTTTCGAGAATAATCGGTAAATCCAAGATGGTGGTATACCTCCCCCATTGGTACAACAGAGAATAATAGGCGTATATATATAATGTTTATTTATGTGCTTATCGGTTGACTTAATTACTATTATTGAAGCAGCTATTCACATGAAGAAGAAATAAATAATCCCTCTGTTTTATTTGAATTTCAACTGTGAGATTTAAAAGATGTTATTTGTATTGAATACAATATATCGTCTACGAGAGCTTGTATGCTGTTCTAAATTTAATTTGGTGGCTAATTTCTACTAAGCAAGTTTCTCAAACTGAATTCCTACAAAATTTTGTTAATACCGAATTACTTGTAATATTGTTTCTAGCTGTTTTATTCCTACTCTGGTATTGTCATTCACGAGTCTGAAGCTTGTCGTGCAACTTAAAAATCTTCATTGGCAAGTACATTTATTAATTACCATAATAATTCAACGCTCTTTATATTTACGGGGTCTTCGTGAGGTTGAAAATATTGTACCGTCACACTGAAAATTGCGAGTAAATCATGTTACTAGTCTTGACGAACGCACAAAAACACTCTTGTCTCGGTAATGTACTCGTACTTGCTGTCGTGTAGCAGGGTGCTTCTTCTCAAAGGGCGCGAAGTGTTTTGTGTTTGGAAGCGATATTGTGAAGTTTAGGCGACGCCCGCATTAAATTATTTAACGTGCGAACCTCTTGTTTATCGCTGGGCTGATTCTCCACTACGTAGCGCCCTTAACGACCTTCAAAAATAACTTGTTCTGTAGTCTGTTCGCGGTTCCTTCGCACTTTGAGCCGAACCTGCTATAATCAACCCCCGCGTATGACGTGCGCTGCAAATTTCACAAGCGTTTTATACTTTTGTAAATAACAACATTGAGAAAATAGTTCTCACGCAAAATGTCACTACACTCGGTGCCCGCGAATATTATGCGTTGTACCTCGGGTGTAATTTTCTATACTTGGTTAAGCTTTGTATGCAGGAGGCGGAGAATATCCCGCAAGCAGAACCTTAGCAGGACTTCCGAAAAGCTTCTCCAAAATGTAACAGAAAAAAAAAAAAAAATTTTTTTTTTTCGAATTTCTTAACGGGGTAGTATTCTCTTAAGACAATGACTTTGAGTTTTTTTGTTCGAATAGGTTATTTTTAAAATTGATGCATTGGAAAACAATTTTTTTTAAATTTTGATCTCCAACAATAGCGCGCGTGTGTGTGTGTTTGCAGGTTTGGGAGGCATTGTGTTAAGCGGGAGTCACAGACCCGACAGATACGGCAGGACAAAACCAGCAACCACGACACAACATTTATATTTTCATTGTGACTGCTCGAATTTACAGCCCGACAGTTTGCTGGCGCGACACGACGAGTAGAATTATTAGGAACAATTTAGAAGGCGCTGATTAACTGCGCTAGTTTTAAAGGCGACGGGCAGACGGGGAAATTTGGAATACATGATGGGGGGCAAAGTGTTATCGCTATAGCATAAAAAGGTACAATTATTATTTTTAAGTGTTAAATACAGTAATTTTCGAAATTTTCTTCTTTTAAGCTGCGTATTTGCCATTGTAGGGAAAGCTTGACATACATTTTCTAGGTTGTACACTCTGTGCGTCGTGCCGCACGACACGACGAAAATAGAAATAATTTGTAATCCATAATTGCTGGTCGGACGACAGAATTGTCGGGCCTACGTCAGATCTATCTTGCATTTCATTGGCTGTTTAGTTTTAAGACGCCCGTCTACCTAGAGGTTTATCTGCTTTTGAAGCCGAGAGGCGAGGGAGCGTTAAGGCGACATTGCCACGCGCACCAAGTACCCCATCGCCACTAAGCGCAAGGCTCTGAACTGGCGTGCAGTATTTTGGGACTTCCAGCGGCGACCCTATTATTTTATTGTTGGAAAGTGTGTAGGAAATTTCAGTGCATGCCCCTTGAATGGTTTTGTATGGATCTGACACGTACATTTTGAGATACGGCGCTTTGAAAAAGCCTTTTTAGCCATTTTGGCGTGCTCTGAAATGGCGTTTCAAATTAACGCGAGGTCTTGAAAACACTCAACAGCCCTCGCCTGAAATGTGTTCTTGTTGTAGGCCAGTACACTGGACGAACGTTGAATACTTTCGTAGAAAAACGTGTATTTCGAACTCACTGCAGCGCGCTTCAAGCGCCAGGTAGACGGGCGCCTTAACTGCCGTGTCGGGGCTGTTTGATACCGGCATCAGGGGCAGGTATAGTGTCGAGGAGAGGTTGGTTGAGATCGGCGACCACGTTATGGCTGCAGGCTGCTGGGGAGGAGGGAGGCTGCAAGGTCGGCCAATTACACCTCGTAGAGCGCGGTAATTGTTTCCTCTGGCGCACTCTCTCTCAACCCGCGGCTATTTATAGACGACGTCCGTCTTTCCCCGTCAGCGACAAGCTGGCCCAACCTCCCGTGTCGCTACTACAGAAAATGGCGTGTCTAATGAGCGTGACGTCGTGGAAGCGCTGGACAGTCCTCCTGTGAAGTGTTGTTCTTCTCGTAGATCGACACATTCGATGCGTGTTTAATACTTTCGCAGGAAAACGCACTTTTCGAATCAGCCATTGGCCCTGCCTGCGCGCTGAGTGACATGCAAGTTGGCAACGAAGGATGGAAAGTAGTTCCATATCTTAACGTCCAATAAAAATTTGTGATAACTGAAGTTTTTTCTTTCTCTTCCTGATTTGTTTAGTGCATAGAAGTGTAAAAATGAGCACATTTTTAAAATATTTACTTTCCTAATCATTCTACTGTTTCACTTAACAGAGGCATGAATAAAGTGATGGGGCACATGGCAATGTTAAACGTACATAAGGCGGAAGAATACACAACTTGCATACAAGTAGATCTTTAGCGGGGCTTTCAAACGTGCTCATTTTACCGTGAACAGCCTATAACGCACTGTAATGCAATTCAAGCGCCAGCTAGAGCTATGCGGGAGTCTCAAGTTACATCACTTTCTAACTATGGCGTTGAAAATGTCATGATCTTCAGCCCCCCCTTTTCCGTAATGTTTGTTGAGCTTCCACAGTCTTTCTACAAATCGATGCCTCTGCAAGATGCCTTAACTAGGATCCGAACCCAGAACCTCCCGCACCGCAGACTGACTGCGCCACGAGAGGTCGGCTTCAAAGCCGTATGGGGAGAAATCGGAGAAATGCGCCGAGCGATTTCGAAAACTAATGTCTCTGAATTATGCCATGTGGGAGCTATATTTGGTTCTTCTATTAATCGTGCAACTATGAAACTAGACTGTTCCCATTGTTAAAAAAAAAAAAAAAAATTGTGGTTCGGACCATACACAGTTTTTGACACACATATGTAATTTGTTAATTTATCGCCAGCTTAGAAGCGGCCTGTTCGGAACTTGAGTGCACCTAGCGGCGGGCGGGCATTTGCCCATAAAGAATGTGTTTTTGTTGCCAACCTGAGCAGAACAAACCTGAACGCGGCCCGAGTTCCTTTGTTCGCGTCTTGCTCGGCTGAGATCTTGTAATTCGGTGTTGTGTGGTGTTGTGCTGTACCCGACCGTCACGCGCCGGTTAGCATTCATTTCCTACTTCCTTCTGCTCTGTTCCGTGTTCTTTTCCGTTCTTTGTCTGTACAGCTTCCCCATCGACTCTCATAATGTCGGCCGTGAGCCCAAGTTATTTATTATTCGTGTCCAGGACATAAATATGCGAAGTTTAATATGAATTACTTGAGGATCTAGTTCATTTCAGCGAATTAAATTGAACGTGCAGCCCAGAATTCAGCCGTCTGTACGGCCCTGCCATTAGCTGCATACAAATCTTCCCTTGTGAATGAATCCTCTAGGCTCTTAAGCTGGACTCGCAACCATCCGTTTCATCCGTCAGTCGCCCGTCCGGCCGTCGGTCACCAATTCCAGGGCAACTTTTTTTTTCTATCCGTCACATATATCAAACTTTTAACTTTCGACGGACGGATGGATGGGCCACCGCCTTGTAATATCGTTCCTTGAACATGGCGGTCGGAAAACCGCCACTAGTTTATATTGTCTGGATATTTTTCTTATTAAATACACAAGGCAGTTAAGTTGTTTACTTTTTTACGTTTCACCTTTGAATTGAATTGAAGATGACGTATAGATTTTCGGAGGAAATGCTGATAAATTACGCTAGGGAAAGAGAATATATCTATTACATTCATTAAAAACATTCGTCTGTGCACGACAAAGTTAGTGTTGTTGGGTGGTAACACTAGAAATTTTCTGGCCCGACGGATCGACGGACTGTTTTGAGTCGCTTTCAACTGACGGACGAAAAAATGGACGAATGGCTGACTGATGGAAGCGACGGATGGTTATGAACCCACCTTAACAGACCAGAAGAGGTTGAGGGTCCTGACGCTCTCAAGCAATGTAACCCCACTTTTTGATATTTCCTGTGCATCACGACACACCAGTCCTGAGTCTGCCCAGGACCATCCACGTGGCATAGGGCAGATGGTAACCAGCGGCAGGCTTCTCCTTGATGTGCTCCCAAAGATCTTCAGTTAACGAACTACGCCACAGTGTTATATTCCTGTGCATCACGACACACTAGTCCTGAGTCTGGCCAGGACCTTCCACGTGGCATAGGGCAGATGGTAACCAGCGGCAGGCTTCTCCTTGATGTGCTCCCAAAGATCTTCAGTTAACGAACTACGCCACAGTGTTATATTCCTGTGCATCACGACACACCAGTCCTGAGTCTGGCCAGGACCTTCCACGTGGCATAGGGCAGATGGTAACCAGCGGCAGGCTTCTCCTTGATGTGCTCCCAAAGATCTTCAGTTAACGAACTACGCCACAGTGTTATATTCCTGTGCATCACGACACACTAGTCCTGAGTCTGGCCAGGACCTTCCACGTGGCATAGGGCAGATGGTAACCAGCGGCAGGCTTCTCCTTGATGTGCTCCCAAAGATCTTCAGTTAACGAACTACGCCACAGTGTTATATTCCTGTGCATCACGACACACCAGTCCTGAGTCTGGCCAGGACCTTCCACGTGGCATAGGGCAGATGGTAACCAGCGGCAGGCTTCTCCTTGATGTGCTCCCAAAGATCTTCAGTTAACGAACTACGCCACAGTGTTATATTCCTGTGCATCACGACACACCAGTCCTGAGTCTGGCCAGGACCTTCCACGTGGCATAGGGCAGATGGTAACCAGCGGCAGGCTTCTCCTTGATGTGCTCCCAAAGATCTTCAGTTAACGAACTACGCCACAGTGTTATATTCCTGTGCATCACGACACACCAGTCCTGAGTCTGGCCAGGACCTTCCACGTGGCATAGGGCAGATGGTAACCAGCGGCAGGCTTCTCCTTGATGTGCTCCCAAAGATCTTCAGTTAACGAACTACGCCACAGTGTTATATTCCTGTGCATCACGACACACCAGTCCTGCCTGAGTCTGGCCAGGACCTTCCACGTGGCATAGGGCAGATGGTAACCAGCGGCAGGCTTCTCCTTGATGTGCTCCCAAAGATCTTCAGTTAACGAACTACGCCACAGTGTTATATTCCTGTGCATCACGACACACCAGTCCTGCCTGAGTCTGGCCAGGACCTTCCACGTGGCATAGGGCAGATGGTAACCAGCGGCAGGCTTCTCCTTGATGTGCTCCCAAAGATCTTCAGTTAACGAACTACGCCACAGTGTTATATTCCTGTGCATCACGACACACCAGTCCTGAGTCTGGCCAGGACCTTCCACGTGGCATAGGGCAGATGGTAACCAGCGGCAGGCTTCTCCTTGATGTGCTCCCAAAGATCTTCAGTTAACGAACTACGCCACAGTGTTATATTCCTGTGCATCACGACACACTAGTCCTGAGTCTGCCCAGGACCTTCCACGTGGCATAGGGCAGATGGTAACCAGCGGCAGGCTTCTCCTTGATGTGCTCCCAAAGATCTTCAGTTAACGAACTATGCCACAGTGTTATATTCGGCGATTTTTAAGAGAAGATGGATTTGGCTCAGTTGTCTGCAGGAAGTACTGAAAGTGCTCAAGCGAACACAGCGAGTTTGGAGGAACGAGATAATTATTGAAATACATTATGTTATGAAAATTTTGGTTTATGTATAAAATCACATAAAGAGTTCTATTTTGTTGAATACAAGGAATGTTGAAGTATTTTCGATAAATGGTGGCCCGTGACATTTTTTTTTTTTTTTTTTTTTTTGGTGAAATAACTTTTATTTGCGTTGCCTTGAAACTGAAAAAATTGCGATTTTTGACATGTTGTTTTGCTGACTCGTGGAATATATTTTGGTTTGTGGTCGGTGAATGATACCTCCCTCCACATTAGTCCTTTTTCGTGTCCACGCTCCCTCTGGTTCTGAAAATAGTAGTACGTGTGTAGTTGACATACTGAGCAGGTTGACGGCCGAGTGTATGGCGAAGGGAGAGACCGCTGTAGTCGTAAACAGTTCTGTCTTCATAACCGTTGATGTACTCGTACGCGAGTCACATCTGGCCACCAAACTTGACGTTCATGTATTTGTCAGTTTCTCAGTTGCTCTCTGAAGTATTTGTTTTGCGAGATGAAAGTAGCCTATTTGCTATGGAATGTCCTTACGATGATAACGTAGGCGTGGAAATTGCTGCGCATGTAATTCAAAATAGAGTCGGAACCTGGAAAATGCGTTCTTGTTTGTATCGTTGTGTGGTAAAATAACGGGGTAGTCATAAAAGAACAGTGGCTGCACGCCAATTGGGTTTCTTCCTCTTAGAGACGACAGAACTATGCGATGTTCACTCCAGTCTCATTCGTACTTCTTTCTTAGTGCCTTAAACACGCAAAATTGCTTCAGGTAGGTAGGTGACTTGGTACTCGTTTACGCTGCAGCATATTTAACGTATTTAAAATAAAATTTTAGTTTATGTATCCCATACATTTGTAGGAGAGCGCAGATAGTAATATACTGCCTTTTTTTTTTTTTTTTAAGTGTCGATACATACGTATGTTGGAAAAAATATTTTGGAATAAATTGTTTTTCTCGAATATTCCCCACAATATGATTAAGGCAAATACTAGGCAGCAAAATTAGTCCCACAAAGCTTGTTTTAAAGTAGTTTTTTCGTACAGTTTTTATGTTTTGCTGTCGCTGTAACTCTCTAAATTGCCACCTATAGTGGAGATTTTCTGCAAAATGGCGATAGCAAGGCTAGTATTAGATTAGGATTTAAAGATTTTATTTCGTATGGGACTGACGATCTACATACCTGCCTTGTTAATAAATTTACGAAATTAAAACTCTACAGATACGATTAATTTTTAATTTGTCAGGCAGATGTGTTTATCGAAGATAAGTAGTAATTCGTATTCAGCGCCAGTGTTTACGGTGCAGCAACTAGATAGCGCTAGACATAATACATCTTATTCACTAGTGTAGATTTTTGATTGTTCTCGTATGTAAGTAGTAGGGCCCGGGGGGGCTCTAACTCAAAGGAGATGCCACGTTAATTAATCGGATTAACCCTTTGATATCAAAAGGGCTAATCCTTAATCCGATCACCCCTTTTATATCAAATTCATATCAAACGGGTTAATGCGTAATCCGATCAAATTTTTTTCGTTAATCCTTAATCCGACGATTTTTTGGGTAATTTTGATTGGATAAAATGGCATGAAACTTTGATTGATCCAATTAATTTGATTTAATTAATCAATAAAAAATTGTTGTGTGATAAGGCACTTTATTATTTTTATTTTTTTGGGGTGGGGCGCAGCTCTGGTACGTCCTCACCCTTGGAGCTCTGGCGCCGTGCTGTGGTAGGGTGTGTTGGGGGAGGGGTATATATGTGTCGAGTTTTGTGCAAGTGTGTCCTAAATGGGTTTTTTTTTTGTTTGGAGAGGATATTGCTTGTAGACGGTGTTGGGAGATAGACGACTCTGAAAGATACGATTTGCGTCGTGTATGTTAGTAGTGACAAACAGAATAACTTAAGTGTAAACAGTTAAATAGATGATTCCGAATGCAATTAAACAGGTGATGTCACACACAAGAGGGATTAATGGAAATATAAATTTCAAACGAACACAACTATGTGAGTATCCTGTATGAAATTAATTAATCTACAACGAAGCAAAAATGTCCCTATGAATGTATAAATTAAACGGCAGTCTTCCTAAACACAATAAGGTATTTTAAAACACGTAAAAATTACTCTACTTGATGCCTCAGAGTTGTACACATAGCTTAAAGGATTTTAATATATGTCCATTGGGTTCAGGAGATCGCAGAATGACTTACTTATAGAGAGTATTTCAGTGAAATGAAATCTAGCCCGTCTAATTAGATATAAGTTTCGAAATAATTTAAACTGCAAATGTACACAAGTAAGTGACTCTTATCACTAAACGAATTACAGAACCCAGCTATCCTATCTTTTTTTTTTTAATTAATGAAATCGCAAGAGCACCTCTCCCAAAAAACGTCTTTCCGGCTGCGAGGTTGCTGAAGGAATGACGCTAGTATATGATTTGGGGAGACTTATAAGCACGATTAGATACGTGGGGCACGGGCGACATCTGTCCGACTGGGAGGTCAGTCAAGGAATGAGACGCGGAGCTTGCGGCCGAGTTGAACACACAATGAAAATTATGTTTGAGAATTAATATTTCCCTTGTTTACTGCTTATTCTGATAACTTATAGGTAGAATAAAGAACACGTTCAAAATATGCAAACTTACTAAGAACTGATTTGAATACACTACAACACGGACAATTAAACATTTCTAAACTCGTATTTAGAATTAACTTTTAACCAGACACAATAGCGTATGTCTCCCCCTCATTTGTACACATACCTTAAATTCTTTTAAAATATGTCCGTTCGTTGTGGAGTCTGATGTAGGAATGAGTTGAGCGCACCACTTACGACTACTTATCACGATTAGAGAGATGGAGCGCGGTCGGCGGGCAACTCAGTTGAAATTGTGGGAAAAACTCGTAAATGGAAGGAAATTTTTTAAAAATGTTTATGAAATAGTAATCAAACGAAATGAGAGTTGAACGCACACAACTACGTTAATGACATATCCAGAGAAGTGGTTTACTGCTGCTAATAAATATTCTTATCGTAAGAAGAAGAAGAATTCACTTTTAACAAGCAATTTAACTTCCTCGAAGAAAATTTATTTAAATAACGGATGTACTACATCGAGCCTAATAAGGTTAACACAAATTTCCGTTAAGTCTGGGAAATTCACCGCACTTATCACACAAACACTAGTTGAAAATCGTATGAACTTTTGTCAACCGAGCTCAGAAACGGGGTTTACACGATAAAATGCTTATAACATTATTTTAAAATAATGGATGCATTGTATCGGCTTAACATACTGAACATTTTTTCCCCAGATAAATTAAAAAGTTATAAAAATATTTATAATAAAATGATAGCTGAAGCCCGGAGCAGATACTATCGCTTAATGAGAACCGCTGCTAACAATAAGGTGTATGATATTCCTAGGCTCCCGTAACCCCTTTGGCTCTGCTACCCTTGGTCGTTGCACGAAGCCCTGGCTGCCATCGACCCGCCTGGTGAAGAGGTGCTTCAGAGGAAAGAGTGATGTATGCGTGTATCCAGGACGAGGGTTGGCATCAAACTAAAGATGGTGCTGGTCAGCGAGAAGTGGTCAGATCGCTCCTTCCTGCACCCCTCCCCCTCCCCTTCACCAGACCGCATCTTCGTTTAGCTCGAGGACTGCCTGCACCCCTGTGGCGACCCCTCCCTGACCTCATCTTTCAGCCTAGAATGTGTCTTTGTCCGAGACAAGTTCCTTGCACTCGTTATGCATCCTTCCCTCCACCTCAGAACGCATCTTTGTCCATCACAAGAGCTGTCCATCGGCTTACCTACCCTCAAGAAACCAAGTTGGACTCTTCCAAAGGTTTGTTTGCAAACCTACCCATACTGGATTATCGCTTAAACGTTAATCCAATGAAACGATAATCCAATCAACAAGCAGATTGATTGCACAATAAATACTACATCCACCACCTATCCAGAGGTTTATTTAATCAAGTAACACATCAAATATAATTTAAAATATTTTATTTAGTATCATAATTTTAGAATCGTTGTATTACAATCTTTTAATATCTTTATTCTCAACCCACGAGTCGTGTGCTTTTGAGAAACCCCTTCATCGAACCTAGGACATATCTTTTTTGCTTGTAATAATTTTATGAATCAAATATTCATTTGGAGAACTAACATTCTTCAATTCATGTTCGTAAAAACCACCTTTTATGGACTCCCCATCATAGGTTCCTAGTTAATACACTCTGGAATGTGATTGTCTAATTTAAATAATTTTAAATCTTTCATAAGACCAATTAACCATAAATTTTTTTCTCAAACATTCCTTTCTGTTTCGAGATACGTATATATTCGCCCACTTTGAGCTTTCGTTTTCTCTCATTGATGGCTTTAACATTATTATAAATGGTTTTCATTAACGTATTGTCCATAACTTCTTTAGGCACCATCTTGATAGTTATATGAGATCTGGAATTATAAAATTTAAGCATTTGAGGTAAAACATCCACCCATTTGTAAGTCGCTTTCGATGTGAAATGTTTATATATTAACTGCTTGATCGATTTGTTGTATCGTTCCACAACATTGCATTTAAGGTTTGAATAAGTTGCGTAGTGATTAATACCGTAATCTGTCCTTAGTTTCCAGAACAGCGTAGAAAAAATTAAGTTCCTCTGTTGGTTTGGCGCGAATTTGGTGTTTTCTCTTTCAAAACGGTCTTCATTGCATCGCTAACATATTTCCCAGTTTTGTTTTTCAAAGGTATAGCCCAGCCATATTAGGAATAAACGTCTATTATGGTTGAAATATATTTGTATCCCCTATTGAATTTGGAAAGTAATGCCATCTCACAGAAATCGGTCTGAAAAGGATAATTTAACACTTTAGTAATGTCTTATTTTAATCTATCTTATCCTGGCTGGAGTGTGAAGTTCTTGAGAAATATTACTGATCTTCATTGGTAATATAACCATGTGCTTTCAGCTCTTCAACAATAGAAATAATTTCGTTTGCATGTGAATTATTACCAGATGCTCTCGAACCGATGGGAAGTTTTAATCTATCGACCAATTCATTAGGATCGTTCCAATTTACAGGAGAAATCCAGTTGTCAATTTCATCTTTATATATTCCACTTCCGATAATAACTCCTATTAAATGTAGTTTCGGATGATTTTCATCTCCTAAACTGTTACTTGCGTTCATACGACAAAGAATTTCTTTATATTTTCCAAATCGGTGTTGGAATATCCATTTGGAACGTTTTTAAATAATAATTCAAACACACCTTGACTCACATAAATTATTTAATCACCTATTTTAATTCTATTATCAGACAAAAATGTAATTGCCGAATCTCCCAGAAACCATGTGTTTCCATTTCGATATACACCAAATGTATCACACATTGGTGGAGTATTTTTTTAAAGCTAAATAACATCATGTTGAATGAGAAACGGGTTGTTTTTCCTTTTTCTTGAAATGTTCTTCCGATTTAATTTCCAAAGGTGTTTCATTAGGCGAATCCAGGTTTAAAGATTTCTTCGTTTAAAACATCCCGTTCCATTAGTGCTCGTTTGGCTTGTAAATATTTCTCTTTCACAGCAGATATAGCGTTATGTAATTCCGAATGAGAGGCAGACATGTTTGATTACATTAAATTTCAGCTATTTATACATGAATTAAGTCATTGCATTTCGAACTGCTGTAGTAGGTCGACAAATTGCCCATACTAAATCCATTTAAACGTTATTTACTCTGTAAATCGTTACTAATATTGGTTAAAATGTTTGCAATTACACGCGTGTTTTTATAAAATCATTCCCATTAACTAACTTCATTAATTTCTCTTGAATATCGATCGATTGCAATTTAAACACGTTTAGCGTGATGGTGTTTAAGTTTTGCATGTAACGTTTATTTACCGCATCAGTATCGTTCACAGCCATACGCACATTACGTAATATATGTCCATTCAAATCACAATTCCCATCGCGATTTCTTGTTAAACAACTATTGTAATGGTTGTGTTTTGCACCGCTATGTCCAGACTTTGAAATACTCATTATTATTCTTGCTCAGAAAATAAATGACTGTCAAATCCAGACCTATATCTGCCTTTAGATAGGGCAAGCGTTGGTATAATCACCATAAAAACACTATTTGTTTTTCCAACAGTAAAAACATCTTTAATTTTTAGTAAAGGTCATATCATCTCAAACATGATCATTGTAAATATGTTGCAGATTCATATTGTCCCATTTTAAACACAATTATCATATTTGCATTCTCGTGCAAATTATGTTTTTGAATACGTGCGTAACTTTGTTATAGATAAAAATTATCGTTTAAATGTCGACCAAAACTAAAATATTGCTGTATTTCACCCTGCAGTTCACACCAATCATCATCAAAAATAAATGTGGAGTTGGGTAATGCTTCATTTGGAGGCACTATATCTTCTTCATTCGGCGGCACTATGTCTTCATTCGGCGGCACTATATCTTCTTCATTCGGCGGCACTATATCTTCTTCATTCGGCGGCACTATATCTTCTTCATTCGGCGGCACTATATCTTCATTCGGAGGCACTATATCTTCTTCATTCGGCGGCACTATATCTTCTTCATTCGGAGGCACTATATCTTCTTCATTCGGCGGCACTATATCTTCTTCATTCGGCGGCACTATATCTTCTTCATTCGGAGGCACTATATCTTCTTCATTCGGAGGCACTATATCTTCTTCATTCGGAGGCACTATATCTTCTTCATTCGGCGGCACTATATCTTCTTTATTTGGGGAAGGGAACTATCGCATTCCTTCAATTAGTGATAAAATACTCGCTAATCGTTGATATTTCTCTTGTTGTATTGTTTTAGAAAACACACATACGTTTTCAAATTTAAGTCCAGTGGATGTTCCAACAGCGACATAACACACGCTTTTCCGCATGAAAGACCACTTATTATACAACGTATATTTGGTGGTAAAAGAATGCCATGTTTCTGTTCAGCTAAGTTTTCCTTCGTATTTACAACTACAGGAAGATGTACATTTTGTTTCATAACCTTCATTTTTACATTATTACGTAACGGAACTTACTAACCTAAATCTATAAATGAGGGTCCTTTTATAGGCTTGCGTTCAGTTGAAAATAATGTCTCGTTCTAAACACATCAAAAAAGGACGTGGAGTATCGAATACATTGATTAATAAATTACCATTTGAGTTGCATTTACCGAAATACTAATTATTGTGGGCCTGGAACTAAACTTGCAAAACATCTGGCATGAAACGATCAAGGAATAAACTAAACGAAAAACTAAGTAATGAGGAATCATTCCGTTCATATTTCCAGCATTAACAGCTCTTGGAACAATCCTCGGAGGAGTTTCAGCGATCAGTAGAGCAGTTAAATCAAACTGTAAAGGAATGGATTTGAAACCCTATAAAGTTGGACAACGTGGGAAAAAAAAATGCAGAAAGTCCTAAATAGTCGTCCAAAACATGCATTAACAAACAAAGATATTCATGTATTTGTAAAGAAACTGGATGTTACCTATTTCCGAGGTGTGTATATGTGAGACGATTGACCAAGGGAATAATAATACATCTCCGTGAATGTATGATTGTATAAAACGAAGGTACACATTGGGTAGCATTAATTAAAAATGCATTACAACAGTTTTGATGATTTACGTCCTCCTATTGAATAATGTATTTATTAAAAAAAAAAAAAAAAAAAAAAAACAACTCTCGATTACGCCCGCCACGGGAGTGTCTGCTAACCTTGGCCGCTTTCATACATTTTTACTCAGCAAGTTGGAAATGGCGCCGAAGTAGGCAGACCCCGTCTATCACCGCTTCTTCGTCAGTTGTCCGTTATTGATTTGACCTGTTTCACATAGCCGCAGGGGGGGGGGGTGGCTGCCCTTACAGCACCTCCGGAGTGTGCGCGTCACTGCCGTTTACTTGTGTGTGCTCTTCGTGAAGGAGAGTGGAGAGATTTGGGCGGCTCTTAACATCGAGATCCTGACAACCGTTGGGGGTAAAGCGAGTTGATTACGGCGCAAGGGCGGGGGGAACGGGAGATCCCCGAGAAAACCCGCCGACCCTGCGCCAATCCGGGAGCGACCCCGCCGGGAATCGAACCCAGCCCGCCTAGGTGGGAGGCGAGTAGTCTAACCACTAACCACTACACCATCGCGGTGTAGTTAGCGTCGTTACAGAATTGTTCACGTTCAATTGAGCAGTTTTGAGGCCATGGTTACTTTTTTCCTTTCAGCCATTTGTAATCCTTTAACCATTTTTTAAAATAAGTACTTCCATTTAAGCAATAGACGCAGGGTATGTATTCCCAAGCACTCGGAAGTTAACGTCTAAAAGTTGACGTAATATATATTTATTGACCGTTATCCAAATTATTGGGCTTTCGAAAGTGCTCACTTTACCGTAGGCTGCTCGTGGTCAATTACGCACGTTTGGAAGCTATAGGATATTCACTGTAAAGTGAGCACTTCTTAAGGCCCTGCTAAATTTTTCCTTTCAATTAATTTCTACCTTTCTACCACTTAATGTAAGATTTTTAATATGCCTAGTAAACACAGTATACACATTTCATCACTCTCAAAAATTAACTCCTGAGACTGCAATAAGATATATCTATTAGGGGTTAATGCCTTTTGGGAGGGCCTTAATAAGTGCTCTTTTGACCACGAAGCAGGCATAATGTTGGGAGTGCAGCGTGGCGTAGCAGAAGGGTTACTTTTCCCTGGGGTGATTTTGAATGTTAATGCGGGCGGCAGTGATACGGCATCCTCTTTTTCCATGAGATAACATTCTGCGACTCAACGTGCACTATTTGCTCTCCCCCAGTGAGTGATTAAGGCCCTTGCGCTTCAATCTGCTCGCTTTGTCCACGTAGTATGCGTCTGTACTGTAGTTCTTTTCATATTGGCACACTTTAATGACAAAATGTCAGAAAGAGTGATATGTGTTACGTTCAAATGCATACCAAATTGTGTACTGTGCAAGTGGAGTGAAATTTTAGTGTGTTCATTCACGGTTACTTCTCATTTTTCTGAATCCGTGCTAAAGTCATACTTCCAAGATATTCCTCCGCCTCGTGCAAACAAAACTACACCAAAGTGACAACGCTCTCTCAGTTGTAATATTATTTTAATGAGAACTATTTCTTACTAGGCGTTACCAACAAACGTGTTTTTTCTCGTCGTTTGTATTCATATTATTAGTAAAATATAGATAAAACTTCAGTTTAATTTATGTTAACAGAGGTATAAAATGCTTGTGATGCATGGCACATTTAGGAAATATCTAAACACGCTAGACATTCATTTTTCGAAGGGTTGGTTCAAAACGTGTGAAGAAACTGCGAATAAGCTTTCGATGATTATCTCGGGGCATTCAGTATACTAACGTTACTGACAATTTATGTAAAATTTGTAGTGCATTCTATAAGACGAAGGCTGAGCTACGCGAATGCCTAGCTGGCGAGGTGTCTGAAACATGTGAATATTATTCTATACGCTTACACCTATTGGTGATAGGGATCACGGTGGCTGAGCGATTAGCACGCTAGCCTTCCACCAAGGCGAACCGGGTTCACTCCCCGGCTAGATCACCGGATTTTCGCAAGTGGGAATCGTGCCGGACGATGCTGTTGGTCGGCGGGTTTTCTCGGGGATCTCCAGTTTCCCCCGCCCCCTCATTCCGGTGCCGCTCCATACTCACTTCAATCACCCTCATCGGCTCTCAAAACAGCTGTTAAGAGCCGCCCAAATCTCTTCACTCACTCTTTGCCCTATTGGTGATGTTTTAGGTTTTTTTTAAATGGTAGCGCATTCGAAACTGGAATTTTGTCTTTAAACTAAGCATACATTAAAGGCAAGGCCAGAAAGGGTTGCTTGAAAAGGAAAACTGTAGAAATAGCGTCCACACAGCAGCGTACAAACTTGAAGTTTTTGGAGTTTTGGGTTTTCTTATTGGCCACATGAAGGCGAACCATTGAGTGCAGCGCTTTTGCAGAGTGGTTTTCTCATGTGAACACGGCGATTAAGTCTGTAAATTGTAACGGTAAAGTTAGGTTGTTTACATTAGTTCCATCAATGTTCAAGCAAAAGTCAACTAACAGAAAAAATACCACATAAAAAAAAAAAAAAATCAGGTTCGGAAACTCGCCCGAATAATTTTGGGAGGCGATTCCTTGTGGAAAATGGGGAGACTTATGTACTACAACATATAGCGTAGCCCAACTCCTAAGGGAGACATCCGTCCTTGAAAATGTCGAGTTTATAAGTTATATTTTCGCAACATATCGAAAACGGTATTGGAGTCAACCATGATGTTCTGAACAATGTTTAGTGTTATTGAGATATTCAACATATTGTTACAATTTCTCTCTCTAGAAATTAAATGGGCTATACCAAGTTCGTTAAGGGATTGGGGTCTTAATTAAATAAAATAATTAATTATAATTTCCTTATTTCATTTACAATAACTACAGCAAAATTCTCTGAACTAAAAATCTCACAATAAATTGATTCCACTTACTCTTCACAACTAATTACTCCAATTTCATACAATTTATAATTACCACAAAGAAATCAATAAAATAAAATAATTAAAGATCAGTCCCAATAGATAGTGTATCAACCTATTCAAATATTCTATAAATTGACAGTTCTATAATTGACAGTTCGAATATTTACAATAAAATCCGTATTACACTTCCATTCAGTCCCACCTCAGTTCAGTCCATGTCCCGCCAGTCGCAATGTTCTAGAGTCCTCCAAGCGCCCTCAACCACAGTAGGCTTCACTCGTCGGTTTCACACCCTCTCGTCCATTCACGCCACGAACACCTCGCTCGCCGCCGTCCCGCAATCTCCAGTCGTCGTCCACACTTCACTTCTCGCGCACACTCGACCAGACGGCCTCCGTCAGAGACTGTCGGCCGCTGGGTTGCGGCAGTATATATAGGTCTTAGGCCGCCACCTAGAATCTTCTGCTCCAGACTTACACTGACACGGCCCCCGCCCGCGGAACCTATGATTAGTCTAAGTGTCGGGTGGCAATTGCTTTATAAACACCCAGTGAGTTATGGGAGCTGTGGCTCCCAGTCTCACGACACACGTGTCATTCCGGTGGCATATAAGGGTCGGCGGTGGCGGACCTAGAATCTTCCCCAATTCGCGTGGTGCATCGTGGAGAGCCGAGGCGCCAGTCAGTTTCACCAGAATATTTTTGCATCGTCGCCAGACCCGTCGAAAATTCCAGCGAGGGAGAGGGGCTATGATGCAAGCAAGGCGCTGAGTAGCGCGACAGCCGCTGTCCTTTTATTCACGGGTTTCCCAGAAAGGGTGGTCAGAAGGCTACAAGCATACCAGTTTGTGGAGGGGGGAGGGGAGGGATGAGGTGGGTCCACCGCCACAGCGCCGGGCAGCAGCGCGTAACACTGCCCCAAGTTCGTTCGTCCCGAACACACACTACATCATCTTGACCTTCATACAGCACCAGTTGGTCGATGTGGACAACCTTAGGCTTTGCCCAAGAGCCTTGTCGACAAATCCTATAGACCACATAATTTATTTGCTTCAGGATCCTGTACGGACCTTCCCATGATTTCTGTAGCTTCGGGCTGTACAACCACACCAGCTGTCCTTCTTGAAAAGTCTCCAGCCATTCTTCGGTCATATAGTGTTTTCATTTTGTCACTTTATTTTAAGGTGCCTCTGGACGAACTCATGAATGTCGTTTAACTTGTGACATAGCTTAATAGCATATTCTGGAGTGGTTGCTTCTTCCTCCACTGGACGTCCGAACAACAGGTCACTAGGTAGGCAGAGCTCTCTCCCAAACAGCATCTTTGAAGGTGTTACCCTTGTGGACCGCCGAGCGATATGCGAGGAGAAGGAAGGGTACCTTAAGAGACCCAATCTTTCTGATTGTCTTCTATGAAGATAGCCAGACACTATTCCAGGGTACGATTTAGCCTCTCAACCATTCCATCCAAATGAGGGTGTAATGCTGTGGTTCGGATTTTCTTCATTCCTAAAATCCTCATTACTTCTTGGAAAAGAGTTGCTTCAAAATTCCGTTCTTGATCCGAAAGAAGCTCCAGTGGTACTCCAAACCTGCAGAAAACATGCTCAACAAGAGCATCAGCTGCTGTGTCTGCCTCTTGGTTGGGCACCATTATGACATTGGGCCACTTTGTGATATAGTCTTATGCTACCAGAAGGTATCTACTCCCCCTCGGTGATTGGTAGGGGTCCGAGAATGTCAACTGCCATCCTCTCGAATGGGGCCCCAACATTGTACTTCTGGAGGGGACCACGTCCCTTAACCCTCGGACCCTTCCTCGCAGTACATGAATCACACAGACGGCACCACTTCTCAACATCCTGCCGACAATGCAGCCATTAGAATCTCATTCGGACTCGGTCAAGTGTCTTTATTTAAACCGAAGTGACCACCTGTAGTGGTGTTGTGCAGTTCTCTTAGCACTTCTGGGATTCGGCACTCTGGTAGGACCAATTGTAAAAGACCCTGTCTCCCATTGTTACTTTCCCAGTTCCTGTAAAGCACACCATTCTTTATAACAAAGGAGCTCCACTGTGCCCAGTACGCCTTGACTGTCATGCCTAGGCCAGATATCTCCTCCCATCTAGGTCGCCGCCCATTTTGCTTCCACTCCAATATTGGATGCAAGGTGGGGTCATTTAGCTGATCATTTATTATGTCCTTTTCGTCCCACGTAGATGGACCATCACCAGCTACAGGGTATTTAATTCTTGCCCTCCTTGCTTTCCACGATACACCAACTTTTTCCTCCTGGCATTAACAATGACGACATAATGGTTCGCATGGTATCCTGGAGAGTGGACCTGCATTGCTGTTAAGGCGTCCAGACCTGTGTTGTATTTCAAAGTCATATTCTTGCAGGTGCTGTATCAACCATGTTATTTGACCTTCGGGGTTCCTGAAATTTAGCAGCCAGCATAATAAGCATGATCAGTTCCTAGGATGAGGTGTCTGCCATAACGATATAGATTAAAATGTGCAATTGCCTTCACCTCTAGTTCTCTGTAGCAAATCTGAAACTGTCGCAAGTTTTGAGTTTTTCTCGTCTTATTGTCAGCAGTTCCCCCAAAGTATCTGGAAGAGGACATTCAGCATGTTGTGGCAGTGAGGCTTCTGGAACATTTGGAAGTACCTGTGAGACCTGCTTGCAAAACCTTATTGTGGTCCCCTCTCCAAGGTAGATAGCACGGTCAGACAAATTAATCATCCTAGCAGGCAAACTGTCAGATTTCGAAGAAATCAATGTCCTGGCTACAATGACACCATCTGAGCTGGTTCGATTATGCCTAATCACCTGACAAATTTTCCTGGCATCTGCCTGGAATAATAACTTCGCTAGAAGCAGAGAGCGCGATTGACTGATTACGCACTATTGGGCAGCTCATTGGCGAAGTTAAATCTCGTCGTGTCGACACTACCAACTCGGTATTACCTACACACAATACCCCCAGTCGAGTGTCAATACAGCATCCCAGCTTACACAATATATCAACACCCAAAATGCATTCATCCCATATTTCTGCTATGTATATATCATGCTCTATCTCAAGGTTACCGAGCTGTAAGAGCACCCTTCTCTTGCCTTTGGCTGGTGTGGTCTCGCTCGTTACTGTAGTTAAATAGGAGTGATTCATGCTTTTATCGGATAATCGCTGGAGGAAAGGCCCAAGAATGCCGGGTCTTGCCACTGTTATAGTCGCTCCTGTGTCAACGACCATCTGGCAAGAAACATCATCTAGGCTTCTCTCCACCAATATGGCATTGAAGTCTTGTTTCATTGAGCGCACTTGCAAAAGCATTGGGACCTTCTCTCAAGCGATCACCGACCTTTGTTCCTCAAGACCAGTGTTTACAACTTTCCCGAAGACATTGCATTCTCGCCTGCCCCTTGGCACCTGCTCGCTGGCTGTTGCTGATGCTGATGCTGATGCTGATGTACCTGCTGATGCTGTGGACAGTTGGCTCTCAGGTGCCCCGGCTGTCCGCACGTCCAACATTCCGGCCGTTTGGGTGGGGGGAGGGCGGCGAGTCTCCGTAGTGCGTACCCTGGAGGCGATTTCCCTCATGGTCGTCTGTAAGTCCTTCAACATCCTCTTGACGCTGTCGTTCTCCCCTTCATCAAGCATCACTTGCCCGTACTGGACGTCGGGGCACTGATGACTGTCATGCTGACTCCACTTCCAGTGCTCGGGCGAAGGCATCCTGCATGGTGTGAGGCGCAGCTAATCGCACAGCTTGCGGCACATCGGTGTCTGCGATAGCGTCGACGAATAAGCCGACGGCGATGACATCTCGTGCCTCTTCCTAGCACCCTTCCAGAGATAGCTGTGTCGGTCTCACAATGTCCTGCCACAGCTCCTGTAGTGGTTCGCCGGGTCGCTGGATGCGGCTTCGCAGTTGGACATGGTGGGCGTGTCGCAGGTACTGGTCGCCGAATCGAAGCTCCAAAGCCGACACCAGTGTGGAGTATTCTAGACGATGTGGTTCCGGCAGCGACTGCAGTATGCTCAACGCTGATCCCCTCAGTACAGCTACCAAGTAGTATGCCCACTGCTCTTCTGTCCAGCCATTCAGGGTGGCAACACTCTCGAACTGGTGCCGGTACTCGCACCAGTGTGTCTGTCCATCCAAAAAAGGGGGGGGGGGGATAATTGTGACGCGTTTACCCACCCCTGGCTGGAGCGTATCTACACTGCAGAACTGCTGCACCTCCCCTGCGATGGCTGCATTGGCAGCGACCTCTACCTTCTTCTCGCTGCCCGCACTCGTCTCGGAGGTGACCAATCTCGGCTCCTCTTCCGCCCCTGCATGTCGTCTCCCCTGCTGCTGCAAGAACTCCTGCCATTCCTCCTTAAGGGCGCTCACCTCTTGGTCCACTTTACACTCGACACTGTCCAACCTTTCGTTAACTCTGGCCATTCTCTCGCTCACATTGTCAATTTTTTTTGTCCACACAGTCTATTTTATTGTTCACCAACTCGCTCACATCTTCTATCTTTCTGTTCACATTCTCATTCACAGTGTCTATTTTCCTATCTACAAGCTCACTAACACTATCTATTTTACTATTTACATTTTCATTAACACAACTTATTTGACTATTTACACTACCAATTTGACTATTTACATTTTCATTAACACAACTGATTTGACTATTTACAGATTATTTGACACTACTTATGTGACTACTCAGTCCTTCGATCAAGGCACGAAGTGCTTCCATGTCTGCCGCCATTTTTCTGGTTAGCATTCACAAATTTCTTAGTAATTCCTCGACCCAGTGCTCAAATATCTTTATATTCACAAATACTATACAATGATTTTATTTCTATAAAATCCCAGGTGGCCTCCGTCAAAGACTGCTGGCTGCTGGGTTGCGGCAGTATATATAGTGTCTTAGGCCGCCAACTAGAATCTTCCCCAACTCGCGTGATGCGTCGCGGAGGGCTGAGGGGCGAGCTAGTCTCACCAGAACATTCTCGAGTCGTCGCCAGACCCGTCGAAACCTCCAGCAAGGCGCCGAGCAGCGCGGCAGCCCGACGGCCGCTGTCCATTATTCACGTGTTTCCCAAAAAGGGGGGGTCAGGAGGCAACAAGCATGCCAGCCGGTTGGAGGGGGGGGAGGGGTGATGTGGGTCCACCGCCACAGCGCCGGGCAGCTGCGCGTAACAATATGAAGAATACCAGTGTAAGACCGTCCGCATATATACAAATAGTAGGTTTGGCCACTCTCTAATTGCATACAATTGTTTTGACGTGATGTGATATGGCATTTTGATGCGGTAGTCTTAACTAGTACGTCGTACCTAACAAAAAAGGTTCCGCTTGTTGCAAGGGCCGTGGACCCACAGTGTCCTTTTAAACGCACGAAGATGTCAGCGGCGACGTAACAGTACCTGTCACGTAGGCGATAATTTTACACGGGGAGGTAACTCGTTCGATTTAACAGATATTGCTGTGACTGTCCCGGAAAGCATGACAAGTGAAACGAGACGGAAAGTGTGTGTGTGGGACTCCAGTGTAGACGGAACGTTGATATTTACGTGGGAGGAATTGGCCGACATGTACTACGTGCTATTGAGCTAATAAAATGTCAGGGGAAAAGTTATGCTCCTACCAAAGATTGACTACAGAAGTAAGTCTAGTCATAAAAAAGTACTAATATTACGCCTATATGAACATTGAATCTCACATCTTTTCAACCCCCAGAGCCTTTTTTCTCAGATTATGCTTACTACTACGGCTACTACTCCAGTTACTACACCAGGAGGAGGGGGGTGATACATAAAAGCTCATTCATCTAAAAACACATACACACTTTACTCTTACACCCTTGTTTCCACATGGCCGCATACATAAATCTCTGTTCAGCTACAGAGGCTGTGAATATAAGCCATGCAAGCAAGTACGCAATGCCTCACTTCAAAATGTTCATGTAAAAGATGATCTAATAGCAATTGAACAAAAAAAAAAATTCTCCTAGATGTTGCAGTTTCAGAGGAAGACTTACTTGAAAATTTGATGTTTGGCACACATTTACACGTGGACACATTTGAAACAGATGTTTCAGTGGCCATCCCTTGGCACATGTTTTGGAAGAAATACTTTTCTATGTTTCTTACCTTTGGTACCAGAAAGATATTTCTTAAAAAAAAAAAAAAAAAAAAAAATGGAGGTTGCCAACCGACGCATTCCAGTAGAAGCTGCATTAATGAATACAGAGTAACTCTAATAAGTCGAGTAAAAACGTTTTTCAACTAAATTAATTTATTAGTATTTGTAATAATGCATTTCGGGCAGTCTCCCCCCCCCCCCCCCCAAAAAAAAAAATTCAGTTTGGTTTTACTTTTACTTTAGCATCGTTGTTACAGTCTTAGTGTACAAATGTTTTGCTTTATCCCTTACGGGCTTAGCGGAAATGTGGGAGAAAAGCGATTAGGCCAATTTAGATAGTGCTGCACCGCTCAATGGACGATGTCTCCAGCAGGCCAGAGAATGTGTAAGTAGAGGAGAGTTGGTGGGGGAGGGGCGTGGACGAATAGCGACTGCAGGGCTACTGTTGGTGACCCTGAAAATGTCGCCAAAGTGTTTATTAAAAAAAAAAACAGCGTTATTTCAAAAATTAAACTGCTGATTAGTTTTGTTTTGTAAACGCCATAGTCTTGTGCAATAAATAGCAGTGCTGCATCCTGGAACTGTCGTGGCATTTCAGTTAAAAAAAAAAAAAAAATTGTAAAATGAAAAATTCATAAAAAAATATTGGTGCCGTGATGGGGGGGGGGGGGGGTGTGATCAAACGAATTGGAACCCGCCCACGGGTCACGTTGTATGTGCAGGGGGTTTACGTAAGTGTTAATGAACTGTGTAACATCCACAGCTGGGCCGGACAGTGTGCCAATACCCACAGCCGCTTACTTTCTGTAAACAGGTTGTGTATAGTCCATTCTATTTCCTGAAACCCTGGAGTTCTACTTCCAGGCTATTCCTCCGCCTAATGCAAACAAAGCCTAACCGAGTATTACACATGTACGTCAAAAGGACAACGCACCGTATTCCTGTGCACTTAGTCTGATAATATTTTGCACTAGAGCTGTTTTTGTTCATATTTGTGGCGAATGAAATATAATTTATAGATAAAATATGAATATAAGTTCGATTGAACTAAAATTAAGATGTTTTCACGTTAACACAAGTTAAAACCAGTTGTGATGCACTGCATATTTAGGAAACAACCACACATGTAATACGTAAGGTGATATTTCAAAGGTTCGTTTCAAAAGGGCGAAGAAACCGCGAATATACTATATAGGCTATTCACGGTAGAATGAGCACTTGTGAAAGCCCTGTTTAAGATATTCTTGTCTGCACGTTGTGTATTATTCCGCGTTATGTGAAATTAACATTGCCAAGGGCTTCATCATTTTATTCATGCGTTGGTCAAGTGAAACTGTGTAATTATTTGGAAAGGAAATGTTATACGAGTCTGCTCATTTTTACACTTTGATGCATTAAAGAAATAGAAAGCGCAAAAATAATTAAGTTATCACAAATGGTTACCTAACACTCTTTATTCGACGTTGATATATTGGAACTATTTTCCATCCATCGTTATCAACTTTACTGAGCAAATTTCACTCAGTGCGCCCATCAAACTATCTGCATTCATAGGCCGTGACTTTTTCTAGGGGTCATTTCAAAAGTGCTTGCTTTATCGTGGACAGACATTCCTATAAGTACGGTTGAGTCACAGGTACTTCAAAATTCTCCTCACGCGATGACTGTTTCCTATATTAAGAAATTAATGGCCGCAGCTGATAATGCTCGCTTATCAACGAACGACACACATGATAACGTGTCGGTATATTTCCAGAGTATTACGGAAGGGAAAAATTATCGCGGTAATTTTTAATTCGTTTATCGTTTTTTTATGCATTTAAAATTGTTATTATAAAGTATCGCCGTTTGTATCCATGCGCCCGATGCACTGAATGAGTAGTCGGAAGAATTCCAAACAGATATTCGTAATGCTAACAATGAAAAGCGTCAATTATTAACACATTTCCGCAGACCTTTTCTTCATGATACGGTCATTTGGGTACAGCCACACTCAGCTTGGTTTTGTAGCGTTCGTCATAATTTTAACTTCACATTATGTATTAGCTAAGTTCTGTCTTAACGAATTTCCCGTGGTCATCACTGTGCTACGCGCTAAGATATTCGTATTTGTGGTATACAAGTGATAAAGATCGAAAGAATCGTCTCGATCGTGTTCAGCGTGCTTGCTTCGCATTCCCCCGGTTGTGGGTTCGATACTGGCGTAATCCTTATTGACTAAAGTGGAGGGTAATCTCCCCCCCTCCCCCCAGAATGATTTTCCATCCCAACTTCAGGGTACTACCGTCGAAGTTTCATCTTGTTTGACTTTATAATTCAACTCCCCCCTTCTCCCCCCGATCAAAAAAATATTTCCAGACTGTGCTTGAAAGTATTGTTACAATTTATCTCTCTAGAAATTAAATGGGCTATACAAAGTTCGTTAAGGGATGGGGGTCTTAATCAAATAAAAGAATTAATTATAATTTCCTTATTTTATTTACAATAACTACAGAAAAATCTGAACTCACATTCTCACAATAAATTGAAATTACTTACTGTTCACAATTGACACCAATTAATAACATTTATAACTACGACAAAGAAATCAGTGGAATTAAATAATTAAAGACCAGTCCCAATAGACAGTATATCAATCTATTCAGATACTCTAAAATATGTGTCCAAATGGATAGTTCGAATGTTCTAGAGTCCTCCAAGCGCCCTCACGCACAGTAGGCTTCACTCATCGGTTTCGCACCCTCACGTCCATTCAAGCCACGAACACCTCGCCCGCCGTCGTCCCGCAATCTCCAGTCGTCCACACTTCACTTCACTCGCGCACACTCGCCAGGCGGTCTCCGTCAAAGACTTCCGGCCGCTGGGTTGTGGCAGTTTATATAGTGTCTTAGACCGCCACCTAGAATCTTCCCCAACTCGCGTGATGCGTCGTGGAGGGCCGAGGCGCCAGCCAGTCTCACCAGAACATTCTTGCGTCGTCGCTAAACGTATCGGGATCTCTAGCAGGCGAGAGGAGGAGGTCTGTGACGCCAGCAAGTCTCGCCGCTGTCGGCATTTACGGGATTCCCAGAAGGGGGAGCCAGGAAGCCGCGAGCGCATCGTTCCAGGAAGAGGGGAGGGCGAGGTGGGTCTCCGATTACGGCGCGGGGCAGCTGAGTCGGCGCCAGCTGCAGCACGTAACAGTATTAATGATTGACAGCAGTCCACGAATGGCGATGTACCATAACAATCCAAAATTGTATAGCGATCTAAAATGGACGCCAGAAGAGTAATTAAAGCTGGAAACAATTACTATGAGGGGTACATAACGAGACTTGACGTCTTGTTTGAAATGCAGTGTTCAGATTTGTGATAAATACGTAATTATATTAGTGTATACTGTGGAGTAATAATAGAGGCAAGAGAAGCCTATTTATTCTGTTGGGTTTTCTTGCGAGAGGCCGGAAGAGAAATGTGACGTTGCGTTTGTGTTACCAAAACAGGCGTTCGCTTGGCCACCCTCAAGTTGCACCTAGCTGTACTCCATCTCAGCTACGAGGGCCACACTATGACATGTGGTTGACGGCAGAACCACCAGTCTGGTAAAGGCTGCTCACTATAAAGTGAGCACTTTTGAAATCAACCTCAGAAAAAAGTCACCGCTCCTACCTGCATATATTTTAACGGGCGTACTGAGTGACATGCACACGGTAAAGTTGGTAACGATGGATGGGAAGTAGTTCCATATCTTAACTTCGAATAAAATGTGTTAGGTGACCATTTGCGATAACTTAAAATAATTTTTTTGGCTTTCTGTTTTTTTTAATGCATCGAAGTTTATAAATGAGCAAATTGCTAAAATATTTACTTTTAAAATAAATTCACTGTTTAACTTGACCGACGCACGAATAAAGTGATGAGGCCCATGGCAATGTTAATTTAACATAAGGCGGAATAGTGCACAACGTGCATACAAGTAGATCTTAAGCAGGACTTTCTAAAGTGCTCATTTTTACCGTGAATAGCATATAACGCATGTCGCAGCAGATAGCAACATTTGCAGTGCCTCCTGCTGTGAGCTGGTTCATTGCATGCTTGTATGTGTTCATGTTGGCAGCACTTGCTGAAAGCACGCGCGCGCGCGCACACACACACGAAATTAACTCGTGGAAAATTCTCGTTAAAGTTAGAAAATATTGCGACTTTAGTAACTTTTTTTTTTCATACGCGCGTGTGTGTGTTTCAACCACCACCGCACTCATTTTTTGTATGTAACTACATATCGTATGCACATACATTTTTTTACGTATATTTAGAAGTTACTTAATTGCGTGTCTCATGAGGATCAGATTTAAGCTTGACATCAAGATATTAAAATGAAACCTCCGAATCTGTTGTGATCAGCACTACGTGTCCACTGTGAAGAAAATGACACATATTAAAAATTAATCGTTTATCGTATCACTAGCAGGCATGATGTAAAACAGCGTATTTATAAACCTAACAGTAACAATAACTGGGTAATTGTGGGAACTTCCATTGAAATTCTACTTTTACCGTCGTGTATCTAACGTTGAATTGTATTTCATTTTGGTCTTGCAATGCTGTCAACAAATTCTTCTTTTTTTTTTTTTTGTTATAATCATGCGGTTTGTCTTAATAACGTGTAAAATATACTAAGTTACCATTCATTTTACGGTTACACAATGTGACATTAAACACACATCAACTAAGGCTGTTTCCCAATTCCCTTCAAGTATATACATGCCCGTACTTAGCCCCGCCTGTGACGTCACTAAGTATGTACTAGCGCCGTCCCAATCCCTAGTATAGTACACACAGCGATAGTACCTGCCTAGTACACGATGTTGCTTACTTGTTGGGTGAATTTACGTATTTGAGGCGGTCGCCATGTTTGTTTTCAAACGTCACGTACATAACCTGTCACGGGAACTGTATGTGGTTCCAATTACTCGCCATTTTAATTGCTCTACGAAGCAACGAATGTGTAATAGCCTACTCGCAAATAAACGCAGTATAAAAGTAAAGAATGTTGAACAAACTGCGGGAGCGCAGCAGGCAAGGCATACTTGCTGTGTACAACCTCAAAACCCGGCATTTGAACTTTGGAAGCACTGCCAGTCAAACACTGAGAAACCGTTAGCGTGGGAGCAGGGCCGCGCGCAGGTTTATCGGATTCACGGCGGCGTGTGATTGGCTGAGAAGTGAGGAACCTCTGCAGTCTTCCCTTCCGTAGGTATCACCCCCCTCCCCCCCCCAATTCTCTCTCTTTAGTTACTGCCATCTCTCTCTACTCGCACTTCGAGTCAAATAATCCTTGGCCCCACCACTCGACATTTACAAGCATTTTTCTTCCGCCCTTCTGAAAAACTTCGGCTAAGCAATAACTGCAGCGTTTGTTAGTAAAGGCTGTTCACGATAAAGTGAGCACTTTAGAAATGAACCTTGGAAAAAAGTCACTGCCCCTGCATGCATATATTAGAATGGGCTCACTGAGTGACATTCGCCCAGTAAAGTTGGTAACTATTTTTGAAAAGTATAGTCCATTCACGACTGGAACAGACTAATGAAAATCAACCTTTGAAAAACACCCTAGCCATTAGCTGTATGCGTAGCTAGTACGAGAAGTGGCTGGAGCGGGTACTGTACTCACACCAGCCACTTCTCGTACTAGTTACGCATGTAGCTAATGGCTAGGGTGTTTTCTCAAAGGTTGATATTCATAAGTCTGTTCCAGTCGTGAATGGACTATAGTTCCATATCTTAATATTGAATAAAAGTAACCATTTGCGATAACTAGAAATTATTTCTTTCACTTTTTATTCTTTAATGCATCGAAGTGTAAAAATGAGTAGATTTGTAAAGTATTTACTTTGTTAGTAATTTTACAGTGTCATTTGATCGTCGGATGAATAAAGTGATGAGGCCCATAGCAATGTTAATTTTACATAAGGCGGAGGATTGCACAACGGGTATACAAGTACGACTTAAGCAGGGCTTTAAAAAGTGCTCATTTTACCGTGAACAGCCAATAGTTAGTCGATGGATAGTAAGAAATTAGGTGTTCTGAGATTTTGTTAGCCGTACCTCAGCAGCCACCACTGGTTGTGCAATTCATTTTAACCTTCCATAATTCCTCCGAGAATAATAAAAGCAGTGGATAGCTAACAAGGTGTTCGAAATTATCATTTTTCTCTTGCCAACAATTTCGAAAAATCCTCCGAAAAATATCATGTGAGGATATTTCGGCAAGCATGTGATCTTCATGCACCATTTCCCTAAAACTGGCATGACGTAAGTGATAAACTAAATTGGACAGAAACATCGAAACGGATATAGATCAAACTAACGGAAAGTGTTATGCGTTTGCGTCTTGATAGAAGACTCTCCCCTCCACTGAGCATCCGAAAAATCTTTAGCAGAGGTTGGTATCGGAAAGCGGCAGCTGAGGCGCGGACCAGCTGTTCCCGGCCAAGGAAAGGCAGCGGGCGAGCGGCGCGCCTCCAAGCGGCTGGCGCGGGCACTATCGGTTGGAATGAATGGCGAGCGGCGTTGTGAATGGGGATTGGGAACGCGCCCCGCCGTGAATGGCGATAGGGGAAGTGCGAGCGCTGGGGAAGGGACACGAGGGGAATGCAAGGCCGCCGACAAGGTATCGACCCGAGGAGCTGCGTGCCTTACCGCACACAGCTGAGGTCGCTTGGATTGCACGCCTCGCTACGTCAGCTTGCCTGCCACGCTGCACCATCCTCTACATCTCTCCGGACCAAACTTTCTCTTCTAGTGTTTCAAACACCCTTTCAATAAATATTGTCCTATCACATCCCCTCTTCCCGTAGAAACCTTTTCTATTGTATAAATTGCCGACCTCCCGTGGCGCAGTCGGTTCTGAAGTCCTGCTAAAATTATACTTTTGGCTACCGATTACGTATCCTTCTCCTAAATTTAAACATGAACACTGCCATCTAACTATGTTTTAAACAGTCAAATGCTTTGTGTACTGTTTCCAGCTGTTTGAATTCTGTCATATTTCAAAAACCATTTCGTACGAATGTTCACAATTTAGTTCTATTACCATATTAAGGTTAGCTTTATGACTTTTTAACAATGTCTGTATTGACATTTTTTATTACGGGTTTATTTTACATTGTTAATATATTTGCTATATCTACACGACATAGCACATTACACTTAATACACGTAAATATTTTGTCGCAACTGTGTTTAACCCTGTTACAACTGTGGGCTAAAGAACTGTAGTATTTAACCTCTTATTATTGATATGTGTTGGGTTCTTCTTCGTAGAAAGAACGGCCTCAGTTGGAATAAATGGAGCAACCTGTTCAACGAAAATATGGTAAATTCAAGAATGCAACTCGTGTTCATTTTTTGTAAGTAGCAGTGATAAACTTAAAATATAGTGGTGAACATGCACACAAATATATCTATCGTAACTTGTATTCCGCTCATATTTCTTTGCATACGTACGTAGTTTTTACTAGGTGTATTTAATTATTTAACATTTTCTGACTAGACTTAGTATTTTGTTGGGATTGTGGCAAACATTCATAGCACATAAACGTAAGCATGTTACACAATCGTGTTTTGACACCTAGGGCCACGTTACATAATTGTGATAAACAGACATGACTTCCAAATAAATATTTCCGTCATACAAAACAGTTCACAGTTAAATGGTATAAATTTCGGAAACGCTGGCCCAGCCTATTTATCCCTGCTGTGGAAACAGATTTATCACAACATCGTAACTTGCTAGGTAGGTTAAACAAACACGATGTGTACAAACTTGGGAAGTAATTTTCAGTATTTTTTTTTTCAGAAAGAAAAATTAACACTTTGTTCGGCAACAAGCACACGCCATGTCATGTCGCCGCACTTCTGCCAACTTAGGATTTGTAACCGTCCCGCCATCAAATCTAAATACAGGCTGCCAGGTAATTCGCAGTTACGGACTGCACCACACGAATCTGTGGTCAAAACTAAGTTCGTTTGGCCGCGTCTCGCCGCGTATAGTCCATCCACGGTTTCGTCGGCCTTTTCGAATTAAACCTTTGAAAAATCTCCCCATGTATGACGTTTTAGTTATTTCCTAAATACGCCCTGTATCACAAGCGTTTTATACTTGTGTTCTTAAAAGTGATATTTTTCTGTTAAATTGAAATGTTATTCATATTTTACCTATAAATTATAATGCCTCATTTATAAATAATCTAAATACAAATCAGGGAGAAAATAGGTATGTTGGTAGCGCCTAGTGAGAAATAGTCCTTATACAAAATACTGTTACAGCTGAGTGCGCACGAATGTGGTACGTTGTCCCTCTGGTGTAACCTACCAGGCTTACTTAAGATTAGGCGGAGGAATATCCTGGAAGTAGAACTTTAGCAGAGCTTCAGAAAAGGCTGCAGTAATCGTGAATGGACTATAGTATAACTTTGACTAGGAGAAACTATGACGCTCGCTTAAGTTTCAATCGACAGCTCTCGTCAAGATCAATCGATAGCGTTTATAGAACATTTGTGTGGCGTGGTTATGGTGAAATTGCATGTGTTTAATGCAAAAAAATTAAGAAAACGATACAATTTGGCATATACTCGTCAAAAAGCCAAGTCGAAGTACAGAAATCGTAAATGGCTGGAAAGAGCATCTCGAAATCAATTCAGTGATACCCATAAAACTCCATATGATCGAGTGAGGCGGTGCCGGGAACGTAAAATAAATATCAAGGCGTCCGAGCGCGTCAACGTTGAAATATCCACGCAAAACAAACGGCCGTGTCCCCAACACAGCCACACCCAATTTTAAATTAGAATATGCAGAACTTATTTCAATGAGATCATATTATAACGACTATAGTCCGTTCACGGCTTTTCTGAAGACCTGCCAAAGTTCTGCTTCCAGGATATTCCTCCGCCTCATGCAAACAAAGCTTCACACCAGAGGGACATCGCAGCGCATTCGTTCGCACTAAGTGTAATAATGTTCTGCATAAGAAATATTTATTACTAGGCATTAAAGGCTATTCACGATAAAGTGAGCACTTTTGACATCAACCTTACAAAAAAGTCACTGCCCCTACTTGCATTATATTTTACTGGGCGCACAGTGTGACGTGCACTCACTGTAGTTGGTAACGATGGATTGGAAAGTAGTTCCATGTCTTAACGTCGAATAAAATGTGTTAGGTCACTATTTGTTATTACTTTATAATAATTTAGCTAACTTATATATATATTTTTAATGAAATGAATGATATAAATAAGCAGATTTCTACAATACTTACATTTCTAATAATTTCACCGTTTCACTTGACTGACGCATGAATAAAGTGACGAGGCGTATGGTAGCGCTAATTTTACCTAAGACGGAGCAGATAACGTGCATGCAAATAGATCTTAAGCAGGGTTTTCAAAAGTGCTCATGTTACCATGTACAGCCTATACCATCATACCATTTTTTCTCCCTGTTTTCATTCATATAAATTATAAATGAACTACTACAATTTATAGATAAAATATAAGTGTATGTTAATTTTAACCAAAAATAATATATTTTTATGTTCAGACAAGTTTAAACGCTTGTGATATGTTCGTATTTAGTAAATAACCGAACACGTCATACATGGGGTGGTTTTTATAAAGTTTGATTAAAAAAGTGTGAAGAAATCCCCTTTGCACAACTTCTGCGTTTTCGCGTTATAATCTCGGATTCATAGCAATTACTGACAGTGTAGGTACGATCATATAAAATTTGCATTTTACGAGGTGTTTAATTTTTGTGCGTAATTTTAACTGTGCATCTGTTTGTTGGAAAAAGTCGACAACATACTTATATTTTATTTTTTGTTTTATATTTACATGCGAAAGTCCGGAAGCGGCCCAGCCGGGAATCGAACCCGGTTCGCCTAGTTGGGAAGGCGAGTGGTCTGAACACTACACCACCGCGGCCCCTTCGAAAGGAAAACGCTGTGGGGAAATGGGAAGGTCGTGTGTTTTCACATAATTTCCGACTTTTCCCGTGTGCTTGTCGACCAACGCACGGAACATGCAGCGCGAATTCCTGTGGACGATAAACACGACGTTGGAAAAAAAAAAAAAAAAGGAGTGGTGGGGGGGCGAAGGGCTCTCGAAAAAAAAAAAAAAAACTGCCCGTGACGTTGTTTTCCCGGGAAATTAATTTCAGTTAAGTGGCTTTCGATTCCGCGAATTGCGGTTGACTTGATGTGTGCGTGGTGCGTGCGTGCAAACACGCCCACTCCTCTCCCCTCTCTCTCTCTCCCCCTCTTCCTTTCTCTCGTTCCTCCACTCCCCTCTGCTCTTCTTTACACCCCTCGTTCTCCTTTTTGCTCCTGTGTGGGAGGGAAAACGGGTGAGTATCAAATTGCGTCGACGCCGACCTTCAGTGTTGCCAATCTGTAATATATGAAAATATCCCTAGATGGGGCATGGGAAGACAAAATCATATCGTTTGTTAGGTTACATTGCTCATTTCCGTTATTACTTACCGCTATATTTAATTGAAAGCACACGATATTGATTGTGCAATTTTTTGTATGTTTATAATTTATAATGTAACACAAGGCCACGGAACTGCAATAATCATCAGTGGCCGAATATTAATATGGGTCACTGTATGTTTCCTTTTCGTATTGTGTATACATTTAATAGTTCCATGGGCGTATATAGGATTTTCCTTTCTTTTCTTTTGGTTGGGGGGGGGGGGGCAAGTTGTTCGAAGACAGCACGAAGTTAAAATTAAAAAATTCCACCTATATTCTTAATTGCAATATGTCGTAAATAATAATGGATGTTCGGTAGGTAAAAGGCAAAAACTACGAGATGGGATTCCTTATGAAAAATAAAATCGAAAATATACAGGACATCGTATACATAAACGGAATATTAAAGGAGACACGAGCCTGTGGAAATAAGATTTTGAAAACGAATCTTGTCCGAATGTGTTGTACCACCTACCAGCGGGGTGGGGGGGGGGGGGATGGCGGCGCTTTACCCGTGTAGTACGCCCCACACAACATGGAATGCAAGTCGCCTTTCTGCTGCAGACGTTGTACAAGGCATTCAGCGAAAATACGTTTAGGTACACGGTGTCCTGTATATTTTCGGCTTTATTTTTCATAAGCAATACCCTTACAAATATTTTTTAATCACAAGAGTTGATTTCAGCGGGACAATCTCTTCAGGAATACAGCGAAGCACTTTCTTTCTGATCAGTAACCTACCCCGCCTCTTTCACAGGTTTAAATATCTGTCTTTTTAAATTTTATTGCGCAGCTTAAAACAAACTGACGAACTGTGTAATAAAAATGTGGGTAGTTAATTCTCTATGATACTCTGGAGTTTAAGGCAAGTTTATAACGTTATGCGTTTTTAGTTAGTTAGAATCGAAATATGTATAAAAACACCTTGTTAAATAGTTTTTGAAATTAGTATGTTTTATAATGGACACCAAAACGCAAAGCCCTTAAAAAAAAAAAAAAAAAAGGTATGTCTGTGTTGAGGACACGGCCATTTGTTTTGCGTGAATACGTCTACGTTGACGCGCTCGGACGCCTTGATGTTTATTTTACGTTCCCGGCACCGCTTCACTCGATCATATGGAGTTTTATGGGTATCACTGGATTGCTTTTGAGATGCCCTTTCCAACCGTATACGATGTCTGTACTTCGACTTGGCTTTTTGACGAGTGTATGCCGAAATCGTGTCAAGTTTTCTTAATTTTTTTTTGCATTAAACACACGCAATTTCACCATAACCACGCCACACAAATGCTCTATGAACGCAATCGATTGACCTTGAAGAGAGCTGTCAATTGCAACCTAAACGAGTGTCGTAGCTTCTCCCAGTTAAAAGTTATACTACGCGGAAGTTATGAGACGCGGCGAAACGAACTCAAAATTGCCCCCCCTCCCCCCCCCAACCACACCGCGTGTGAATGTTCACAGTCCTCTTTCAACGCATAGCATTTTCTTCGATATTTTGGTAATCGAGTGGTGTAATTGAATTTGATTGTAGACGATAGATTCGGAGCTGCAATACCAAACTGTATCCTCCGATTTTATCATCGGATTTTCTGGCTTGCCTCCCAGTATGGTCGCAAATTAAAAGACGTTTTTGCGTTAAAAAAAATACTTTTGGACACTTGAATTGCTTTACTATGAATAACCTAGGACACATTACAAGACGTCAGATAGAGTCCATTCACGTTAAAATGAGCACTTTCGAAAGCTCTTTCATTCTCAATAATAGTCAATAAATTTATTTAATTTTTGCCTTTGACGTTAACTTCCGAGTGCGGTAGAATGTACACTCTGTGTTTAATACTTATGTGGAAATATTTACTTTAAAAGGGCGGTTGTGCTCACTTGACCGTGAACAGCCTATGGCAGTCCGCAGGTCCTCCTCCGGGAGCGTTCATTCACTGTTACTTCAAACTTTCCTGAAGTCGTGCTATAGTTATACTTTCAAGATATTCCTCCGCCTCATGCAAACGAAGCGTAACTAAGTCTAGAAATTACACCAAAGTGACAACACACAGTATTTGTGCGCACTCAGTTTGATAATCACATTCATGAGAACTATTTATTACTACCTATACGCTGTTCACGGTAAAATGAGCACCTTTGAAATCCCTGCTTAAGATATACTTGTATACGCGCTGTTTATTCTTCCGCCTTATGTAAATTTAATACTGCCATGGGCCTCATCACTTTTCATGCTTCGGTCAAATGCAACTGTGAAATTATTAAAAAATTAAATACTATACAAATGTGCTCATTTTTACACTTCGATGCATTAAAAAAACGGGAAGCGAATGAAATAATGATCAGTTATCACAGATGGCTACCTAACACTTTTTATTCGACGTTAAGATATGGAACTACTTTCCAGCCATCGTTAACAACTTTACACGGCGCATGTCACTCAGGGCGCCCGTTAAAATATATGCATGCAGGTGCAGTGACTTTTTTCTAAGGTTGATTTCTAAAGTGCTCACTTTATCGTGAACAGCCTTTAGGCATTAGCAACACGTCTGATTTCTTTCTGTATTCCAAATAGAATGGTATAGTTTATACATAAAATAAAAGTTAAATTAAAAGGAAAATAAGCTACTTTAATGTTTGAAGTGTAAACCCTTGTGCTGCAGGCATACGTAAGAAACGAGCAAAGACCTCAAACATGGGGTGATTTTTCAAAGGTTTATTTTAAAAAGTGTGAAGCTACTGTGAATTGACTACGACAGATTTTCCACATCGGAGAGCACGCCTGGTTCGTTCGCTGGAGGCTGCCTGCAAAGGGCTGCGCTTTTGATGATGATGATGATGGGGGGGGGGGGGGAGGCGGCTTCGCTGGGGATTTTCGGGGTGGATGGCGCCTTCTCCGATGGGGGGGGGGGGGGGGGGGAGGCGGCTTCGCTGGGGATTTTCGGGGTGGATGGCGCCTTCTCCACGATTGGCGGGGAAGCTATTCGGCCCTCCCTTTTTTATGTCGCTAAGAGAGCGGAGTATGAGGGGGGGGGGGGGGCTCTGGATAATTCCCGTTCGCTATGACTGGCTGTGCCGCTGCCAGGCTGCCTCCGCAGTGGCAGCGTTACCAACTGAGCAAAAAAAATTACAACCTGGAAGCCGGGTAAAAACAACTAAATTCGTGTCGTGGACAACCAGAAATATATTTTGCTGTTACCTGTCAAACGTAAGCGTTATTCGAAAGTAGCTGCAAACATTTAATTATCTTGTCCGAAACTCAACAGCTGGAGATATTGGCAGTCTCCTCTCCCGCTCACCAGAATCACTCGGCGGTGCGTCACGTGACCAGTACGTCTTCACCTTTCTCATTTCTGTCGTACACACTGGTATAGGCCATTCAAGATAAAGGGACACTTTTGAAGCCCTAGTTATTTTTTTCCTTCAGCCAATTTATACCCTCCCCCAATTCGTTAATGTAAACCCTGCAATGTGAATTATAAACACAATGTATACATTCACCATACCCAAAACCAAAAGTCCGAGGCCATAGTGAAATGTATTTATTGGTCGTAATGTCTGATGAAACAGCTTCAAAAAGCGCACACTTTACCGTGAATGGCCTACACCATAGATAGCAGCATGTTTGTTTCTGGCGACATGCAGTGTGTGACTCCCTGCAGGAAATGTGTTGATATTGCCTACGCGCCTGGCTCTGTGTCGCTGCCGCCCGCTAGTTTCGCGTGCGTTTTACACGAAAACTGCAAGCCCTGAGCAGTTGCAAGTAAACGAGAATTTTTGTTAATTAATTACGTTATACTGCTCAATAAACGGACGTCAAACGTTCATAATTACTGACGGTAAAATAATTGTCTGCACAAAGAGGACGCTCTTCCCTGCGTTTAGGTTGGATATACCGATATTATCTAACCACTAGCTGTGTCCTCGCCCGCTTCATTGGACGTAGGCTTATTTTGAAAATTGGAATCTCTCTAGCCACTCACTTGGGATCGCTCTAGCCACTGGGTCACTGCGGCCCCACCTGATATATTTCTATCTACTGAGCCACTGCGACCCCATTTGGAGTCGCTCTAGCAACTGGGCCTCTACGGCCCCACTTGGAATTACTCTAGCCACTGGGCCACTGCGGCCCCTGTTGATATATTTCTATCCACTGAACCGCTGCAGCCCCACTTAGGATCGCTCTACCCACTGGTACACTGCGGCTCCGCTTGAGATTACTCTACCCACTGGGCCTCTGTGGCCCCACATGATATAAGTCTATAGCTATATGGAAGAATGTAGTTTGTTAACAATGAAATAATTATAACAATCGGCCGTGTAGTTATGGTAGAGCATGCTTAGAAAGCAGCAAAATAGTTCACTAATACCGTTAATGCTCAGCTCCTATAAGTGCTACGGCAATGTTTAATACATACAAACCATTCTCGATAAATGCAGATCATAACAGTAAAAACCGCATCCAAATCCGTTCAGTGGTTCTCGAGATTAGCGCAGTCATCCAGACAGACGCGCGCCAGGGACTTCCTTTTATGCTATGTATTGATGTTCGGAAAATTGCAGTTTCCGATATTTTGCAAAAAAATACAGTTTCGAGGGCGTATATCTTCCTTAATATTAAATTTACTTACGAAGTGTCCTATATATTTTCGATTTAATTTTGCATAAGGAATCACCGCGGGCAGTTTTCAGTTGAATTCCGCTTCACAATAAGTATGGCCCGGCATAAAAACCTCTCACATGTTGAAGGGCGATAAGAAAAGTACCATAAATAGTCGGCACAGGTTTGTTACTTAATGTGATGTGACGCACAATGCAGTACAGGAGGCGAACCTTCCGCATTTGAACTTCGAATCGAAGTGTCAGGAGAATTTTGCGTGAATATTTGAAATTTCACTCGTAAAAACTTGTGGCTGTTCAAGAATTTATTGAACGGGACTGGGTAAACCGAACCTCATGTTGTGAGCTCATCCTTGTAAATGCGCCTGTACATGCTGTGCTGGTTTCAAGCGACGAAGCATACTTCCACCTGATTGGCAACGATAAAAAGCACAACTTTGTTACTGGGCTGAAATCAGTCTTCGTCGGATTCATGAGTGACCTCTTACACACTCCCCATGCATGTTTCTGGAACCACAACTCCTGCAACTTCCCATCTCGGACGTGTGGTTTCAACACGATGGCGCTGCCGCTCTCCCAGCGTCTGGTCCCCCGGTCACGTGGTTCAGTTACATGGTGGCCCGCACGGTCGCTAGATCTCTGCTCTTGCGATGTCTTTCTCTGGGGACGCTAATGTTTCCCGCTATCGTTCACGAACTATTGACCAACACATGTGATACGCCAAGAAATCGCCAACATTTCGCAGCAATTCAACCAGTGCGTGGGGCGCTTTCGAACACAAATGTGTTCATGAGAAATGGCGGCTATCATTTGGACATCATTTACAAGATCTAGTGCAAATAAACTGCATTGTTTATCGAACTATATTTTGTAATATTTGCTTACAATTTATATAGTTATTTTGTTGCTCTTGAAACTGTTTTTATGCCAGATCTTGTAGAACATGCTTAAAAGGCCACATAATGTTTTTTGACTGGGTGTCGTATTTGAAAATACAAGCAACTGTTCCAGCTAGACATAATTTTAATACGACCATTTCTGTAACTAGCAACTACACGATTATTTATTTGCAATCAAAACTGTCATTCAAACACAATCATATTTGGTTGTAAAACAACTAAGTTGGCGACACTGCACAGTAGGAGGGCGTATAACTTACCGGCGTGGGAGGTGGGGCGGGTGGGGTCGTGGTAATCCCTCCTCTCCTGCTTCAAGCCCGGTGACCCGCGAATACCCCTTCCCCTCCATACCACCCCTATTAATTTTTTTCCTTAAACCCTTCCAACAGCCGCAGTCGTTTCAGGAACAACTCCCCTGCCCCGTATCCACACCCCTTTATCACCGGAAATTGAAATGTTCCCCTTTTTGACTCGTCTAGGCTCCCTTCCGTTTGCCGACATCGTATTCGTTCCGAATTCTGCCCCTCTCTCTTCCACCAATTTTTTTTTGTTCCTATCGTTAAATCCCTTCACCGTTCTATGCACCCTGGAATTGCTTCGTCACCAGCTTTAAACGCGAAACTTGTTTCTATGTCTATTAGCGGTTTTTTTTTCACGCTATTTCAACCACACCTTCGAAAAATCACTCCATGGATGACGAGTTTGATTGTTTCGAAAATATCACAAGCTTTTTATACTTCTGTTTACATAAAAGTACTTATTTTTGGTTAAATTGAATTTTCGCCTATATTCTATCTATAAATTATATTTCATTTATAATTAATATGAATGGAAAAAGGTAGAAAATAGGCGTGTTGGTAATGCCTAGGAAGAAATAGTTCTTATGCGAAATATTATTCCTATGAGAACGCACGAACGCGGAAAAGCTTTGTTTGCACGAGGCGGAGTACCCTGGAAGTAGAATTTTAGCAGGGTTTCAGAAAAGTTGGACGTACTGTGAATGGACCATAAGTAGCTAAATTCCACTGTCAGCTGTTTCTGCCGAGGTGGTACTGATATATCATGCACGTAGATGTGTGATGACTATCCATCATAAGAAAATACGCATGGCCGTAATAATTCCTGGATGGCGAAGACTACGGCCACTGTCAGTTACGTAATATTTTTACAGCAACGCAAGCGTGGATAAGTGACGCTCCTGCAGGATTACAGCGATCAATCTATACACCTTTTTCCGTTTTTGACAGTTAATCGCGGTAATGCGCGGAGGCGTCTGCCGCGTGCGTTTATTCGGCTGGCCAATCGCTGGCTGCGGAAGTTAACACTGCTGGACTGACCTTTTAAAATATAATCGAGGTGTTAGTAGTAGGGGCGTGCCGATCCCACTTCACTTTTGATTGATTGAAAGGGTTAATTAAATTGATTGAAATGGTTATTCAAAAAGGGCTAATAAAATCTAAAGGGTTAAATTTATTCAAATAGTTAAATGTAACGAAAGGGTTAATTTTTAATCTGATTTTTTTCCTTTTTCAGTGGGTCGTTCTGTACGATGGTGACGTGTGGTGTCCTGGAGGCGACTGACCAGTGTAATTTTTTCTAACTACCCTATACCTAAGTGTAAAGTGAAAGCCGGTGGGTAGAGTGGGATTTAATGCATCTCACAGCCAGACCCCTTATGCCTCCAAGGATAGGAAATCATGAAAGGAGACATGCATCATGGCAGAGAGGGATTGAGAAACCATGGCCTGCGATTGGGACCATTACTACCTCCCTAAGTGTACTTATAGCTAAGCTAATACTAGAAGAGACTGGGAAAACCGGCACAGGCACCGTAAAAACCCAGTCGACAGGATAGAATTAAAAATATTCATGCATTATTCAGAAATGCTACGGGAGACAGTGTGTGTGTGTAACATGCTCGTGTTAGTAGAGATGAAAGGCTAGTAGAGAGAGGGGACGGAAACTGACCAGTGTGGTGGGTTGCAATGTCATATAGGTGTAGAACTTAGTGCAAGAGTGGGCTAAGTGTAAATTTTCATATTTTTTTCTAATCTTTATGTATTTTTAGGGATATTGGCAGTAGATAGGCAATTTTTACGAACACACGAGAGAAATCTAGAATTTTAAAGTGATTTCTTAGAGTGTGCTGAGTGTAAATGTTATGTTTTGGGGGATATTGCTTGTAGATGCTTGTGGGAGATAGGCGACTTTGAAAGATGCGATTTACGTGTTATTAAGGACAAGCGATCATTTTTTTAGAATGCAATTAAATGTTAGAGGAATTCAGAGTGTTCTACGTATGAATTAATTACATGCATTGAATCGCAAATTTCAAAGACTACATGAATAATAAGTGCAATTACGTGAGTCTAAAACTTAACGCGTGGCTATCACTAGAAATGGTTGCCGGTCCTTAGTTGAGTTAAGGTCGCCGGCCACCAAGTTTCTAGAGGTGCAGCGAAGATGCAAGAGAGTTGTACACGTCTGTCTCCTCCAAGCATTCATGAGCAACTGAAGATCGTGGTGCCAGAGTGTAACCCCGAGCTGCCTGTGAATGTCAATTTTTTTGACACTAAGGCAAGATGGCATCAACTGCCTAGTTGCATTCCGATCGGGAGGACCCTGCTTACCACCCCCTCCCATCACTACTCTTCACCCCTCACCAAAGTGACATGTCCTGGGGTCATTCACCTGCCTCCCTTGATTTTAATTTTTCGCAACTGAGTCAATATAGCGACAACTGCCTACTTGTGCTCAGATCGGGGATCAGCCACCCCTCCAATCCCTACACTCCACATCTCAGAACTGACCTGAGTCCAGGATGCCAACCATTCCCTATGCCTCCCTCCCCACCAAGCCGTGTCTGCAAGGCCCTAGGGGTCATTCACCTGCCTGCCCTCGATTGTCAATTTTTTCAGCACTAAGGCAAGATTGCAACAACTGCCTACTTGTGCTCAGATTGGGTCCCGTTCGGCTGTAGATATCTCCTATCCTCCACCCCTCAGAACCAGCCCAAGTCTAGAGGAACTTACCCCCATACAAGCACCCCTCCCACCCCTAGTCAAGAAGGTGACTTTTCTGAAGAACTCCATTATCGATCCAACATGGTGTTCGTATATACCTATTTTACATAACCCAGCATCAGTTCTGAGAATGCTTTTTCATATTTTTTTGTTAGTTGGCACTCCTGCAGTATCTGTTTCATGCCTATCTGCCCCTCCCCAGCTAGAGTATTCATAACATGTTTCTTTCTAGTGTTGCCTTCCCTGCTTCGACCCATAGCCCTCTGAATGTGTATCCCGAGAGATTTTGCCTGACTCGCTGATGTTACAACCCTATGCAACAGGTTGACTACATGAGCAGTGAAAGAAAAACTTATAAGTACCTGAAATCAAGTTCCCGCAATGGCATATGACTCAACTAATATCTACAGGTGATTTGAGAGGAGAATCATCAGCAGGGCATGAAATATTTAGTATTGCTCACCAGTCTGAATCACCACGGATTATAATATTATGTGAATACAATTTATGTAAACAATTTTAAACTAGTACTACTGCACCAGTCAGTTTTATTTCTATGTAACAATGTATACCAATATGAAATGTATTGTATATTTTATACCCCACTAGCCTATTTCTTCTTATTAAAAAATGCACTGTCAGAGGCATGGTGTTTGTGTCCTTTAACATGTCTGGTAGTTGACACTGAAATGCCAATTATCTATGGCCTTAGGGGTATAAATTGTGGCAGTGGTGGTCGATTAAGATTCACCATCATAAGATCATCTAAACTTTCAGTAGCTAAAGAGGATCTGAGTTTGTTTTTCACCAGATTCATCTGGCCGAAACCTCATTCACAGGTAGCTCTTGAAACTGGTAGAAAAGATGAGCTTCAAAAGAACAGGAAACATATCACCATTTGACATTGCCTTCCCCAATAAATCTGTTGATGACAATCATTTTGTAATTGTATCTTAAATGCATGTTTTTTAAATAATTACATATTTCAATTGGAGGACGTAAATTGCCGAAACTGTCCTAAACAATGATTGATTTGCATTTTTAATTAATGCTTCCCAGTGTATTCCTTCATTTTGTTTCGAATCTAAAGTAACATTCATACAATCACAGAGATTTGGTTTCTTTGGTAAATCGTCTCATATACTCCTCGGTAATAGAGAATATCCAGGTACTTTACAAATACATTAATATATTTGTTTGTTAATGCATGTTTTGAAGAATATTGAACACACACTGCATTTTTTCCATGTTTCGAGTTTTTTCTATGTCCAACTTTATAGGGTTTTAGATTCATTCCTTTACGATTTGATTTAAGTGCTCTACTAATTGCCGAAACCCCTCCAAGGATTGATCCAAGAGCTGTTAATGCTGGAAATAGGAACGGAATGATTCCACCTTTCTTTGTTTTTCTCTTAGTTTTATGTTTTAGGCCCATGCCTCTCTACAACTTCGCGCGCATAACTTTATCAAACGACCCAAGCTCATAGTTTTTCACCCATAGAGGATAGATGTAGACGGATTCTTCCTTATATTTGCAGCTTTATCGGGTAGAATCGTATCCACTATATGTCTTTCTATCAAATTGTTTGTTCGATCGTAAACTATATTGTGTTCTTTACACACATTATCCAAAGAGTTTATTCCTTGATCGTTCCATGCCAAACATTTTGCAAGTTTAGTACCTGGTCCGCAAAATTGGTATTTCGGTAAAAGGTAATTCAAATGGTAATTTATTAATCAATGTATTCAATACATGGTGTCTTTTTTGATACGTTTAGTACGAGCCATTGTTTTCAACTGAACGCGAACCTAAATATAGACCTGCATTTATAGTTTTCTGCTAGTACATTACGTAATACTGTGTAAATGTATAGAAACGAAGGTTATAAAACAAAATATACATCTGCCGGTAATTGTAAATACGTAAGAAAACATTATTGAACAGAAACATGGTATTATTTTACTGTCAAATATACGTTCTATAATAAGTGGGCATTCTTCATGTGGAAAATACTTGTGTTATGTCGATGTTGGAGCATCAGAATGAACTTAAATTTGAAAACGTATGTGTGTTTTCTAAAACAACACAAGAGACGATTAGCGACCATTTTGTCGTTCATTGAAGGACTGTGATATTTCCCTTGTACAAATAAAGAATATATAATGCCTCTAAATGAAATATTACCCAATTCCATATTTATTTTTGACGATGTTTGGTGTGAACCACAGAGTGAAATACAGCAATATTTCAGTTATGGTCGACATTCAAACGATTGTTTTTTTCTGTTTCAAAGTTATGTACGTGTATCGAAACATAATTTACGCGATAATGCAAATATGGTGATTGTGTTTAAAATGGATAATATGATCATGTTTTAGGCAGTATGACATTTACAAAATATACGGGTATGTGTTTTTGCTGTTGGAAACAAAAAAATGTTTTTTTTTTGTGATTATACCAACACTTCCCCTATATAAAGGCAGATATAGGTCTGGTTTTGACAGTTTTCACTTCAATGCGAAGAACAATGAGTGTTTCATAGTTTGGACATAGGGGTATAAAACGAAATCAATTCAATAGCTGTTTAACCAAAAATCATGATGGGAATTTTTTTTTTTGAACTGACTATATTATGTAATATGGGTATGGCTGTGAAAGATAGTGATGCGGTAAATAAACTTTACGTGGAAGACTTGCACTATTTTGCTAAACATATTTAAATCACAATCAAAGAATATTCAAGAGAAATTATTAAAATTAAGTGTTTATAAAACACGAGTGTGATTGCAAACATTTTAAGCAATATTAGCACTGGTTTACAGAGTAATGAATTTAGAATAGAAGAGCGGTTAAATGGATTTAATTAGTATTTTAACGATATGACAAACATAGTTTTTACAACACAACTTACAGAAATGCAAGAAAATTTAAGAGTTGTATTTAATGAAGTGGTAAATGCTACTATTACACAACTTGAAACACGAAAGGAACAAATGATGCAATATATAAGAGATGAATTGATTAATAAAACACTTGGTGTAGTTATGCAACCAGATTTGAGAAAACAAAATAATGATTTGGAAACTAGAATGAACTATTTCGTGAATGATGTGAAAGCTAAAACTATAGTAAAATTAGATGTTGGTTTAAGAAAAGCCGATAAGATTGATAAAACCCAAAGTAATCGACCTACATCAGCTAGAAAGGCAACGACTTAATTCATATATAAATGGATTGAATCTAATGTAATATAATAAAAACAAGTCTGCCTCTGCTTCGGAATTATATACCGTTATTTGTGCTGTGAAAGAGAAATATTTACAAGTCAAACAAGCCCGTATGGAACGGGATATTTTAAACGAAGAAGTATTTAAACCTGTTACGTGTAGAATGGACACATTGCATTTTGTGTTGAATAAAAAAAAAAAAAAAAAACAGGTTTGAAAATTAAAACGGAAGAAGAACCTTTAACAAAGAAAAAGCTAACTCTCAATTAACACGACGCTATTTAGCTTTAAAATTATCTAAGTCTACACGCGATACGCGATTTAGTGTTTATCGACATGCAAACAACTGGTTCCTGGGAGATTACTTAATTAAATTTTTGCCTGAGAATGAAATTAAAATATGTGATCACGTAACTGATGTCAGTGAAGGATTATTTGAATTATTGTTTAAAATATTTCCAAATGGATATTCTGACACAGATTTGCAGAAATATAATGAACTTATTCATCGAACGAATACTAATATTCGTTCAGGAGTTGAAAACCACCAGAAAATACATTTAATTGGAGATACATTAGGAAGTGGAATATATAAAGATGATATTGCCAACCACTTTTCACCTGTATATTGGAACAATCCTAATGAATTGGTCGATAGGTTAAACCTTCACCGCTTCGAGAGAGTCTGGGTATAATTCACATACGAACGAAATCGTTTCTATTATTGAAGAGATGGTTATATTACAAATGAAGTTGAGTAAGATTGCTCAAGAGCTTCACACTCCTGCAAGGATAAAATACCCTAGAAGAAGGCTTATAACTCATGGTTTAAATGATTTTTTTCAAGCCGATTTGTGTGAAATGACATTGCTTTCAAAATACAATAAGGGATACAAGTATATTTTAACCGCGACACTGTCGGGTGATACACACGATGAACGATGACACAAATACTTACTGGTAATATGGGCGCCAGCGGTGCTTCCCAATCACCGCACTATTGAGACTCAGGGTTTTCAGGGATGCTGTGGGTCCTGTGTGTCCATCTCACCCATGCCTACTTATAAACTCGTTGGCAATACTAAACTGTTACTAAACATCACTTTGAAATAAGCACTTAATAAAATATATGTGGCTAGGATACTGTCACTACTGAATAAAAGAGGTAGGTTCACTGTAGACTTGCTTTTATTATTATTGCTCGTACAGATCAACATGCCAATGAAATTATGACACTCTCGCTCATAACTAGCTAATTTCGCTTGGGTGCTCCCCAGTCTGCAATAAATCCAGCGCATGCCTAGATGGATGATCTTCCTGTGGTGTATGAAAACACACTCTTCACAAGGGAAAAGGCAGACAGCCGCTAGGGTGGACTGACGGTTTTTCTCTGTAGACAGGACATGGTGAATTACAGATGAAACCCTTGATGAAAACATTAACACGTGTGATTACTTGGCATTACTAACACAAACTCATCTGGGCTTGCCCTCCAGCACGTGGGTAGTGTGGTGACGGCCTGTACACAGAGCCGGCTAGGACGGAAGTAATATCAACTTATACAAATTACAAAATTACATAAATTACATAAATACCCTTAAAAGATAATGGGGCAAGATGTGAGTAGTCGAAATAAACACACGTGTGAAAACAAGTTTATATGGTGCGGATGCCTCTGGATAAAGTTCATTGCGGATCATGTGGTGCAGGTGAAATTGCAATATTTCTTTGTGAAAATGGCAAATTAAATTCCAACAAAATATTATTCTGTTAAAAAAATTATTCTCTTTATGATTTAAATGGTTACAGGCTTGTAGCATGCCTGATGTCGGAAAAATCAAACATGAATGTGACCTCATAGTCAAACACAAAAGCATCCATTTATGCGATAATTACACGGAACCCTGAGAAAATTTAACGTAGAACCCTGAATAAAATTTTTGCACTCATTATATTACATAAATAAGCTCTCAAAATGCAATGATGGCGCAGACATAGACTTGGCTTCGGTTATCCACGTGGTTGTACGGGATGTCGTAAAATATTCAAACACGAAAATTACCCTCAAATACATGTATGAAAACAAAGCCCTTAAAATTGCATGTAGCAATAATACAGAAATTGCGATGAATCGCCACTAACATAGGTGGATGGCGCCTGATTCAAGTTGTGCGGGTCGCGTGACCTCTCGTACATCTTTCTCCTCACTCCTCGATTAAGTTGAAAATGCCACAAGGGCAAAGTAAATTAGTTAAGCGGAAGCATAATGCTGGGGCAATGTCTGACAAAACGTATGCAAGCAAAGGTTGACCAGTAAACTAAAAGTGCTATGGAAAGCTACATCCGTGAACAAAAGTACGCCAGCTCTCCTCGACAGACTGTCCAGAGGCGAGCATCGCACGGACCTACCATGGCTCTCTACGGGGTTCACATAAGCGGAAGTGCTGTGCACGCCGAGTGAAATATTTTATAGTGAAAATTAATTAAATATTGTTTTACATTTCGATAATTTTCTTGTGAATATTTCACATTAATTTAGTAGTCTCTTTATGATGGGGTTCATACCGGAATATTAGTGTTATTAATCTCGGTGCCGCGGGCACTTTGAATTTCATAACCAAACATTTCCAAAATAACAACAAACATTTTAAAACATTTTAAGACATTTTAAACCCTGCAAATACAAATACAAAACACATTTTATGCTGAAAAATAATATTTATGTGTAAGTTCAAAAATATTGGCCTCTTTGCGCAAGGGCATCATGTACACTTGACACTTGTGAGGGGAATGCCGTCATGGGCTCTAGCGCCGTTGACTGTTATCCGGCGTCAACCGTCGTAGACGTTTATTCGAAATATGGTTGGGGTATACGTTTGAAAAACAAAACTGGGAGACAGGTTACCGATGCAATGAAGATCGTTTTGAAAGAGAGCATCCAATTCGCTCCAAACCGACAGGGAACAGAATTTTTTTCTGCACCATTCCGGAAACTAATCACCGAATATGGTATTAATCACTACGCAATGTATTCGGAGCTTAATGTGAATGTTGTGGAACGTTACAACAAATCAATTAAGCAATTAATATATAAACATTTCACATCGAGGGGGACTGTTACGGATAATAGTTTAATGAAAACAATTTATAATAATGTTAAAGTCATCGAAGGAAGAAAGCCAAACTTATACGTATCTGAAAGGAGGGCGTAATCTTAAAAAAAAAAATTACAGTGAATTGGTCTTTTGAAATATTTAAAATTATTTCAACTAGACTAACACATCCTGGAATGTATTGAATAGAAACATGACGGAGAACCAATAAAAGGTGGATTTTACGAACATGAATTGCAAAAAGTCATTTCTCCAAATGAATATTGGTTGATAAAATCATTAAAAGGAATAAAGATATGTCCTTGGTTCGATGGATAGGATTCTCAAAAGCACACGACTCCTGGGTTAAGAATGAAGATCTTAGACGATTGTAATACAATGTTTGTAGAAATTTTTTATACTAAATATAAGATTTTAAATTATATTTTATGTGTTTTTTCATTTAATAAACCTCTGGATGTGGATTGGATGTACAATTTATTGTGTAATCAATCCCCTTTTTGATTGGATTATCATTTCATTGGATTAATGTTGGAGCGATAACCCAGTGTGATTAAATCCTTTTAATTGTGACGTCATTCACATTTAGGTGATAATCCGTTACATACGATATGTAATTCTATTGGGAACTGTGATAGATTCGTTTAATTGGAAATTCGCATTTAGGCGTTAATTGTGTGTATTTGGTACATATTGTAATTAATTGTGTTTGGGTGGTAATCCGTTGCACTAGATTCCTTCTATATGCGACATATTTGATTGTTTTTGATGTTACAGTTCTTGGAATCGAAATAAAATTTCGTGGAATTTTTCAGCTTAAAGATATTTAAAACTTGATTTGTTTAATTTGTTGTAATTTCCTGGAATTGATATATATTTTTTGCGGTATTTTTCAACTTAAAGGCATTTGGGATGCGATTCCATTTAAATGTTATTTAGAATCCATTTTAACGTGATATATTTCTTGTAATTTGGAAAATGTTTCCCGGAATTCGTTTCTCGAATTAGATTTCTATGGTACTTCATGATTAAAAAAAAAAAATAATTATGATGTAATTCACCGTTAGTTTATCGGAATACTTTCTGGGTTTCATAATTGTTTGTCGTAGGTTATATTTATTTGCTTGTATCGATACAGTTCTTGGAAGCTGGTAACTTTCAAGAGAGTAAAATACTATTCCCCCGCTAAAAACTTTTTGACGTGTGCCCTTGGACGTAATTTTTGACGGCGTAACGTTGAACATGTTCTTGACGGTGTTGAGTAATTCACAGTATTTTTTAAAATGCGTAGTTAAAATTTTAAGGGAGGCGTGACGACATGCGTGCTAAGTGGGGCGCGGGCGCCAAAATATAGAAGCAAACTCGATATTGCCAGTGATTTACGTCGTGCAATTTCTGCTATTCGACCAAGAATTGGGAATCTTGTTAAAAATATGCAAGCTCATCCGTCTCATGTATTGATTTGTTCGCCGCCATTCGTGTTCAATAAGCATTGAAATTTAATGATTAAATAAAATCTCTGGGACTTTTATTCGTTTTTGTTTTACCCTTATAATAATGAAGTTTTTCAAGGGGCGGGGGGGGGGGGCTATTTATTATTTTCTTTGCAGAAGGGAGGCGTAATAAACTAAAGTGTGGGCACCCCTGACCTAGGCGAACTGGGTTCGATCCCGGGCGAGGCCGCTCTCGGATTTTCGCGTGTGGGAATCGTGCCGGACGATGCCGCTGGTCGGCGGGTTTTCTCGGGGATGTCTAGTTTCCCCCGCCCGTGCATTCCGGCGCTGCTCCGTAGTAACCTCGCCTCGCCCCCATCGGCTGTCAAGACCTCGACGTTAAGAGCCGCACAAGTCTGTACTCCGGGACTGGGGTTGAAGAGGTCGTCTCGACAGAAATGTGCCATGTTCCTCGCTAGCCGTGTGCTCGAAGGATATCCAAGAGTCTCGGAGATCTTTACCACAGAGGCCACGTCGACTGCAGCCTTCGTACGACTCGCATAGCTGCCTCTGAACAGTGACATATCAGAGAATTAGGAAACTGTCGGAGAAATGTCAGGTAACTTAGAAAACAGTAGTAAAAAATCAGGGAATTTTGTGCTGGTCAAACTGTATTTGACTGTTCCGCCAATTATCATGCAACCGTAGAAATAAATTGATTTTTTTAAAATAATATATCTGAACTTTTGATACTCGCCAGTTAACTTGATTACACAGTTCGATTGATGGCTGGCCGTCTATTGCTACACCGTTAACTTATGGCTTGTTGCAACTAGTTTATGGTGAAATTACAAAATAATATAGCCACTTAGTTACTCTTGGTTAAGGTGAAACATTTTTTTTTTATTAATTTTCCCTGTTATCTTATTGCAGGCCATTTTTTTTTGTCTGGAAATCAGGGAAATGTCCCGGAATTTTCTAATAAGAAAAAAGTGGCGGTCCTAAACTCAACTCTAACTTGACCGGCTCCGAAATATCGAATGCTTTCGAATTTTTAACATGCCGAAAAATGTGGAGCTGTATAAGGGCCTCGTCGTCGAGTTTGTTGAGTTTACGTGTAAGTTAATGTCTGTAAACCATTCCCAGATCGGCCTCCTGGTGTAGCATGCAACTGTGGGGTTTAAGCTCCTGCAGTTCATGAAGTTTGTGTCTAAATTTCTTCTTCGGAATTGTATCCGTCAATACCATCCTGAACACTCAGTTATTTTCACTCACGGACAAATATGCTTTAGATAGAGCAACAAAGAAATTAACATAGCCGTACTGTTCTTGGCTGGACACGCAGGAGAATGCCTAGTAGTTTACCTTCCCTAAAGGTGGTCGTATTTGTTAACTTGGTTGCCCATTTACGTTTAACGGTAAATGGGAGATGGCTGTATGCAGAATTTGCGTCTTAATTTTCATATTAAGTCATGAAATCGCAGCGATTTTTGTTTTCTACCACTTCTTTATTTCTAGCTGCAGGAAACGGCCCACGTGAAGAAGATAGAAAAACCCAGAGTTTCGTGTGATACGAGTTAGCGACACTCGTACTGCCATATTCAAGCCATCGCGTACTATCCCTTGAGAGCAGTGGTTCTGGGAAGGCTGTAGCGAGGGCGCTAGTGTAAGGTAATTATGTGTGGCGGCAAGAGCGCGCGTTGGCGAGTGTATTATGAACTTCCCAGTTTGAAAGAGCGCACTCCGGAGAGACCATCATTATTCATCACCTCTCGCAGCAAACAATCTTCTCTCCCTCCCTCGCTACCAGTGACATGGTGCATGCATAAAAAAGTCAAATGTGTTGCGCTCCTGTGAAACCCAAGCGCTGCATACCCTAGGGAATATTGGGCGATTTTTTAAATACAAAATTAGCTGACGTGAGTGCACATCTAATTTGTTAAAATAAATCGAAGTCGTAAAAGTCCACTGATTACAGCTAGTAGTTAAATTGCGTGTGTTCTCGTTCAGTGTGGGGAGCTGGGGAGTCGCCCGACATCTTGAATTGCATTATGGCTGTCATTTTGGGTAATTATTTTACCATGATCTTTTGTAGCTATCTTCGATGACGTTACTGAGAGAGGTGGCGCAGTGGTAACTCATTGCAATCGCATTCGGCGGAAGTACACGGGCTCGATTCCTGGTCCATCCGTCCTTCTGTTTTCCATCACTCCAGGCGAAAGCTGGGATGGGTCCCTAACAAATGCCATGGCTGATTCCTTCCCCAATCCCTCTTCCCTGTGCAACTTGCACCGTCTCTAATTACCTCGCTGTCGACCAGAGTTAAGCCCAATTACCTACCTACCTACCTTCATGATGTCATATAATTACACACATTCGCCTATTACATGCACGTGCATTTGCTAATTGTGCTTATCTAATTACCCTATCGGCCGTTGTCTATCGACTGTTTCCAGTGTTTGCCACCAGAGTATGTTGCAGTGGCCCACCATTTTTCTTCCTGTTCACCAGGATGCACCACTAGCGACTATCATGTTCTCTATGAGTGTTCGCCGGCAGTGTGTGCAGCAGTCGGCTACCATGGTTGTTTACGATGTGCGCAGCCAAGAGGCGCTGCAGTCTCCCTCCATCTTTGTTTTAAGTGTTTGCCACTAGGTGGCGCTGTTGTGGCACTAGTACTTAAGATCGATGTGCCATTTATCATAATTTTGAATATTCTTTGTGTTTTAACGTTTCGTTGTAACCACTCTGCTCTATAGTAAACTGATGCTGTAAGGCAAACTGTAAAGCAGATATATTTAAACAACAATGTAATAGCAGGTCACTAGGCCTACAAAATGTTGTAGGTCATACTGTAACATGCATGCGTTCTTGGAGCCAGAAATAATGCTTGTGTGCTGAATTTCACAGGCCTGACGCATTTGTTCCAAAGTCGGCTGTTTATATTTGCTTTAGTCGGGGCAGAAAAATTGGGTTCCTTTAACTTCAAGTTTGAAGCAAGATGTATAACCAGAATCTTCATAATTGCGTAAAAAATTTGACAAAAATTGTTTTTCTATTCATCTCTTGTTTTGATTTAATTATTGTTAAATTGAAAAAAAAGAAAAGAAAAGAAAACCCGAAAATTCTTCGATATCTCTTCTTAAAAAATGTGCCAGTTGAAGGGGGTGCACGCGCGACGCGGGGTCGCGGCAGGCGCAGGACTACACGACAGCCCCCCCCCCCCCTCAACGTGACGTTCGCCCTCCCATTGTGCGGCGGCCATGCGTCTGCAGTGCACGCATTTCCTCTTCCGCGCCGCCATTGTTCTTCGCGGCCGAGCAGCAGCTGTCTTCTCTGGTTTGTTAAGAGTCCTATGTACTGAAACGTTTTCTGTGAAATCGTTCTTTGCACGTAAATGCGCATCTCGGTAAATTAAAATTTTGGAAATTTGACTTTTTGTTAGAAAAGATAGAAAAAATTATATATGATCCTATTTTTTTTTACTTTTTTTCATATTAAATGTATTCTCGCAAGAAAAAAATTCGTGAAAATGGTCATATGTCGCATTTTTAATGCTTGCCTATGCATTTTCCTGAAACTGCAAGATAAAAGTACAAACATACGGACGGACGTGGTTTAATCTGTGGTCTTTCATCGTGTGTAATCAGATCTCTGCGTTACAGATCTAATTTGCACAGTACAGCGTCACGACGGAAACACTGCACTCCTTGCGCATAGGAGCGATGAGGCGCTATGCGTGCATGTAAGTGTCGCCCGTATCGCTCCCTCGCCTCTTGACCTACGACGTGCAGAGCTACATAGTCTCCTGTGTTCCGCCTGCTGACTGAAGCTATTTTCGGAAACACGAGAGCTCTTTAAGATGGGACTACCCTTGGCCTCTTGGATTTACGTATTTTATATAACTTAATTTTCAAATTGGAATGTGCGTAGAGGTGATGAAGTAAGCGGTGAGTGAGCTAGTGTCGGCCTTAAGAGTATCCATTCCAACATTCTGTTTTTCTTACAAATGTTCGTACTGAAAATTTATGACCAGACACAAAGAATTAAAGCTGGAAATGAGAGGACCACTTAACTATTTTTTCTACAATTTGTACAGTTTCAATTAAACCTGCATGATATTAAATGATCAGGTAATATTTGATTACAGTTACATATATGAAAATAATCATGTAAAAATATCGAAGTTTGGAATGATACTCTTAAGGTTGACTCTTGCTCATTTGAAATGTTGCTTAATTGCTTTTCGTCTTCAGAAAGCAACACAAAATTTCAACAGGTGTTTAATCACGTGTTTACCAAACCTCTGCAGTGCCCTTCATGTGCCAACTAGGCATACTATAGTCTACTACATACTATAGTCCGTTTGCGGTATCTTCGTTGGAATATTAGTTGAGTCAACACTGTTAGATGGACTTTCCGCCTGCCCTGTAGATGCATCGGTTCTCTACGTTGTAGTCTTGTGTGCAATGTCGTCGTATCTAATCTGTGTCATTCTGTATGTTAATAAAAATGACGTCAGTTCAGCAAGTCGTGTATATACATCAATTACCTACGCAAGTCCCATAGAATTCCCTTTCCTACAATCTAGACACTTGAAATAAATTTTTGAAGAAAAGAAAATTCTTCGGGTGTTTTTTTTTTTTTTTTTTTTTTTTATAATATGATGCCACAAACGTGTAATACCGTTGTTAACGTTGAAATATTGTAATTTCGATACTTTCACTTTTATATTGTAGGAAATTAGGATATTTATTTTATAATCAATATTAACTAAAAACGATTAGAGAAGTGCGATATTGGCAACTGCTTGTAAAATGTAATTAAATCGAGATTTGGTACGGCATTTGAAAATAAAACTATTCATATTTAAATATTTAAATTTGTAGGTAACACTGATGGAAGTATATTTAATCGTTAGTCATAGAAATATTTTATTTCTTTAAAAATCTACAATAAGATAATGTTACTTAATTATTTTCTTTGTAAAATGCGTGTCTCAGATACGCGGTGCCGCAGCAAATTGCGTGCCTGCAAGATTGTTTCCCATCCGCAGCAAAGTGGAACTTTAATAATAAAAAAAAAACTCTACGTTGGGGGTAGGCGACCTGTGTTTGCATGTTTCTCAGGTCCTCGAGGAGCGATGGTCCGTGCCTTCTTGAACAGATCTCCTTATCTCGCCATCATCGTCTTCCTCTCCCGCGCCAGCTTGTTCAGCATCTTGCCTTTGTCTTCCTTCCTCCCCTTCGACACACCCCTCTCCTGTAGTTCGCACGCGTCTTTGTGCCGCAACCTGTATTGTCGCGCTCTTCAAATGTCCCTTTGTCAAATGCCGCCGAGGGCATTGCCGCGTCACACAATTGTTCACGATATCCTTCGTTAACAATTTAACATGCACGTTTATTTATTTATTAATGTTTCATTCCGTTGAGCCCACTTTGTAGCCATGCTACAGGGCCATGGAACAAGTCAAGATAAATATAAATGATACATATTCACAACTAGTTTGCCTGTGCTGCTTCGTACGCGGGACATATAGGATTTGGAATATTTCTTGGGAAGGAAAGGAGGACAGCTCACAGACAAAAAAGAACGGAGAAATGACGGAACTTTTTTTAACAATAATTTTTTTTATTTAGTAATCCTAAGAAAAGCTTAATCCAGTACCTACGTACATCCCTGATCTTATTTTCGGAACCGTTTGAGATATCTCGATGAAACAAAGACTAAGTTAGTCCTGGGGATATATATATATATATATATATATATATATATATATATATATATATATATATATATATATATATATATATACACTGTGTAAATGTGATGTCAATACGTTCAGTGGTTTTTGAGTTGAATTCGGTCGGACAGTCAGAAACACGAAAAAAAAATTAACATTAGCTATGGATTAGCAATCAATTATACTATTTGAAAAAATAATTACAAGTGGAAAATTCGAAAATCAGACACTTTTATTTTATTTAGTTGTGTAGATAACAAATACATACAATAAAAATCGCATAAACAACATGTAAGAAATAGCAAAACAAAGGAAAAAAGTAATTCCGATAATCTCAAAAACATTATTCATACCTAACATATGCGAATTGTTATTTTTTGTCGCAGAGATCAAAATTAGAACGTCTGGCGTGTATGTATGTGTGTGTTCACTTATGGCATTAAAATAATTTACGTTGCTGTAGCAAACGAGTACTTCTTGCTATCTCGGTGCATAAAATCAGGTTTAATATTCAAAGTATGCGTGTATGATCTACACGAGAAATAGCGTACTCTATGTAAGTAAATTATTATATTGCATTTTAACCTACTATAATATTTGTCGGAACGTACATAGGATAGCACACAGTGATATTAAGTAGACAGCAAGGACAAGTGAGTTAAAATATTTGAGTTTCAGTGAATATTAGAGAATTTAGAGATATGCTGCGTGATCGAAGTACTCTTAATAGGAATTAATATTTAATTTTTATTCTTGGAAATTAAATTGATCTCGCTTGCTCCGTGCATACGTATACTTTCTTGTTCTTCGCAGATTGCGGGAGGATGGTATCAGATATAAAAAAAAAACTAATGTATAGGTTGTTCACGGTTAAATGAGCACTTTAAAAAGTCCTGCTTAAGATCTACTTGCATTTACGTTGTGTATTCTTCCGCTTTATGTAAGATTAATTTTGCCATAGGTTCATAACTTTATTCATGCGTTGGTCAAGTGAAACCGTTAAATTATTAGAAAAGTAAAGTAAACAGTTTAAAAGTCTGCTCATTTTTACCCTTCGATTCATTAGAAATAACCAGAAAGCGAAAGAAATAGTTAAAGTTATTATAAATGGATTCCTAACCCTTTTTATTCGACGTTAAGATACGGAACTACTTCCCATCCTTCGTTACCAACTTTACTGGCCATATGTCTCTCGGTGCGCCAGTTAAAATATATGCAGGTAGTGGCAGTGACTATTTTCGAAGGTCGATTTCAAAAGTGCTCACTTTATCGTGAACAGCCTTTGTTGATGATAACCGTAAAATAACAAGTGCAATTAATCATCGTGGTTTATGCGATCAAGATTATTTCCACAACTTGAAATTGATAACCTTTCAGGTTTTTGTGCCTAGCAACTCTCTCTCTCTCTCTCTCTCTCTCCTCTCTCTCTCTCTCTCTCGCACGCACGCACGCACGCACGCGCTCTCCCCTATTCTTTCTTTTCATAGGACACTAACTATACTTTCACCTAGGTTGGGGCTGCGTGGTGTAGCGCTCAGACTACGCGCCTCGCACGCTGGCGAGCTGTGCTCGTCTCATGGGGCTGCGTGGGGTAGCGCTCAGACTACGCGCCTCGCACGTTGGCGAGCTGTGCTCGTCTCATGGGGCTGCGTGGTGTAGCGCTCAGACTACGCGCCTCGCACGCTGGCGAGCTGTGCTCGTCTCATGGGGCTGCGTGGGGTAGCGCTCAGACTACGCGCCTCGCACGCTGGCGAGCTGTGCTCGTCTCATGGGGCTGCGTGGTGTAGCGCTCAGACTACGCGCCTCGCACGCTGGCGAGCTGTGCTCGTCTCATGGGGCTGCGTGGGGTAGCGCTCAGACTACGCGCCTCGCACGCTGGCGAGCTGTGCTCGTCTCATGGGGCTGCGTGGTGTAGCGCTCAGACTACGCGCCTCGCACGCTGGCGAGCTGTGCTCGTCTCATGGGGCTGCGTGGGGTAGCGCTCAGACTACGCGCCTCGCACGCTGGCGAGCTGTGCTCGTCTCATGGGGCTGCGTGGTGTAGCGCTCAGACTACGCGCCTCGCACGCTGGCGAGCTGTGCTCGTCTCATGGGGCTGCGTGGTGTAGCGCTCAGACTACGCGCCTCGCACGCTGGCGAGCTGTGCTCGTCTCATGGGGCTGCGTTGTGTAGCGCTCAGACTACGCGCCTCGCACGCTGGCGAGCTGAGCTCGTCTCATGGCGCGGCGGGGTCGCTCCGGAGTTTCATAGATGTAGCAATTATACCCGGACGATGCCGCTGGTCGACGGGTTTCCTCGTGGATCTCCCGTTCCCCCCCCCGCCCTTGCTCTTGCATTCAGAAGCTTCTCCATACTCGCCTCACTTCACCCTCCATGTTTCCCTACCTGTGTTGGCGTATCTGCGATACTCTTGGCCGTCTAGATCGCTTACATACCCTACTACGTGTCGGTCAAGTGAAACTGTGAAATTATTAGAAAAGTTTGTTATATTCTACTTACATTAGAAAAATGGATAGCAAAATATTTTCAGTATGCGCAAATTTTACCTGGGCACTTTTAATTCAACATTAAGACACGGTACAGAACTACTTTCCCTCCGGCCGTTACCAATTTTACTGAGTGCATACTAGTTAGTGCGATCGTTAAAATACATGCAGGTACGGACCACTGTCCGCTTTCAAAAGTGCTCGGTTAACCGCGAACAGCGTATATAGGCTGTTCACAGTAAAGTGAGCACTTTTGAAGTTCTAGTTACTTTTTTTTCCTATCAGCCTTTTTGCCTTCCAACACTTTTGAAATAAATACTGTAATGTTAGTAATAAACATCCTCCTGTGTGTGTGTATATATATCACTGGACTCTAAATATAACGTCTTAAGCCCGTGTCACACGGCAAATTTTGTCCGTCAAACTGCTCCCAATATGTTTGGTCAAATAAGTAAGACAGAGTTATGACGTCATCGAAACGCAGCCACATATGTCTTGAGAGATTTGGATGACTTCAGTTTCCATCAAACAAAAAAAAATTGGGACCTGTTATAAAATGCCTTTGATGTTTTGACGGTCTCAGCCAATGGGACTCGTGCACGACAAAATTGACGTCTAGAAACTTTAAAATAACGACCAATTGCTGGAGAGGAAGTAAGTTATGAACATAATTAATTAATTTGGAAGTTGTCTGGGCATGAACGCTATTTTAAGGGAACGTTGCACATAATATTCCGAACTCGAGGCATTCAATTTCATTGTGCAGGAAACATACCTGAAAATTTAAATTTGATTTCTTAGTGAAGCGAAAATAAATCACAACATACCGTACATTTCTTCCTGTAATCGGAAAAACAAAATCAGTGTCTCACTACGAAAATAATTTTAAAATATAAGTTCAAATTAGATTTTCCCAGTAAAAAAAAAAAAAAAAAATTTGACAGCGTTACATATTTTCCTCACACTTTCAAGATTATTTGATAAAATTTGTCGGAAGGAAACATTTGATGGTATTTCGTTTTCGAATTTTATTGTCAAATGTAGTTGACGTTGTAGCAAGGGCTTAAGACTAGACTAAAATATATTTATAGCCTGTTCACGGTAAAATGAGCACTTTTGAAAGATCTGTTTAAGATCAATATGCATGCAAGTTGTATGTTCATCCGCCTTGTGTAAAATTATCATTGCCACGGGCCTCATCGCTTTCTTCATGCGCGGGTCAAGCGAAATTGTAAAATTAGTAGAAGTATTAAAAAAATCTGCTAATTTTTAAAAATTCGGCGCACTAAAAAAAGAAAACACACAGAAAGTGATAGGAATAATTTAATTTGTCACAAATGGTTACCCCAACACTTTATATTCGACGTTAAGATATGGAACTACTTCCCATTCCATTGTGTGTGTGTGTATATATATATACACACACAGATATAGGAGCAGTGACATGTTTCGAAGGTTGATGTCAAAAGTGCTCACGTTATCGTGAACAGCCTTTATCGAATATTGCTCCAAAAAGAAGTGCTCACTTCGCCGTGAATAGCCTATATAAACGTCGGCGACACTGATGGCAGTATTCGTACCGCGGCTTGCTGGTCTGACTGTCGGGCTGTCTGAGTTGCGCCGGGACGTGCAGGGCGTCCTGACCTCTGGGCTATGTGTTCTTTGCGGTCTGGAGAGGGAAACTTCCTCAGCCCGCAGAGAGATACAACTGCTGCAACCGAATGGGTGGTATAAGGGCCCGAGCACACCCCCCGCTCTGATCTTCGGCAATGATGAGAGAGGCAGTATTCGTACAGTGCGCTGTGGCTCGCAGGTCGTGAGGGAGTGTTGGCTTGTGGCCAGAACACAATCGCGTCCACAGTAGGTTGCTCAGTACAGCTGGCGAGATCAATGGTGTCCTACGTGTGTGGGAGAGGGGAGGGACGTGACGTCACGTGTCGGCGCTGGCGGAGCAGCCAGGATGCCTCTCCCTTTTTATTTTAAACACCTACATTTCCCCCTTTTCCGCTGATTACCCTGGTATACGATATTCGCGGTAAAGTGAGCACTTTTGAAATTCCCATTTTGAATAATAGTCAATAAATATATTTTATTTTAGCCGTAGGCGTTAACTTAAGATTGCGGAGGAATGTACACACTGTGTTTATTACTTACGTGGCAATATTTGTTTAAAAATGTGGGTAAAGGATAAAAAATGGATGAAAGGAAAAAGTAACTAGGATATCAAAAGTGCTCACTTTACCGTGAACGGCCTACGTCTATTCGTGGTTTCGTCACACTTTTTGAATATAATCTTTGAAAAATCACCCCATGTATAACATGTTTTGCCGTTTCCTCTATTAAAGCATTTGATACGCGTGTTAACGTAAAAGTACCCAATTTATAGTTAAGTTGAACTTTGACCTATATTCAATTTATAAATTATAATATTTCACTTTTAATTAATACGAATAAAACAGGGGAAAAATAGGCTTTCTTGGAAACGCCTGGTATACGCTATTCACTGTGAAGTGAGCACTGTTGAAAGCCCTCTTATTTTGAATAATAGTTAATGTCTAAGACAAATAAGATTTATTTATTATCTTCAGAGTGCGGTGTGATATAAACACTTTATTTATTACCTACGTTGCAATATTGATTTAAAAAAGTAATTTAAAAAAATGGCTGCAAAGAAAAAGTAACTAGGGCCACAAAAGTGGTCACTTTACCTTGAACAGCCTATAAGAAATAGTTCTCATGGAGAATAATAATACTTTGGGGCGCACGAACCTTTGGTGTAATGTTGTATCCGTGGTTAAGCTTTGCTAGCACGAGGCGGAGAAATATTCTGGGAGTAGAAATATCTGAAAGTGAAAATAATAATTTAAATTACCGAAAATGGTTACCCTACGCTTCATCTATCGTTACTAACTTGACTGGGCAGATGCCACTCAGTGCGTCATTAAGATAAATGCAGGTAGGGACATTGACTTTTTTTTCTAAGGTTCATTTCAGAATTAATGACTGTCGTGAACAGCCTTTAGGAAGTCATCTGAAGGTTCCACGAAATTGGGGTCTGCTTCTTGGGACCCAGCTCGTCATGGAGGAGGTAGGGGCGACAGCGGAAGTGGTTCGCGTGCTAAGAGCGACCTTGTTACGTGCCCGCGCTGACACGCACATCGCGCTGCTGGTGCCGTGCCTACGCGGCGACTTTGCGGTCGTAGAGGCGAAACTGTGCGAGGCGCGCGCCTCAACTCGGCCTTATGACTCTCACCGCCAGAGAGTCGAGGAGAAACGGTATGTCAGCAGCAGCACACTGGTATAGGCTGTTCGCGGTAAAATGGGCACTTTCCTCTAAGCCATTTTTTATCCTTTAACCATCTTTTCGAAATAAATAACACCATGCAAGTAATGAACACAATGTGTATATACCACCGCACTCGAAAGTTGTCCGAAGCTAAAATGAAAAATATTATTGACTATTATTCCAAATGAGAGGACTTCAATCACTTTATCGCGAATACCCCACAGCAATCACAATCTGCAACATAAGCTCGGCGAGGCTACAACACCGTAGCCATAGACAAATCAGCAACATAATATTGCCAACCTTTCAAGAAATGATGACCGAAAATAAAATAAAAATCCTTACTTGTTAGCATTGATTTCCCAGTGGTTTACTGCCAGTTCCAACAGCTGCACGCAACATATCGAAGCTACAGCGACAATTTAATATAATATCTTGCGTCTGGAGGCAGTAAGATGTGCATTGCATGTGTCAGTATTCCCCTTAGTGTACCTCCCCCCTTCCTTCTCAATCAAAAAATTATGTTTTCATAGTGATTCCGTTGATCGTAACATTGTGAAGTTTCAGTTTAGGTCGACCGATTATCTTCCTTTGTCCATGTCCCCAACGTTGGTTCACGGACTGCCAGTAGAACTATCAACGTCATTCAGACAGTGTCGTAGATATTTACGTTTTGTCTGTAAACAGGCACGTGCTTTTACAAAAGAAATGCAATAGTTTTAGTAAGTCCTGGTTGCCTTAAAACTCGTTCATATTAGTGCGGCAGCGTACCCGGCGCTGGAAATGCGTTGCCATGCGTTTGAAATAGGGAACCAGTAAACGTGCGTCCTAAATGCGTATGCACACTTTCCAGACTAGTCGTGTATGGTACTTTCAAAGAATCACGCACACTGGAAACATTATTTTAATGCCCTCCAACCTAGCTGAAAACTGATTTTTCTTAAAATACACAAACCAGATTCATGCAGATCTAATACAGAGGAGTGCATTATACTTTGCTACAGTGTCGCGTCCAATAAAACGATAGGGTCGCCTCTTTGTCCCATAGTTCCAGCGGTACGACGGGAACACTGCACGCGAGTTCACAGCTTTGTGCATAAAGGCGATATCGCTTCGCATGCGCCGGCCGGCGTCGTCCGTAGCGGCTCGTCGGTTTTTTTTTTTGCATCGCACAAACACACCCCACACCAGTCGGCAGCCTTACGTGCACTGTGAAAATACGCAGTGTTAATCTTAATCACGTGAACTTGTCATTCCTAGTGACGAACAAGTATTTCCTCCTCGATGTTTCACTACTGCTCAGTTGATAGCGACCCTCCCGGTGGCGCCTAGCATGGCTGTGGTCCGGGAATGCCGTGCGGGTTGCGTCTTGGCAACCAAGGCGCTACTGATTCACGCGCGATTCCTGCCTGACCAACACACGACATATCAGCCACGTGATTATGCGCCTATGAAGATGCAAACTAACGCTAGAGGTAACCCCGTCACTTCTAGCAGACGGCCGGAGTGATGATCAAAATTGATTTTTTTTGTGGTAGGCTAGGGAAATAGCGTGTTTTTTTTTCTGTGACTTGGACACACAAAATATTGAAGGGGAGACTGTGTTTAGTAAGATACATATATGTATGCCATTTATACAAAAACATTTACAAGTGTCAATTTTGCGTGTGTGCGTGACACACTGGTGAAGATACTGCCATGGGAAGTGATTGTGTCAATTTATCATCACAAGAATATAGTTTCCTAATAAAAGAAATTATTAATTATCTACGCCACATAATTGGGTTATAATGTGCACGAAGCAAAATGCACCTTTTGTAATATACAGGATGGAACTGAACTCTACCGACAAACTTCGGCAGGAGATTCCCCATCAAAAAATAAGCGGTAATCAACCCCCTTCCATAAAAAAAAACGGAGGGGTTGGGATCTCATGGGTGCATTTAGAAATTTAACTGTCCGATATTTTTCGTTTCTTCCTGCGGCTTAGTAATCCACCATACACGGTAAATGAGAAAGTCATCTCGTGTTTATGCGCTAAACAGCACAGTTTTCCAGAAATTAATGCAAATGTTACAATTCATTATGTATTAATTTCTCATAAACTGTGGTTTTCAATACACAAACACAATACGGCTTTTTCATTCACCGAGTACGGCAGATAACCAAGCCGCAGGAAAAAAACAAAAACTATCGGACAGTTACATTTTTTGAAATGCACGCATGGGATTTTAATCCATCCGTTTTTATGGAAGGGGGTTGATAACCGCACCCGTTTTTTTTTTTTGTGGTTTACACTTCTTTGTTCAATAAAGCACTATCCAGAAACTCAAAGATTGGTCTCTCATTCGATGGACTTAGGACTACTGTGTTAATTGTATGCGGTATAACCATAGGAAGTTTTGCGTAAATCACAAAGTCGCCGTACAGAATTGCACGTAAATTGCAACACAGATAACAGCAGAACACTTGCTTTATAAATATATCAACTGAACATATTTCAGATGCAATAATTTTCATTTTGTAGCACTATAATGCAACTTAACATAGCTCATAATTGTCTAGTTACATTAAAATAGGAGTTTTCATTTTTTCCTATGTCCAGTATGGCTTGATGGAGGTAGATTATTTGAACGTATGCCAAAACTCGACTATATAAACATCTTTCGATGTAATTTCTCGTGTTTCAAGAATTTTCATGCTTAATTCTGTGCATCGTAAAGACAAAGTATCTGTGTGTTTTTATTACTTGCTCATGGGACAGTCATTGAAACTTACTATAACTGTATCGTCACTGAACTTTTCTTCGTTGAGTTTTTCAGCGATGGTTTTATACTATTTATAAATCCTGCCTATTTATTTCACAACCTTCCTTCGACCGTTTCGAGTATCCCTTCCTCGCTTTGCACCATGGGGCTGACGTCATGCAACTACAGTCATTCTTTTACGTACATTTTTGTCCTTATTTTTGTACGGCGAAGTGTGCTCACTTCTCTGTCACACACTCTCCATTAATTTTATTTTATTCACTGGAAATGTTATAGAGGGGTGGAAACATACACTGCACATTCGCGAGTCATTCAAGTGTAATTTGATTTTACCCACCATTAAACTTTGAAAATAACGAGTGCCGCCGAAGGGACAAGCATTTGGGATCTGAAAACGCCGACGCCTTTTTTTGTGCTATATTTTCGACAAGCGGAGCCGAAGCTGGCACTTTTGCATTTCCTCGGTACTTGTTTACTGAAGTAATTGTCGTACGTGTGACAAAATAACCGCGAACTTCCCGAAAAACACACATTTGTGAACTGTCGTCTATTGAAATCGTAGACTAAAGATGAAGTAGACCGCTTTTTCGTCTTGTGCTCATGTACTCAACATTGCCATATATATATCCCCAAAGGAGTGAGCGCTGACGCAGCCAACACTTTCCCAAAATTATCTTCAAACTGATGGGAGGCCGATAAATGCGTAGAACTGAATTTTGTCAGCTCTCTAGTTCCAGCGAGTCCATTTCGAACCACCTAGGCGAGCCGGGTTCAATTCCCGGAGGGGTCGCTCCCGGATTTTCGCATTTGGGAATCGTGCCGGACGATTCCGTTGGTTGAACGGCTTTCTTGGGGATCTCCTGTTCCCCTTTTCTTCCATTCCAGCGCTGCTCCATTCTCCTAACTTCACCCGCATTGGCTCTCAAGACCTCGATGTTATCTCTCCACTAGAAACACGTTAATTTCTTGTTAACAATGGCAAGTGTCGGAGGAGTGCCTCCGAAGAGGCGACGAAGGTGGGTCGTCCTTTTCTCCGCGCGATGTTGTCTTTTCGCTCTCAGTTAGTCTGCTGATGAGAACTCCAGCACTGCAGTAAAGACTGGCCCGAAATTTTCCAGCCCTTCTTGCCCGCGTGATTTATGTCCATCCCCTCTGCACCCGTTTTCCTCAGTCTCAGAAATCTACAGCAGAAATATGAAAAATTCAGCAAGTCAGGGGGGAAATTCAGGAAAGGATGAATATCCCCCCCCCCCCAATGTCTTTTTTCAGTTTTTGTCTTTTTCAGAGAAAATTTGGTTTGAACGTGTTTTGGGTGAAATGTTAGTCCCGTATGAAACGATATTTAACTGGAAATCCGTGGGGTTGATGACACCTAGACTGCAGTCGATGGGCGCAGCTATCCTGGTCTGGATTGGAATAAAATGTAACAGGTTAATAAATCTGGGCAAGTGAAAATTGAACTGAAACGGAGAAAAACTTATTTATTTGCCTTATTTTTGGTGGCGCAATAAAGGCAATAGGGTGACTTTTCTTCCTCAGAACTACACTGTAATTAAAGTTAGACGTCTGCAAACAGTTCTGCCACGAAAGGAAAAAAAAATTCAATAAACATAGGCTCTACTACATAAATAGTTGAAACTTAAAACTAAGATACCCTAATATACACACATCCACACAAGTGCGAGAACTAGTCGCGTGCGTGCGTGTGTGTCTCGTTGGTGGAGGGGGGGGGGGGTTACGGTTAGGTCACTGAAGAGAAGACTGCGAAAGCTTCCAGATTACGTAGTTGGAAGTCCTTTTAAACGTAATGTAATATTGCTCCAAGGCACTCATTAATGCATTCAGTCATATCGCCTTTATTTATTGCGGAAGGAGTGGTGTAACTGATTCGAACAGCATGTGAAACTTCCAGTATGTATCCGAAAGTCGCAAATGTTCGAAAGCTATAAGGAAATTTCGCATAGGCTGTTATTGGTAAACCAAGCACTTTTGAAAGCCCTGTTTGGCTGCTTGTACGCGCGTTGTGTATCCTCCCACCATATGTCAAATAAACGTTGTCATGGACCTGGTCACTACCATGCGTCGGTCAAATGAAACTGTAAAATTATTAGAAAAGTAAATATTTTAAAATTGTACAGTTTCTTACATTTATACGCATCAAACAACAGAAATCATTTCACTATTCACAAGTGTTTACCTAACACTATAAATTTAACGTTTAGACGTGGAACTACACTATTGTTTGTGAAAATTTCAACACCGAAAAGGAATGGCCCGATTGAATCCAAACTTGGAGGATGTGTAGAACAGTGTATTAGTCTACGGTTATAGAGAGATGGCTTTCACGAAGACCCAGCAGCGCCCCCTCGTGTGAGACGGGAAAGGTCAGAGCCGTCAAACGAAGTGAAAGCAAGCGCCAGTATGCCTCGTCGACGTCAAAGGGCGCCATATCAGCATGTGAGAGCGTTCGAACGGGAAACAGGTTTGTCATACAGTGACATTTCGGCTCGTACGGGGCGTGCTGCTACGACAGTGATGCGTGTGTGGAACTATTGGGTAGATGATGATCGTACGCAGCGACGAGTAAATCGGACAAACGCCAAGTGTGATGGCGTGAGGCGCCATTGGATACAACACGCGATCTCGACTCCTACGTATTGACGGAAGTCTGAACAGCAGCAGCTACATCGTGGAGGTTCTGCCCCTCCTTCAGGCAACTCCACACGCCATATTTCAGCAGGACAATGCCCGGCCACATGTGGCGAGGAATGTGCAAGCCTTCTTCAATGAACGACGAGTACCACTGCTTCCTGGGCCTGCACGTTCACCTGACATGTCGCCTATCGAACATGTCTGGGATATGATTGGTTAGCGACTTGTTGGTTACGGGCCTCCAACGACCACTGTTGATGTGTCGTGGACTCGAATACAAACCGCGTGGAGGGGGATTCCACCGGAACATATCTAGGTCCTTTTTGATTCCATGTCACGGCGTTTAGGGGCTCTGATTGCAGCGCATGTGGGCTTCACACCATACTGAATTCTCAAGGACTGAGATCATGTACAGTTCTGTACTCCTAATCAAGCGTGTATTGTTATGTACCTTATCTGTGGTAAAGGCTGTTAACGATAAAGTGAGCACTAAAGAAATGAACAGAAAAATGTCACTGCCCCTGACTACATATATTTTAACTGACGTACTGTGTGGCATTGGGCCAGAAAGTTGGTAAAGATGGAGGGAAAATAGTTCCATATCTTAACATCGAATAAAAATGTTTAGGTAAACATTTGTGTCAAGTTAAATGATTTATTTCGTTTTCTGTTTTTATTTTTTGAATCATTTTAAAATATTTAGATTTTTTATAATTTTACAGTTTCACTTGACCGATGCATGAATATAGTGACGAGGCCCATGGCACTGGTAATTTAATTCTACATAAGGTGGAAGAATACACAACTTCCATACAAGGGTTTTCAAAAGTGCCCATTTTACCCTGAACAGCCTATATAAAAAGTATAGCGGTGGTATTTTCAAATGTTGATTTCAGGAGTTCTGAGTTAATCGAGGACAGCTTAGTCACACATTTCCTGTGTATTTATAATTGTAGCGCACAGAAAGAGGAAGTGTGTGGAGCCGGAAGTGTGTTAGCTCGGGCTGGAGTCGCCGAAGACACGGGAAGTGGAAACTCCGTGGGCTTCCTTCCAGCGACGCCTTGTGGCTGTTGCTTCCCGGAAGCCACTGGCAAGACACTGTGTATGTGAAGTCGCCAGATGCGCCTCGACACGATAAAGTCTGTTCGCACTATCTCCGCACACGTTTGAACCAAACCTTTAAATATCACCCCGCATTTATGACGCATTTGGTCGTTTCCTAAACATGTCTCTTGTATCACAAGCGTTTTATGCCTGGTTCACATGTACGCCGATCACGTCGAACGGACAGAGCGGAGAACTAGAACAGCCAATCAGAAGCCGTCCTCGGTTTCTGCGCGACCACCAGGGACTCTTTTGAGCAGAAAAATACGTACCACTGTGCAATCGAATTTTTTTTGTAACGTTAATGTACATAGTCCGTTTCCTGGAAAGACCAGAAAACTTAATAACTAAATTAAAAAATACTGAAAACAAATTGTTATCTTTGCCTCGCGACAGAGACTGACTTATCATTTATCCCACTTAGGTTTTGTTTTCAGATTATATATTTAAAACAGGCTACAAAAAAAACCCATTTCATTAACGCGAATTTCCCTATAGCAAATTCTCAACCAGGCAACAGGCTTAAGCTTTGCGTGCATTGAGGAAAGTTGGAAGTAACGATGAATGGACTAGAGGCGATGCGTGTGTATGTGGGAGGGTTGGCTGTGACGTATGTGTGCAGATGGGGCGGGGGCTGTTGTCCGTAGCGTGTCCGATGGGCGTGGCACCGGCATCGTGTTCCCTAGGGACGGCGCCACTTCCGCCTGCCCCCCCCTCTCTCTCTTCTTCTGGTCTGTTCGCGGGGAACTGAACACTTCCGCAAGCCCTGCACATGCAGATCGTGTATTCTTCCTTCAGACGTGACATGAACAATGTTAGCGAATTGACCCCCTTATTGACTGATTTATTTCATGCAGTAGCCGCAGGGCGCTGCAAGCATACTAACGTTGTTAGCATATAGATATGAACGTCATTTTCCCATTTTAAGAAAAAATTGCCCTATTAGCCCTGTGCTAGACACGTAAACGTGCTGTGCTTCGGTAGCAGCGCTCTGCGGGTGGGTTCATGAACTAAATGGTCGATAAGGGCGTCAACTTCTCAAGCTAGTGTCCAGACCTGTCGTCTACGGTCGTGGTCGGTTCACTTATTCACGCGTTATCTAATTCATACAGTGGAATTATTGTAGAAGTGTTTATTGTGGAAGCGGACCCGGCCGCCATGTTGCCGGGCGGGTAGGGGATGATTGTCAGCGGACCTAAACCCTCATTGGTCTGAATTGGCGTTACAGACCCCCCCCCCACATAAAACTCCCTTTATGGATCTGTCGGCGGCGGGCTATCGCATATATTTTCTGGTAATCATCTCCCTCGGCGCAGCCCGACATATGAAGAAGGTTTTGGGTCAGGACGCCTGCCACTATAAATACCATCGCATCCGCAGAGTCGGCAGTCTGTGGCAGCTATCTGGCAAAGTATTCATCACCTGTTCCATCACTGTCTAGTAACGGTTTTTTATTTTCTGCAGCGTTTGTTAATTTGTAAGAACTATTATTTTTTTTCTTCTAAACTGTAATAAGCAAGCGTATATTGTAAAACTGGTTCAGTGTAAGAGAAGGCAGGTATGCGTTAACTGCACCAAATAAAGACAAAAGAAATGGGTGGACGATAGTGGGCGAGTGCTGTGGAGGGCGATGCACCTCTATTCGGAGCAGGCATACGCTTGTGCAAGGGAGCGCTCGACGCGCTTCAGAACATGGCGGCGGGCGGTGTCTGAAACTGAAACAAGGCGGGACTGAATAGACGAGTGATATAGACGTGACGTGGAACTGCCAGCAGGTGTTAGAAAACTGTTTATAAAGACTTGTTTTATTTGATTGATCGTGTGATGGACGATTATGTAAATATCAGTTGGATTAGCAAGTGAATGCCATTTATTGTCGAGATTGAAGTATTTGTAGATGTTTTGTAAATAAATTAGAAAATTATTGGTAGTTCTAAGACCTCTATCTTTTAAAGAACCCGGCAAAAAAAAAAAATGCAAATTATGTAATTCGTAGACTATCAGTTAAGAAAAGACAGCAAAAGAAATAATTTGTTCACAAACGTTAACATAACACTTTCAATTAAACGCTAAGACGTGTTACCAACTTAACTGGGCGCATGCAGGGGCGGGGATATTTTTCAACGGTTGATCTCGGAAGATCTCAGCTAAGCGTGAACAAGTTGTAACTGCGTGCGTGTTCACTTATTATCTCGTTAATTGTTTGTCTCGTGGACGCGCGGCGATCACAGACTGAGCCTATGGCTGCAACTTGGCAACCGCGGCAGCGATGGGTCTTCTGGACACGTCGAGGAACTTTCTCGCCATTCGCTTGCAGTGACAACGGGAAACTGTGGGGAAACAAGTCAGATTGGTCGGGTCGGGACTCGAACCCGGATCCTCCCGAATGGCCAGTTAATCGACGCCTGCATGAAAAAAAAAAAAAAAAAAAAGGAATTCTAAATAACGAATTTCACCAACTTTGTTGCTAAATATTCGGTCAGGGCTATGCGTTTCTCTCAACTTTCTGTTACGTCATAGATTTTCACATTTCATTTAGGCGCAAAGACACATGTTTTGAAGACCTGGTCAGCCGAAAGTGCGTACTGCAAATAGGCCTAATATAGCTCACGTGACTGCTGCATCTCAACTGTCAAGTACTACATTCTTCAGCTGTCCAAAAATACTGGCGTATTTGGGAAAAAAAAAAAAGTAACTTGTAAATATTTACAATTTACGATTTTATGACTTAGCAGTGCCTGCGATCGTTATTGTGGTAGTAATGATTCATCATATTTTGCATATTCCGTATCAATATCTTTACGCGGTTGTGTTTAACCCTGTTAAAAACGTGTGTTAAAAAAAGTGGGAGGGGCAATCGTATAGAAATTATGTAAGTAATCTTTAATTATGTCGATTATTTCGATTAAAGGACGGACTCAACTTATTTAACGAGCATCCAGTCCAACGAAAGGGAGAAACTCAACTCATTCGAGTTGAAACGAAAACTTGAAACTTTTTTGGGCACGAATAGTGTCTTGAATGCTTTTCTTGTATTAAAATATCTAGCCGTTATTCAATCACGTGTTTGCGTTCAAACCTCTGTGACGAAACGTGCGGTTTTTGGCCAATATTGTTCATCATTTTCTTTATGAATTTACGTAATAGGGCAAAAGAAAAAAAGGGCGAGTGAAGTGATTTGGGCGGCTCTTAACAGCGGGGTCTTGAGAGCCGATGAGGGTGATTGGGGTGAGTATGGAGCAGCGCCGGAATGAAGGGGCGGGGGAAATGGGAGATCCCCGAGAAAACCCGCCGACCAACGGCATCGTCCGGCGCTATTCCCACTTGCGAAAATCCGGTGACCCGGCCGGGGATTGAGCCCGGTTCGCCTTGGTGGGAGGCGAGCGTGCTAATCACTCTGCCATCGCGGCCCCTAAGAAAAAAAGGGAACTTATGGAATATGGGTTTAACCTTTCCCGAAGAAAACTTGATAATCCTAGAACATTTTGTAGCTGTAAAGACGCTTCGCAGTTCTCACCATTTTACAGAGCGTGACCCGAACAAGTCGACTATAATTATGACGTATTTGGTAGTACGTAACAAAACTGAACGCCATTTCATATAAGTTCGCTGAATTTTGATAGTACTAGAAAATAGCGCAGCCACAATGTATTCCTCCACAATAGCTCTTCTGTCTGAGAATAAAACAGCGTGTAAACAAATGCTGTGATCAATGTAGTTTTCCATTCCAACTTATTTTATTTTTTTCATGGCCAAGTTATAATTCTTGGGCTCTTTTGATTTTACTGTGGGTGGATGGGGTTGGAAAACAGGGAAAGGGGGGTGGGGAGTCTTTAGTTGAACGTCTTTCATGAGACGGCATTGTTTTGCAGAGCTCTTCTTACGAGACGGTATCATTTCGAATTATAAATAGTTCTAATGGATCGGTGGAAAATTTTGCTCTTACGGAAGTAACGTTCAAATTATTATAACCCGGATAGCTTTAACCTTACCGAAATAATAAAACGTTATAAATGTGTTCATGCCAATACGAATAATAAAGACATCGGCACGTAGACCTACGTAATGTTTTTGGCCAAGTAAATGTCTTAACTGTACACTTCAAAACAGAGTTGAAATGGTGGTTTTCTAGGCCATGTAAATTTCAAACATTCTAATAATAGTTTCGAATCACATTATTTACAAAAAACACTGACTTACTGTTTGTAATTGCTATTTGCAGTTCCTGAACACATGTTTTATGACAATCCTTGGAACACTTTTGTCTGCCACTGATACGAGATAATAGACAGAATTATTAAGTAAACACTACGACACTTCACCAATTTCCTGAAACAAATAAATTGTGGAAAGAAAATACACGGTGGCGCTTCAACAGTACGGGAAATGGCGGACCAAGCCGTACAGTTGTTGATAATATTTGACTACACTTCACACAAGAAAACGCAATAAAAAGGCACCCCTACAGCGAACAATGCTTAATGAAAGTAAATACGAAAATAAGACCACCCATACAATATTCTGATAACACCAGTAAGGTACGCACATAAACGTGGTGCGAAAAATCACATACACAATGGTGTTCACCGTGCTGGAAGCATAACTTAGACCATAAGTGTTGTAACTATAGTTTTGAATTTCAACTTTTAGTTCTGAGTACTGTTACATGCAGGCGCCTGAAGCGCGTGTCTGAGTTCGTGAGGGATGGAGGTGTCTTAATAAAAATAAAATAACTAAATTTGGTTTCTACTTTTATTCACACGGCTATTATTTGCAGCATTTAAGTATCTGTATTCGCTTCTACTCTTTTTATTTAACAGTGAGCGGGTTATTCGATGGATATTTAAACTCTAACGTCCTTCTTAATCGTCTCTGTTGGTTACAGTCAGACCTTGCTACGCCCTTGAACCCAAGGACGCAGCAAGGCTGGAATTTACACTAAATACCGGAAAAAATTTATGAACCGAAATCCATTGAGAAAGTTAACGATAGTTGAAATGTGAAAGTTAAAACTAACACAAAAACTCATGAAGTATGTATAGCCATTAATTAATTAATTAATCTTGTCGTTTGTTTGCCTTTTGGTTATATAATATTTTTGTTCCAGCAAAAACACATTCTTATTATAGTTTTCCATGTACTAAATATTTTCAAAAGAAACACCAGAATCAAGTAAAATCTTAGATGCAATTCTGCAACAAAACGCAACAAAATTTAATACTATAAATAATATTCCCACCACATTTTGGAAAACTTAAAAAATATTCATGTATAAACTGCATTTAAAAAAAAGCACATTGATTATGGCTATCAATACGAAACTTTCATAAAACTGGCATTTAAAATTGTGGTATGCTTTCGACTTGACAAACTCCTGGCTTACAGACCATACAGAGGCCATTCACAAATTTTCTTTAAAATTATGTTTTTCCATTTCTCAAATTGTTACTTTTGGGTAACCTGTACATGACAAGAGCAGAAGGCCCTTATTTAAAATTGTAACCCCAGGCTGAGTTGACATGCCTGCCTCCAAACTTTCCTACACAAAAATGCATTAAATTTTTTTTCCTCGAGTTCACAATGATACACGGCAACTACTCGCAACTAGCAAACCTTAACCTCCGAGGAAAATTTATGTTTAAAAAACCTTACTTGCAGATATTGTAAATTAAGCCATTCTTGGCAACTACTCTCACGTCAAAGTGACGTCATGATCTTTTCTTGCTTTATGAGCCTGCCATTTTAAAGTTTGATTTAAGCAATATTTTTTACCAATGCATAACTTAATTGAATGCTCCCTCTAGGCAGATCATCCGACCCCGACCGAACATTTACAGCGGGTATTTATACAGGAATATCGCAAATAAGTGCTAGAGGGGTGAATAGGATTCACTCCCTAATAGCAGCACAGTTGTACTTTTTTTTTTGAGTCCTCCAACCGGGGCGTTTGCTACCTAATATGGCAACGACACGACATTTATTGCTAGTGGGGTGTTGCAAAGTTCATTTAGACTGTAGAGGGGTCTTCAGTTCCCCAGCCTATCACGGTCTTTTTGTCCAAATAAGGAGTCCACTGTGTCACACATCAGCGGAAAAGACGTCACTCAGAACACGTTCAAACTGTGCGGTGACCAGGGTGCAGCTTGACGTCACAGCTGTCAGCCGGGAAGGAACAGCAGCGCTCCAAGGTGCACGTATGCAGCTGCCGGAATTAGCCTCCACAGTAGCAGGCGAGTCATGGCCCACACCTAATGCGTGGGTGTCGTGCGTGACTCCATTTTATAAGTGTGCCGAGAACGTGTTTCGACCGCTGCGGGACCATCACCAACCACAGCGTGCAGTAACCTAGTAAGTTTTATGTGTTTTAAACAAGTCCTAAGTATTTTTCACTCAACGAACTTTCAGTATTTTTCCGTGCAGAACGTAACTCTGTACGTTGACTTGTTGAATGGGATGGGACGAGAGACAACCAAACACGTAGTTTAGTAGAAGTTGTCTCAATAGTCAATTAACTCATGCTCATTATCAACACATGTTCAGTCTATCTGTTGCATCATTTATAATGTCGTTCACTCATGCATTTAGTCCATTAGTCCAGCCTGCCAGCCGCACCCTTCACTGCTTGATACTCGCAGTCGCAGACTTCCCTTCCATTGGTCCATTGATTCTCCCGCTGTTCGTGTTCTATCGCTCGGAACTCAGTTACTCATTCATACATCAACTCCAATGTAACTCCCTGTCCGGAGGCCTGCCGCAATATTTATAATCTCGGCCACCATCTGGAAAGTTCAACGCACTCCGAGTCGCGCTGAGAGAACGAGGTCAGTAATCCAGAGCATTCTTCAAATGAACGCAGAAATAAATATGATCGGGGTCAACAGAATGCGCAGTAAAAGAGATGATCGTCTCAGCTCGCTTTTTGTAACTGATACGTGGCCACCGGCCTAATCGCTCGCGCTGCCGCCGCTATCGTATAACGACTCTCCTCTTCGCTCGCGCGGGATGCGAAGCAGTGAGCACATAACAGTACTATTTTCTTCCGTAATAATAATCAATATCGCCAACATAACATAAATACCGCAACAAACCATCAGCCGGTACAATACTTTAACGACAGCATTCACTGTTTACATAGTGTGTAGGTTGTTCACATTGTCAAAAATTAATGTACTTAAATGAATTGCAGCATACTAAATTACCAAATCGCAACCATCGCTGAACAAGTGACTATCGGCGGCGTCCGAATTGAAGACAAATAAATTAGGTTCGACTGTGTCGGGGATACGGCCGTTTGTTTCGCGTGAATACGTCTACGTTGACGCGCCCGGACTTGAATTTTTTTTTTTTACGTTCCCGGCACCGCTTCATTCGATCACGTGGGGTTTTATGGGTATCACTGGATTGCTTTTGAGATGATATTTCCAACCGTATACGATTTCTGTACTTCGACTTGGCTAATATAAGCCGAAATTATGTTAAGTTTTCTTATTTTTTTACATTAAACGCATACAATGTCACCATAACCACGCCACACAAATGTTTTTATACACGAAATCGATTGATCTTGACGAAAGCTGTTAATTGAAACTCAAACGAGCGTCGTAGCGTCTCCTAGTCAAAAGTTATACTATGCGGAAGTTATGAGACGCAGCGAAACGAACTCAAAATTTGCCGCCCCCACTCCCCCCCTCCGCCAGCGATGCTTTGCAGTCCTCAATCAACGTAACATATTCTTTGATCCTTTGGCAATCGAGTGGTGTAATTGAATTTAGAATGTAGACGATAGATTCGGAGCTGGAATGTCAAACTGTATCCCCTGATTCCGCTATCGTAGGATTTTCTGGATTGCCTCCCACTACGGTCTTAAATTTAAAGACTTATTCACGTCAAAAATGGTAACATACTAATAATAAGTGGCAAATTCGAACACAGCCTTGTGTGAACCAGGGGGGAAGTTCGTGCGGCATTGAAGGCGGCGTTGGCGGGTGGATGGGTGGGTGCAGGCATAGGAAGCGACCGAGATGCGGTGTGCTGACGTCGCACACCCGGCTCCGCCCATCGCGCGTTATTAATACCGCGGTGGCGACCCTCGCCATCTGACCAAACATCCGCGAGCGAGCAGTCCAAGTTTACCTTTCGCGGGGTAAACACCGGCGCCGTGTTGGAGCTGCACTTGTGCCGCCGTACTCGTCGCGTTTCACTAAAGGAATAACGCATGTTCACGGTATTTTAACACTTTCTGAATCAACGTTTGAAAAAATCACCCATTTATAATGTGTTCGGTTCTTTCCTGGTTATGTCTTCTATCACAAGCGTCTTATACTTATCTTAATAATAATAAAAGCAATACACTCGCAACTAGGCTACCACCTGGTGGCGAACTCTCTCACCTCTCCCTCACCCGACTAACCTCCTCTTCCACTCCCTTCCTGAACGCCCCCTCCCCCCTAGCACACAGATGCCAGTTCCTCCTACAACACATTCCACTCCCTTAGACATCACAAGCATGGACTGCCTACACCGCTACGATCTCCTCCACACTGGACTGCCTACACCGCTACGTACTCCTCCACACTGGACTGCCTACACCGCTACGTTCTCCTCCACAATGGACTGCCTACACCGCTACGTTCTCCTCCACAATGGACTGCCTACACCGCTACGTTCTTCTCCACACTGGACTGCTTACACCGCTACGTTCTCCTCCACAATGGACTGCTTACACCGCTACGTTCTCCTCCACAATGGACTGCTTACACCGCTACGTTCTCCTCCACAATGGACTGCTTACACCGCTACGTTCTCCTCCACAATGGACTGCCTACACCGCTACGTTCTCCTCCACACTGGACTGCCTACACCGCTACGTTCTCCTCCACACTGGACTGCCTACACCGCTACGTTCTCCACACTGGACTGCCTACACCGCTACGTTCTCCTCCACACTGGACTGCCTACACCGCTACGTTCTCCTCCACACTGGACTGCCTACACCGCTACGTTTTCCTCCACACTGGACTGCCTACACCGCTACGTTCTCCTCCACAATGGACTGCCTACACCGCTACGTTCTCCTCCACAATGGACTGCCTACACCACTACGTTCTCCTCCACACCCTCTGAATCTTCTCACTATTGTTTCCTCTCCCTTAATCACCCCCTTACTTAGCTGGCAGTGTAGCCTGTAAATCCTGACCAGCCATTCAACTTTCCTCCTATCCCCAATGAGCCCCACCCCATTTATTTCATATTCACTGATGCCCTATGGTTCCCTTCGTCCTTAGAAAGTGAAAGTATCATATTTTTGGTTGAATCGAAATTTTGCGTGTGTCTATAAATTAGAATGTTTTACTTATAATTTAAATCAATAAAGACAAGGAGAATATAGGTGTGTTGATAATGCCTAGTAAGAAATAGTTCTCGTGACAAATGTAATTAAACTGGACCTGCATCACTGCGGTGCGTTGTCCTCCGAGTGTGATTTTCTAGACTTAGTTTGGCTTTGTTTGTGTGCGGCGGAGGAATACATGTAAAGTAGAACTTTAGCAGGGCTTCAGAAAAGTTGGAAGTAACCATGGTTGAACTATAACACCCGTAATGTTGGTGTTGGTGAAGGATTCGGTTACCGCCATCGCAGGAGCTAGTAGATTATTGTGCAGATCCAGGCAAGGGCCAAGGACATTAGGAACATGGACCGTGGAATATGCAGGCTCAAGTGTCCCAGTCTGGGGCAGGGAATGGTTTTTTAAGTAAATATTATTTTGTTTATGCAGTATAATAATATATTGCAGACCGTATCGATTAATTTGAATTGTGTGACGATAGTTCCATAAAGGAGGGAGTGCGCGTCCTGGCCGTTTGGAACTCAGCTTGAGTATACAGGATGTATATAAATTCAACCGACAAATTTCGTCTGCGAATTTGGCTACTCTTGCGCAAAGTGAGCCCGTAACCTGCCGCTTGCTCTCGCTCCATCCACAAACAAAAATGTTTCTTATACCACTCGTACACCAACATTAACTACGATATAAGCAATTAAAACCCACCCCTATGTTCAGTCGACTTCAGCAAGTCACAGAGGACACATCGAACCTGTTCCGCCAATATCACCCTTAACCCTTCCAACAACAATGAAAAACAAAAAAGTTGCAGTATCAACAATAAATTAATATTTGATTAATAGCACTAATTACCCGAATTAATCTGACTAATTAATCAGCAACTAATCGACTAGTCGATCTATCGAATATTAGATATATAGATTAATCGGACAATCAATTATCCGCTCCATCTACGTGTCATTCTACAAGTGAGCTGTCGCTGTCGACACGACCGCACCTTCTGCGTATGTCCTGTGTTTGTGCGCCTTGGGCTACGTGGTATCCCCTATTCAAAGTACTGACCATGCCCTACCCAGTTGACCATGGCGACCAGAAGACTGGCAGGTTACCAGGGCGGCATGGCCGTCAACACTCGAGCGACCAAAATGGGAAACGAGATGGTAAAGACAATAATGCAACTTTAGGGCCCGTCTGTGGGTGGAGGGGAGTTGAAAGTAGTCCACGGGGCCTTCTCCTCGACGCAGTTACAACTCGGAAGAAAGGATTTACCAATGGAAAATGCGTGGACTGTGCCGCTAAATAAGTCTTAGCTTTAGAAAATAGTAGAATATAAAATGACCTCGAGGCTGTTAGGGGATCAGGGCGACAGGCAGAATGACCCTCACCTCCGGGGCAACGTCGTAACAAACAGTGGAATGACGGGACAGCAAAGTAAACAAAAATAAATAAACATTTTTAAAAAGGGGACTGACCAACCAGGGAAAATTGTATTTGTAAAGGGTTTTTTTAACGTCCCCCGATTCTTATGCTTGAAAGTTTAGCAGGGGACGGCTTACAGACTAACTTAAAACCCAACGTAAATTAACACCCATGCCTTACCCGGGATTCGAATCCAGATCCTCCCGCATCACAGGTCGGCGGCGCACCAACAGACTGCGCCACGGGAGGTCGGCAACCAGGCCAAAGAAAAGTGACTTGGTCAGAGAGAAGTCCTAAGGTCAGGCAGAAAATAGGAAAATCGGGAACAACCAAGGAAAACCTTTATACTCCTGCATTCTCTAAAAAGATTTTAGGTTTCTCGGGTAAAAGGCGGGGGGGGGGGGGGGAGAGTAGGCGGGACCGGCCTTTAGCTAGCCACACAACCAAGCGAGGTTACTGCTTCGGATTGTTGCGTCAAGCGTTGGCATAAATGAGCACCAGTCGAGGAGAATCCCTGTGCTAATGTAACCGGAAAGCTAAAGGCTGTTCACGGTAAAGTGAGCACTTTACAAATGAACCTTAGAAAAAAAACACTGCTGCTACCTGCATTTATTTTAACGGGCGCACTGAGTGACATTCGCCCAGTAAAGTTGGTAACGACGGATTGAAAGGAGTTCCATATCTTAACGTCAAATAAAAAATGTTATGCAACCATTTGTGATAAATTAAAATTCTGTTTTTTTAACGAATCGAAATGTGAAAATGAGCAGATTTGTAAAGTATTTACTATCTTAATAATTTCACAGTGTCATTTGACCGACGCATGAACAATGTGATGAAGCCCATGGCAATGTTAATTTTGCAAAGGGCGGAAGAATACACGACGTGCATACAAGTAGATCTTAAGCAGGGCTTTCAAAAGTGCTTATTTCACCGTGAACCGCCTATAATTATGTATATGCCAGGAGAAGAGAGCACGCGTGTGGTTCATCACGGAAGTCGGATAAAGCCCGGTACACACGAACAACAGCTGTCGCAGCGGCGCCACTAGGCATGTAAGCGATCCTGCAGTAGCTCGTTCCACAGCCCCGCACGATATCAGGTGCTATGGAGGCCTACAAGAAGAAACGTGTCATATTTCCTTATCTACACTCTAAACATGAATTTGTGAGAATTTCACGTTTTCAATCAATTAACCATTGTCCCACTACACCACTAAGACAGCGTGACAGCATCAGTGAATATAAGGGTGTTAAATTATTGTTTCTACTGCCCCCCCCCCCACTTCCCCAGTTCAACTGTTTAGAATGCTGAAGAGATGCACACGTCGTAAGGTAATTTTATCGTCCATGTATGGGATTTTCTACTACCATGTACGTGAATTTTACTCCAGAGTGCGGTAATTTTACCTTACCTGTAAGGGAAACTATGTTTCCCCGGGATATTACCTTACACTTGTCAGGTAATTATCTTATTTTTTTACAGTGTAGAGCGGAGCGTGTTGCGCAGAGGCTTGACATACGGCGACGGGTCGCGTCAGGCGCTCCAGGCAGGCGCGTGTCTGCCTCCCTTCACGATACCGCTTTATGCCCTTTGAAAACCAGATTGAGTGGAGATATTTGCGCGGCTGTTAATGTCTTAAGTCTTGAGAGCGGATGAGGGTGAAGCGAGGTGAATATGTATCAGCGCCGGATTTCAAAAGCGGACAATAAAGGAGATCCCCGAAATAATAAAACCGACGACCAGCTGCATCGTCCGCCACGATTCCCACATGCGAAAATCCGGGAGCAACCCCGCTGGGAATCGAACTCGGTTCGACTATGCGGGAGGAGAGTAGTCCGACCATTAAACCACCGCGGTCCCGGGGCCTTGCTAGTAAAATATTGTGTGTGCAATCGGTGTTTGCATTTATACACGTATCAAAGTAAGTAAATGCTCTGGGAAAACTATCTACAGCCGCCAATTTTATCCTATTAAATTATTCAAAGAGAAAAGAATGGTGAAAATGGTTGAAAACATGTCTTCAGGGCTTTCCTACGTATTTATCGTAAGTGATAGGAGAAAAGTACAAATTGACGCGTGTTGTTTAATCCAGTGGCTTTCATCGCGTATAATATCATACTGATGTTACATAATTTGAGAGAAATGTAGCTTCCCCGAAATGTGTAGGTAGCGCAGCCTCTGGGAAGCCCGTTGCATTGCCTCCTTATAGCCAGACGTGACCTTGAAGCGTTTAAAACTGTTTTACTAGGAATTCTCCTTAAAGGCTTGGCTCCACGCCCTACCCACAAATTCCTTCGTTTTTGTGTCATACCTTCGGATTCACAATAATTGACAATGTACTATTATAGAAAATTGACATTTTGCGAGTTTTTTTAATTGTGTTTTATGGTCTTGTTGTAAAAAGTCAGGAACAGATTTATATTTTGTCCCTAAGTTCCTGTCTTTTTTCAAGCAGGAAATAACACACGGTGAAAATGAGATACAAAACTTGTAATTAACTAGTAAATTGTTAATTTTCTATAGTCAAACATTTCCGGTAATACTTTTGGAACTGAATTGACAGGAAAACGAAGAATTTCTGCCAAAAAAAAAATGCGAAGTGCAGCCTTAAGCGAGATGGCAGTTCAAGCTGACTTTGAATAAGCGACTACTGCGTGTGTTGAGGGGGGTGGGCAGGATAAGGAAACGGGCTGCACAGACCAGCCTTTGTTCGCGCTCATCAGAAGCGCAGAATGCTAGACACATGAAGATTTAGATAAAGGTATTACAGTTCCTTGCGTGTGAACGCCAGGAAGGTGGCTCGTCGTATATGCTGTTCACGGTAAAGTGAGCCTTTTTGAAGCGCTAGTTACTGTTTACTTTCAGCCATAATTTATCTTTTAACCACATTTTAAAATATATATTGCCATGTAAGTAATATACACGGTGAGCATATTCCACCTCACTCGGAAGTTCTAAAGAGCTAAAATAAAATATATTTATACGTTATTATCCCAAATAAGAGGGCTCTCAAATGTGTTGACTTTACCGTGAATAGCTTATATCTTCGTGACTAGCTGACGTCTGTGATAACGTATCGCCTTCCTGATAACGTGATCACCGGAAAAGCTTTTCTCAGTAGCAACGTGTAAACTAGATAATATGTCGCGATAAAGCATGCCGCCGATGTGTCATAGCGATGAACGTATATTACATTGCTCCAACAGTAAAGGTTTTAACGTAAAATAATTTTTTCCCCCCAAAGGAAAACCTTTAACTACCATTTTTGTAATATGGACCTGTGTCGTTGCACGTCCCCAGCCTTACATCTGCTGTAATGGCAGCGGATAATGAAACCTGTAATTATTATTACTTAAATTCGCGACTACTGAGACGAGGTTATGTGCTTGTGTTTGTAACAGTTTCATAATGTGATGCAACAGACGCGTGGAGAGTGTTAGTAGGTGCGCAGTATTGTGGCTTCTACATACTAGATACTGCACAGGGAAAGATGGTATTTAGTCCGGACGTTTACAAGTCTAAACGGCCAACTATGCGTCTCTGGGTTCGACTGCAATTCGCGACTACTGAGACGAGGTTATGTGCTTGTGTTTGTAACAGTTTCATAATGTGATGCAACAGACGCGTGGAGAGTGTTAGTAGGTGCGCAGTATTGTGGTTTCTACATACTAGATACTGCACAGGGAAAGATGGTATTTAGTCCGGACGTTTACAAGTCTAAACGGCAAACTATGCGTCTCTGGGTTCGACTGCAATTCGCGACTACTGAGACGAGGTTATGTGCTTGTGTTTGTAACAGTTTCATAATGTGATGCAACAGACGCGTGGAGAGTGTTAGTAGGTGCGCAGTATTGTGGTTTCTACATACTAGATACTGCACAGGGAAAGATGGTATTTAGTCCGGACGTTTACAAGTCTAAACGGCAAACTATGCGTCTCTGGGTTCGACTGCAATTCGCGACTCTGAGACGAGGTTATGTGCTTGTGTTTGTAACAGTTTCATAATGTGATGCAACAGACGCGTGGAGAGTGTTAGTAGGTGCGCAGTATTGTGGCTTCTACATACTAGATACTGCACAGGGAAAGATGGTATTTAGTCCGGACGTTTACAAGTCTAAACGGCCAACTGTGCGTCTCTGGGTTCGACTGCAATTCGCGACTACTGAGACGAGGTTATGTGCTTGTGTTTGTAACAGTTTCATAATGTGATGCAACAGACGCGTGGAGAGTGTTAGTAGGTGCGCAGTATTGTGGCTTCTACATACTAGATACTGCACAGGGAAAGATGGTATTTAGTCCGGACGTTTACAAGTCTAAACGGCCAACTATGCGTCTCTGGGTTCGACTGCAATTCGCGACTACTGAGACGAGGTTATGTGCTTGTGTTTGTAACAGTTTCATAGTGTGATGCAACAGACGCGTGGAAAGTGTTAGTAGGTGCGCAGTATTGTGGCTTCTACATACTAGATACTGCACAGGGAAAGGATGGTATTTAGTCCGGACGTTTACAAGTCTAAACGGCCAACTGTGCGTCTCTGGGTTCGACTGCAATTCGCGACTACTGAGACGAGGTTATGTGCTTGTGTTTGTAACAGTTTCATAATGTGATGCAACAGACGCGTGGAGAGTGTTAGTAGGTGCGCAGTATTGTGGCTTCTACATACTAGATACTGCACAGGGAAAGATGGTATTTAGTCCGGACGTTTACAAGTCTAAACGGCAAACTATGCGTCTCTGGGTTCGACTGCAATTCGCGACTACTGAGACGAGGTTATGTGCTTGTGTTTGTAACAGTTTCATAGCGTGATGCAACAGACGCGTGGAAAGTGTTAGTAGGTGCGCAGTATTGTGGCTTCTACATACTAGATACTGCACAGGGAAAGATGGTATTTAGTCCGGACGTTTACAAGTCTAAACGGCCAACTGTGCGTCTCTGGGTTCGACTGCAATTCGCGACTACTGAGACGAGGTTATGTGCTTGTGTTTGTAACAGTTTCATAATGTGATGCAACAGACGCGTGGAGAGTGTTAGTAGGTGCGCAGTATTGTGGCTTCTACATACTAGATACTGCACAGGGAAAGATGGTATTTAGTCCGGACGTTTACAAGTCTAAACGGCAAACTATGCGTCTCTGGGTTCGACTGCAATTCGCGACTCTGAGACGAGGTTATGTGCTTGTGTTTGTAACAGTTTCATAATGTGATGCAACAGACGCGTGGAGAGTGTTAGTAGGTGCGCAGTATTGTGGCTTCTACATACTAGATACTGCACAGGGAAAGATGGTATTTAGTCCGGACGTTTACAAGTCTAAACGGCAAACTATGCGTCTCTGGGTTCGACTGCAATTCGCGACTACTGAGACGAGGTTATGTGCTTGTGTTTGTAACAGTTTCATAGTGTGATGCAACAGACGCGTGGAAAGTGTTAGTAGGTGCGCAGTATTGTGGTTTCTACATACTAGATACTGCACAGGGAAAGATGGTATTTTAGTCCGGACGTTTACAAGTCTAAACGGCCAACTGTGCGTCTCTGGGTTCGACTGCAATTCGCGACTACTGAGACGAGGTTATGTGCTTGTGTTTGTAACAGTTTCATAGCGTGATGCAACAGACGCGTGGAAAGTGTTAGTAGGTGCGCAGTATTGTGGCTTCTACATACTAGATACTGCACAGGGAAAGATGGTATTTAGTCCGGACGTTTACAAGTCTAAACGGCAAACTATGCGTCTCTGGGTTCGACTGCAATTCGCGACTACTGAGACGAGGTTATGTGCTTGTGTTTGTAACAGTTTCATAATGTGATGCAACAGACGCGTGGAGAGTGTTAGTAGGTGCGCAGTATTGTGGCTTCTACATACTAGATACTGCACAGGGAAAGATGGTATTTAGTCCGGACGTTTACAAGTCTAAACGGCCAACTGTGCGTCTCTGGGTTCGACTGCAATTCGCACGTTATTGTAGTATACAAACTGTTGATACCCGAAAAAAAAAAACTCCCCTTCATTGACATGTATTATTAATTAACGTGGCAGTAAAAATTCAAAGTCATTGGCAAATGCGCAGGCTATTTTTTTTTTTAATCATAAGTTCAATAAGATTTTAAATAGGATGTTATATATCGTTAAAATACGCCTGAGAGTCGTATTCGAATTCGAGAAGAATGGAGGTTTTATTAAATACAAAAACTTAATTTAATTTTTTTTATTTATTCTCGCATTATATTTGAGTTGTCACTTTTAATAAAAAAAATAATAATTTAGAAAGTAAACACAACTTAATGACTTGAAGTACTCGAGTATCTTTTTTTTTTTTTTTTAGGTTATAGTGGTCATATGACGGTATATAAATAAATAACTAAAAATATAAAAAAATTAAAACCTATGCACTAATTATTTGATTAATGTGCCATATTTTTTGATAAGTGAAGATGATGATAAGCTCGAGGTAGAACCGACAGTTTACACGATCCCACTACTACAGTACGTTAGTTTACGTTTCAGCTTGTGGATGTAAGTAGCACGTGGTAACAGCAGCTCGACTGTAAGATAGCGACACCGTGTAAAGTCGTAGCCCGCGTGACTCTCCGAGCTTCTTAGCCGAGAACACGCGCCGAGACATCATTTCCTCCTCTATAGGCTGTTCACGGTTAAGTCCTGGTTAGTAAATATATATTCTTTTAGCCTTAGACGTAAACTTCCGAGTGCGCTGTGATACACGCGCGCTATTATTTACATGGAAACGTTTATTTAAAAAGGCGGGTAAAGGATTAAAAAAAATGCCTTAAAGGCAAAAGTAACTAGGGCCTCAAAAGTTCTCACGTTAACCCTGGACAGCCTATAACAACGCATGCAGGGGAAAAAAAGGACGTATAGTCTTTTTGCTGTATCTTCACGCTATTTTGAATGAAATCTTTGAAAATCACCCCATGGATAATGTGTTTGATTGTTTCCTAAATAAATTATGTAACACAAGCGTTTTGTACTTCTATCATAAAATTAGCTCTTATTTTCGATTAAATTAAAAATTTTCTTATTGTTTTTAATTTGTGATATTTAATTTATAATTAATATGAATATAAATATTGGGAAAATAGGCGTAACATCTGAAAAAATTGCGATTTTGAGTTATACATATTGGTGGATTCAGATTTTCGTGAGCTTTCCAATGCAACACAGTAAGATATCGATATTGCAATAAGTCGCTTGAAAAGTGATATGGTTTCGTATAACCAATGTCAACAGCTACACAGAAATATTTTAATTTATTACTGTTTCACATGTTATTGCACGGCATATTTTCTGTGCAATAATCAAACTACAGAAAACATTCAAGTTTAGCACCGATAGTTGCTGTACTTCAGGCATTGGCTTTCATGTCATACTTTAATATTTTGTGAGTGTTCCTCATTATATTTTTGTTTCCGTGGTTATCCTTAAATACAGTATGGTAACTCCTTGAAATATTACATTACTAGCTTTTACCCGCTGCTTCGCGCGCGGTCCCACTATTGGGTGCTCTAGCCAGTGGGCTACTGCGGCCCCACTATCGGGTTCTCTAGCCACTGGGCTATTGCTGCCCCACTATTGTGTTATCTACCCACTGAGCTACTGCGGCACCACTATTGTGTTATCTACCGACGGAGCTACTGCGACCCCACTATTGTGTTCTCGACCCACTGAGCTACTGCGACCCCACTATTGGGTTCTCTATCCATTAAGCTACTGCGGCCCCACTATTGTGTTCTCTACCCACTGAGCTACCGCGGTCCCACTATAGGGTTCTCGACCCACTGAGCTACTGCGGCCCCACTATTGTGTTCTCTACCCACTGAGCTACTGCGGTCCCACTATTGGGTTCTCTACCCACTGAGCCACTGCGGCCCCTACTATAGGGTTCTCTACCCACTGAGCTACTGCGGCTCTTGGGAAGGAATGTAAGACAGACAGCCCATAGACAAAAAAGAAAGAAATGACGGAATTTTTTTTTAACAATGCTTTTTTGTGCAGTAATCCTAAGAGAAGTTCAATCCAGTACCTATGTACATCCCTAATCATAATTTTTTGGAACCGTTTGAGATATGCCCCCGGGATAAAAAGTAGCGTATGTCACTCTCTGGATCTCCAACTATCTCTGTACAAAAAAAATCACATCGATCCGTTGCTACATTTTGACGTGAAATGACAAACAAAGACACACACTTTCGCATTTATATAGTAGTAAGGATATCACAAGTAGAACAATATTTTCCTCTATATTTTACTACAATATTTAGTGCTGTTACAGCCATAGTAATTAGTGAAATGAAAATCGTTTTAACGTGTCAAACAATCGTGGCATCTTGCCGTTAGAGCAGTGTGACATTTCGATGAGCGGACATATTGTTTGGCATTGCGACTATTTTGTCTCCAGCTGCCACAACTTCAGAGCAAGCACGCGTATGTCGCGGGATGCATGAAGAGAAAAGGATGATGGGGGAACAGAAAGTGACAACAGAATGTACAACAAACGCAATTCTCAGTCACTTTACGAATTATTTTAACGAACTGCAAAGTGTGTGCTCTACTGCCATGGTGTAAATTAGTTTGGATATCTCAGGTGCACAAAAGAGAAAGGTTAAGAAAGAATGCGATCGGGACGCCTGTCCCATGAGCATTTTTGCGGCATTTCAACGTTACGTTGAAAGGTAGTCAGTAGAAGGGATAATACGTCTGAGGCAACGGGACTTGGGGACCGGAGTTCGGAGCCGAGAATTATTTCCTTTTTTTCCCTTACAATTTTCCCCAAAAAAATTTCCGTTTTCCCTAAATTTTCCCTTTTTCCTTAAAAAAAAGTCCTCTTTTTCCGTAAAAAAGTCCCCCTTTTTCCCTAAAAAAAAATCACCGAGCTTCCGTTTTGCAAGAAGCGAACCTCAGAAAGGCTATTTTCAGACATTTTAAGTAATTTGGGAGGCTCGCTTCTTGAGGGCAGAGCAGTGGCGGCGATCTTGGTTTTATAGGCATAGGGTATGCCAAATCGATACAAGGGATCCAGGATCGGAGTCAGGCCTAACCATCAGCCATCTTTGTTCTGTCAGCCATGTTGGTTCTATCAGCCATTTTAGACCTCATATTGGGTGCAGGTGACCTTGACCCCATTTCCTTAGATGACCTTCAAAACGAAAACTAGAGAACATAATTCCCAAAACATTCGTAAAAATCAATGAGCATGCAATGATACCTCCATATTGTATGCAGGTGATCTCGACCCCGTGACCTTAGTTGACCTTGAAAACAAAAACTTGAGAGAAAATTCATGAAGTCAGCAAGCATATTATGTAACTGACTACTACCGCCATATCGGATGAAGGTGACCTTGACCCCCATGACCTTGACCCCAAAATCTGCACTATTCGAAAAACTTGTCTGGATTTTCTTTCACTTTGGTATGTAGAAGAACAAATGTCCCCTTTGCTGATCCCTCACGTAATAGGACGGACCCAGTATTTTCTCTGATGACAACGCCGCCTGTGAACAACTAACGCGACACATAATGTAAGAACCGCATTCTTATTTAATGATATTCTGTTCACAGCACATTGTTTATAAAAATAAGTGTAAATGCGTATAGAACTAGTATCGATATACACTTGGCGGGATATTTGACAACTGTCAGGTACACGATGGCAAACGAGGGTGAAAGTGCACCTGGAATATCCGTCTGAGTTGAGTTGCAATTCCGCCTTGGGAGTGGTCACGTGCGAACTGCCGAGTCTTGAAACACTAAGCGCTCCGCACGAGACGTCACGGAGCACGAGAGACACGTGATCATGCGCTGTGCGACCATATACGTCACTTCTCCTGTCACCTTGCTTACACAAATAAGTAAGTGTTGTTGTTGTCGGCCTAGTACGACGAGACCGAAGCCAAACAAAATATTTTTTTTTTGCACACGGCCAAAAAGTTTAGTTACCCGGGATAGTATTGTGTTGAGTAAACGAAACTTTGAAAAGCAACAAGGTTAATTTTTTTCATCTAACAAAATTCGTGTTTGAATAAAAACAAAATATTTTGTTGAATAAACTGTATATGTTTATTTGGCCACTCATTTAATTGCTTTTTTCCCCCTGAAAATATAGCTCGAGAGTTTGTATTTCTTGTGATAATTAGGGTAGTAAGATTGTTTGTTAGTGCATTTATTGATGTTAAATAATGGTGTAAACAAGGGTGGAAGTTGAATAGGAAACTAAGAAGTGCAGCTATAATACTTGACTTATTTATTTGCGCACGTTATCCGGTATTTGAAAGCTATGTACTTCACTCGTAGTAACTAGAGTGTAGGTTTACTCGAGCTTAGCGCGTGGGTGTAGGTAATCCAGGTTCTCATCTCTGTCGAGCTTTATTTGTTGTCAACAGAAAGTGTTCAGTGTAAGCATAGAGCCATTTCACCAACGAAATCTTTTTTTTGGGTAAACCGAATAGGAAAAACAAAATAATTTAGTGCGACACACCGCCGTTTCTGATGGTATTCGTCTGGTTCGACTCGTGCAGTCGTATGTACGAAGCGACATACAGTGTCCTTGTATGGATACAGTGTCCTTGTATGGATACAATATTAGACAGACATGGACAGTCAGCATGACGATGATTGTTCTATGTTTTTAATAATGATTCAGTGTAACAAAAGAGATAATATATACATGGTGGTTATACATGAGTTTGTCGGTTGACTCTTATTTATTATTACTGAAACATCCACATGAAGAATAAATTAATAATTCATCTGTTGTATTTGAGTTTCAAGTGTGGTGTTTAAAAGCTGGTATTTGTATTGAATACAAGATGTCTACGAGAACTTGTAAGTTCTTCTAAATTTAATTTGGTGGCTAATTTCTACAAATTAAGTTTCTCAAACAGAATTCCTACAAATTATTGTTAATTCCTAATTACTTTTAACATTGGTTCCAGCTTTATTATTCCTACTCTGGTATTGTCATTCACGAATCTGAAGTAAGTCGTGCAATTAAAAAATGTTCATCGTCAAGTACATTTATCAGTTACCATAATAATCCAACACTCGTCATATTTACGGGGTCTTCGTGAGGTTAAAATGATTGTACCTCCACATTAGTTACAACAATAAAATATTTCATTGCCCTTATACAAACAATTTGGTTGCGCCAAATAAACTTTGTTTGATTCAACAAAACTTTTTTTCTCGGCGTGTGGCCCAAGCGTGGAGAACAACCCATGTAGCACAACACATATGACACATAATGGTTTACAGTCGGATGCCAAAGTTGGCCAACAGCTGGCATGCACCCGGCACCATTGATTGTCCTGAAGTGGCACCACTAGCTCGCCGATACTCTGCCCATAGCTGGCCTACGTACTTACAACAGCAATGGCCCATCAAAGTATACCACCTCACAGTCACCAGATGGTCTACTGATGACCAGCCATGCTTAAACCATATTTCAAACACTATATCGTAAAAAAAAAAAAAACATTCTCATCTTTTCATTGTTTTTAAATTTCTTTTACTTCACTATTAAACACATGACATGACATGAAATTCTTACGCTTACCGGAGGAGTGGAAAGGGTTACGAACTTACGACCTTGGCAGTGACAGTTTAGCATGCAAACCATTACACCACGGTGCATTGTTACGTTTAGATTAACTAATTTAGAATATATTTGGAATTGAGTTGTTAACAATCACTAATATAATATAAATTACACCAGTTATTTCATAGCCTTAAAATGTACCATGTGAACAAATCAGTTTTTAAAAAAAGATGCAGATAAAAAGAAAACTGTCGTTGAGAGAAAACTTCCTACCTGGATCGCGATATTAAAACAAAACCTTTCCTTTAATGAAATATTTCGCAGTATGCAAGTCACCTTGATTTTATTCATCTGTTTTGAAATGCTGTCGGCATATAAGAATATTTTATTGATGCGAAACAACTAAAGTCATTCAATGTTAATTTTATAAAAGTGTTAAATTAAATTTTTTAAACTTATTTTAATGATATGCAATCGTACATTAACATTATTACATATGCCAAACTATTCAATACCATTCACGAAGTCACACCTAATACTGTATTTACAGCTTTTCCCCGTAGATATTTCCATCACTATATATTCATAAATAATCTATTCATTGTGTCATATGATCTTTAATTATATTATACACACTCACACAAATATACGCATACATGTGTATAGTTGGAAAAAGCTATCTGCGAAGAGTGGGAGCCATAAAACCCCAATAATAAGCTATGTTGCACACCAGCAATGGTCTACAGATGGTCACCCATATGTGCGGGCCATTGCTAGAATACAGTTGGCAAGCCATTTATGGGCCGTTAGCAGTTCGCCTACTCTGTCATCAGTTTCATTTCCATCAACATCCCGTCAGTGTGCCATAAATAGCACGCCAGAAGTTAACCATAGCAGGGTCAGTTGTGTAGTCCTATAAGTTTTCTGGGCTATCAATGGCCCAAATATGGATATGTTAAGTGCTGCCACTGGAGTACAGTTGGCAAGCCATTTCTGGATATTAGCAGTATATCCACTCTCAGCCACGAGTTTCATTTCTATCAACAGTCCATTAACGCGCTATTGATGGCATGCCAAGTATCCAGTGCCAGCAGTAAACCACAGTCAGCCGACTGTGGCTTGCTACATGGGAAGTGAAGAGATTTGGGCGGCTCTTAACACCGAGGTCTTGAGAGCCGATGAGGGTGATTTAGATGGGTATGGAGCAGCGCCAGAATGAAAGGGCGGGGAAAACGGGAGATCCCCGAGAAAACTCGCCGAACAACGGCATCGTCCGGCTCGATTCACGCATGTGAAATCCGGGGATTGAGCCCGGATCGCCTTGGTGGGAGGCGAGCAGGCTAACCGCTCAGCCGCCGCGGGGTCTGGTGGCACGTGTGCCGATAGTAAGCTATGTGGATGTTGCATTTCGCGTTACGTCAGACTACTAGTGAAATGTATACAATCCTGCACATTACCTGCCACCAATAATTGGTACACAGGTCGCTTGAATGGTAAAGTGAGCACTTTTTAAATAATAGTCAATAAATATATTTTATTTTAGCCTTGGACATTCAATTCATAGTGCGGTGGAATATGCACACTATGTTTATTACATACATGACAATATTTATTAGAATAAGTGGTTACAGGATAAAAATGGCAGGAAGGAAAACGTTACTAGGGCCTCAAAAGTGCTTACTTTACTGTGAACAGCCTATGGATTACTTTATTATACACACTAGAACATTCGCATAACAGAAATTGACCCCCCCCCCCTCCCTCCCGATTAATTCAGAAAAAGTTCTGTGAAATTTATGGAAAGTCCGTTTTTGAATAAAGCACCGTGTTCGTAAATTTGCGGACAGTTGTGAACTTTTTTTACCATCACTTTTCCGTAATACGAAGGAAGGTTTTTTTTAACAGTCCGAGTGAAATCCGAGGCAGTGGCAGCGTGAGCGAATGAGGTACAGCGACCATAAACCGTATCTTTGAAATACGTGCGTTAGACTGTGTGTGCTCCTTGCGTGATCCCGGCGCGTGAGTACGCACGCAGTATAGGGCAGGGCAGGGTATGGCATGGCAGCCGAGAGCGCGTTGGCCCGCCTCGCACAGCAGCGTAGCTCGAGGGTCGGTCGGGAGACGTGAGTCAGCGGTGAGCGTGGGCTGGATATCCGGAAAGCGCTGGATATGGCTTTGGCAGGGAGGCTGGGCTGGAGGGGGGGGGGGGTGGTGAGCCAAGATCATGCTGCCCCAGTAGGGTCGCGTAGTCACTCGTACCGTGGCCTCTCCAGCACCTGCTTCTCTTACCTCTCCGCTTGCATTGAGGGGAAAGTGTGTAAAGGCTGTTCATATATATATATATATATATATATGGCTGCAATGAGTTACATGTGCCCAATAAAGTTGGTAATAATAAATGGAAAATTATGTCATAACTCAACGTCGAATAAAAAGTGTTAGGTAAGCATTTGGGATAACTTAAATTATTTATTTCTCTTTCTGTTTTTTTTTTTTTAATGCATCGGAGTGTAAAAATTACCAGATTCGTACCATATTTTCTTTTCTAATAATTTCACAGTTTCATCTGACCGACGCATGAATAAAGTGGCGAGACCCGTGGAAATGTTAATGTTACATAAGGCGAGGGAATACACAACGTACATACAAGTAGATCTCGGACAGGGCTTTCAAAAGTGCTCATTTTACCGTGGACAGATTATATATAGTCAATTTGCTGTCTCTTTACACTTTTTGAAAAATAAACGTATGATGTGTTTGGTTGTTTCCCTATTGGGATAAACACGACACGACGAAAACAGCAGCAAGGACACGACAGTTGAAGTTTCACCGCGACTGCTTCAATTACAGCACGACACGACAGAACTGACACGAAGCTCTCGGCATTTCACCCAACTATTTAGAAGGCGCTGATGGGTTCTGCTAGTTTCAAAGGCGGCCAAGAAGCGGGAAATGTGGAAAACATTATGGTGACAAAGTGTCGTGGCTAATGCATACAAAGGTAAAGTTATTTCATTTTATATTGAAAGGAAAGGATGTAATGCAATTTCATTTTGCAACATTGTACACCGCATGGCACGACGAAAATAGAAATCATTTCTAATCCAGAATTTGTCGGGCTTACGTCAGATCTATCTTGTATTTCATTAATTGTTTAGTTAAGTGTCGTGTCGTGCTTGTCGGGGCTATGTGATTCCGGTATCATACGTGTGTTAAGTAAAATAACATAAAAGTATCTTATGTTCGGTTAAATTGAAATAGTATTTATATTTTGATCTATAAGTTATAATATTTAATTAATAATTAACGTGAATGAAACGAGTGATAAAACTGGCGTGTTCGTAATGCCAAGTAAGAAATAGCCCTAATGCGAAGTTATTACACTTACTACGCACGAGTGTAGTGCGTTGTCTTGTTTGGTGGAGTTTTGTACACTCAGTTAAGCTTTGTTTTCATTCGGCGGAGGAATATCGTGGAAGTAGGGCTTCAGAAAAGTTGTCGGTAACTGTGAATGTACTATATAATATGCAAACAACATGTGTAATAAGGGTGGTATGAAAATTGGGACGGGAAAATGGATCATGTTGGCATAGAGAGTTGAGCAGCTAATCGGTCAGGTTTTCGCGCTATATCATTCCAGTTGGGTTGGTAGCCATGTTGGATATTGGTGACCTTGACTCGGGGTGGCCTTGAACCCGAGAAATTCAAGAAATACGAAGGAAAAAAAAATCGTATAATTTCGTAAGATTAAAAAAGTCCAAAAAGGTTAACAATTAAGAAAAGTAAAAGTTCACATTGTTAAAGAAAGTAAAAATCAAAATATATAAATGTATATTTCAAGTAGGCTAGGTAAAAATTTGAAAAATTAAAAATAATAGTTACACAATAAGTTTATGTTCTGTATATATATATATATATATATATATATATATATATATATTATATATATATATATATATATATATATATATATATAAGAAAAAACAATAAAAAAAAGAAAGGGCCTTCTATCACAGACGCACAGAGATCAATCAACTGTATATACGAGAGACAGTTCAATACATGAATTATGTAAACAAGTTAGAACGAAAATAATTCTTGACTTTTTTTTGTTGGAATTTGCCCCGGTTTCTTAGTGATAAATCAATATATAAAATATGCAGGTTACAATTCACATTAATTGCAAGTCGCCTCTGTTGTCGACCATTTGAGGACTTCGTGGAAATTATTTTGTCATGCGACACATGCCTGGTGCTGTTTGGCAATCTATTGGCGCGCTGTTAAAAATTATTTACGGAATGTTTTACGGAAATGTACAGTGTGTATACGGAAAGGCAATCCGTATAACGAAAAACGCGGTTAAGTCCGTAAATACAAAATACGGAAAGTCTCCGTATTCCTTTTTGCTTCGAGTTACGGGGACGAACAATGCCGATTCTACACGAAGCTTTCTTCGCCACTGTAACTAGAAAATTATCGTTTCTGCGGCAATCAAGGTTATCCACGCCACTATGGCCCATACTTCCAAACATTAAAAAATAGCACCAGGCGTCTGTAACAGTTGGCAACACGAAAAATACATTAAATTTAATAGAATCTGAATTTTTGCTTTTGTCTTTCGAATACAAATATAAAAGCTATACCACAAATTTAATTGAGAGTCGTAGGTGAATGGTTAGAGTCATGGACTGGCAATTTTTTGACTTGGGTTCAAACCTCGCTTAAGTACAACATATTTTAACTTTTTTAATATCATTCACGGTAGAATACCCACATAACGAAAATTAAAGACATTTTCACTGTCTCTTTTTATTTTAAACGGAAAGTACAGAAAACTAACAGAGAGGTTCCGTGAAATTTACGGATGGTCCGTTTCTGAAAATCAATGTTCCCGTAATTTTACGGAGAGTTTACGGATACTTTTCGATAAATTTTTACCGGCACTTTTCCGTAAAAAAGACTTTTCTTTAACAGTGTGGTAATACGACCAGTAAAGGTATAAAAAAAACTATTATCTAAGCCCGTAAATTTTTGTATTTGTATAATTCGAAGCGAAAAAAATCGTGGAAATGGTTGAAAATCGCATTTTTAGAGGTTTCTTGCGCGGTTTCCTTAATAAGGTAGGAGAAAAATAAAACTGTGGAGTAGTAGTTTTATCTGCTGGTTTTCATCTCGTGTAAAAAAACCCATTGTTACAGATCTCGTGGCTTCAGCGCCTTGCGCGAAGGGTGACGGGGCGCTGGTCGCGCGTGTTATTGTCGTCCGTATCGCTGTGTATCTCGAAAGCGGGGGAAAAAAAATTGGGGTTGGCTGTGTTGGGAACAAGGCCGTTTGTTTTGCGTGAATACGTCTACGTTGACGCGCTCCTTGATGTTTATTTTACGTTCCCGGCACCGCTTCACTCGATCATATGGGTTTTTATGGGTATCACTGGATTGCTTTCGAGATGCTCTTTCCAACCGTACACGATATCTGTATTTCGACTTGATTTTTTTGACGATTATAGGACGAAATGGTGTTAAGTTTTCTTAATATTTTACATGAAACGCATACAATTTCACCATAACCACACCACACAAACTTTTTTTATACACGCAATCGATTGATCGTGACGAGAGCTGTCGATTGAAACCTAAACGAGTGCCGTAGTTTTTCCTAGTCAAAAGTTATACTACGCGGTAGTTATGAGACGCGGCGAAACGAACTCAAAATTGCGGCGCCATCCCCCACCCCGGCGCGTGCAATACTTCGGAGCCCTCTCTCAACGTAACATATTCTTTGATCCTTTGGCAATCGAGTGGTGTAATTGAATTTAGAAAGTAGACGATGGATTCGGAGCTGCAATGCCAAACTGTATCCCCTGATTCCGCTATCGTAGGATTTTCTGTATTGCCTCCCACTATGGTTGCAAATTTATAGACGTATGCACGCCAATAATCTCGTGGCCAGGTACCCACTCTTAAGGGTGTTAATATAGAACACTCCAGACACTGCTGTTGAGACACATTCATGTCACGTGCAGGGGTTCGAATACTCGCCGACGGGTTCTCGTTAACCCGATGACGTACCTTTGTTCCAAGTCGTGAGTGCGCCGCCGCCATGGAGCTCCACGTTTGGCCCCGTCTATTTCTAAGGCCCTGTTTCCCGCACCGTGGTACTAATGTGGTCAGATCTGTATGTAATGGAGTCGCGCGATGCGGGAGACGCTTCCAGTACCATAGACTAAGGATGAGGTAGACCGCTTATCCGTCTTCTGCGCATGTACCCAACATTCACCTACCCCAGTCGTACACAACTGTCAGTCACGTGGTCAACAGCGATGAATGTGTTTGTTTGCACCTTCATTTTTAAATGACAAGCACTATTATATTAATAAATACTTTTACCATTTTGAATTTAATCAAAAAGCATTACGAACTGGTCAGAGGAAGTATAAAAACATCTCTGAGCACTTGTTTACAAATCAGTTTTCTAACCTAAAATGCAAACCACGCCGTTTTCGGTAGTCGTGTTGGCAGAAAAGCAGTTCAGTTGTCGGGACACAGAGATCGGTACCTCGCCCGATAGAGGCGTTGAACAGTTCCGCCACTACGTTTAACTTAGCCGTGTGTTTGCAACTTGCCGGTGTTCTCGGAGAACGTGTATTCGGCCACCCTCTGCTGTACCACATTCATCAAGGGTTGGAGTGACGAGTAGAGCGTCTGTCGACGCAGTACGTCATGTTGTAAACAGATGACACGAGGTATCCTGTTGGGTTGCCTACCGTGCAGCGGGAGCGTCATCCTTGTTGCACCGCATTGCCATATTTACGCATGTGGTTTCCTCATCAAAACTTTATCTACTACGTGCGCCCATTACTATACAATCCCGGAAAGTGTGTAGTAGGGATTATGAAACCTAAGTTTGTCGGTTGAGTTCAGTTCCACCTTACGTAGGTGTCATAACCTTCGCATCTGTAATCGACTATGGCATCTAGCAAGTGCATCATAATTACGTGTTTTAGAATAATATTCAAATTCGTCTATAAAATATGTCTCCTATAACGTGTTACATGCTTTAACTAAGTATTTTGGCTTGAAAAGTAAAAATAATAATAAAAAAGAAATTGAATATGTACGACTTTCGTACATAAGCATCTACTGTTGGCCCATGATTGTGGCCTACATTTTCCTGATATTCGAGGTCCACCTACATTTATGAGAATATAATTTTTTATGGAATTTTTGTATTATAGAGACATCTATACATAACGGACACACACACATACATACATACATACATACATACAAGTGCCATTATATCACAAACACTCGTAATATAGCTGACGTTATTATGCCTAACATAACTTAATTTTACATTCCATAGATCAACAGAATAAATAAAATAATAAAACAGTAATATTTGACTGTCAATTAATGTTGAACAATGAGTATTCAAGAATTCGTGTGCTGGCTATAAGCGTAATAAAAGTGCATAAAGTGGGGGATAGTAATTTTAAAAAGCAAATCAACAATTTCGTAATATTTTGGGGGATTCGTTTCGTGGATCATGTGTAGTTTTAAGTTTTGCAAAAAAAAAAAAAAAAAAAAAAAAAATCAAATTTAATACGGCAAGTAAAAAACTCTTAACTCGCGAGTCGAGAGTCGAATTTTAGTGCAAATGCTTCACGACATTCCAGTGACAAAGAAAAATGTAGCCCACACAGACTTTGTGTTTAATAAACATTCAGAAATTACTTATTATTCTTTTCTCCTATAATTCTATTGGCTGATGGCCTTAGTGCACGACACGACACGACACAAAGTACTTCCATTTCTTACGCGTCCACTCTTAGAGGATGTTGCCGCACGACATATATACGTAGTCTATTCGCTGTTTCTTCGACGCACTTTTTGAGCGATACATTAGAAAAATGACCCCATGCATACCGTGCTTAGTTTTTTCCTAACTATGTAATTTATCACAGGCGTTTTATTTTATACTCCTGTTGACATAGAATTGTCCTACTTTTACTTACATCTAATCTATTAGTTATTGTATTTCATTTATAATTAATATGAATAAAAACAGGGCTCAAACAGGCGTTTTGATATTGCCTGGTAAGAAATAGTTCTTATGCAAAATATTATTACACTGAAGTGTGCGTGAGTGCGGTGCGTTGTCCCTTTGGTGTAATTTCCTAGACTCGGTTAACTTTTGTTTGCACGAGACGGAGGAATGTATTGGAACTTGAAGTAGAAGCGCTTCAGAAAAGTCGGAAGTGACCATGAACTCGATAACCACGAACAGTTTCGAAAAAATACTATCATTCATTCTGATAAACCCTGTTCACGATAAAGTGGGCAATTTTGAAAAATGTCACTGCTCCTACCTGCATATATTTTGATGGGCGTACTGAGCGACATGCGCCCAGTAAAGTTGGTAACGGTGGAGGGAAATTAGTTCCATGTCTCATCGTCGAATTAGAAGGGTTAGGTGACGCATTTGAGGCAACTTAAATTATTTCTTTCGGTGTCTTTTTTTAAATGCGTAGGTGTGTAAAAATTAGCAGGTCTAAGAATTTCACAGTTAATTTTGACCGCTGCATGAAATAAAGTGATGAGGCCCATGCAGTGTTAATTTGACATAACGCGGAAGAATACACGTGTATGTGGATATGTTTTCAGCAGGACTTTCGAAAGTGCTCAGCAGTTTACCGTGAACATCCTATACGTACACGTCATACATTATTCCCGCCGTACAGCGACCTTTTTCCCGGACGAGGTATGGAGAGAGCGCTAGTAATAGACGTGGGAGGTTCCCGCATGTGTATCTCAGGTGGCGCGGGGGCGTGCCGCTCAGTCTGTGAACTCCACTCGCTCCCCGACTACGAGCAGTTCTGTCCGGGGGCGGAGCGGCGGGTGCTTTTGTGTTGCTTGCTCCTTGACCACGCCCCGGATCTTAGCACGCCCGGGGATCATGCATGACCTTTCACAACTGGAAGCACCGTCACCTAGGCGAAATGCCAGTTTACTAACTCCCTGATCCGTCTGTCAGACAAAGCGTCATGACTTTGATGGGCTAGCCTTGTCAGCAGTTATTTTTATTTCTAAATTATATTAAATCAGTTTTTATACCGCAGAAGAGAACATCTTATATAATTACTAATAAACCACTCCCTCTTTCTTCTTTTCGCCCTCGGAAAGTTGGTAGTGAAAAGTAAGTTGCTAGTAGCAAACTTGGTTCTCTTTGTCACAGTGAGTTGGGTTTTGATGGAATTATAGCTTCAGAGAACGTGATTTCTTGTAATACACTAGTTAAGTGACAGTTTTGCTGTATCTACGGTAATGAACCGAGCTAGGTGGCGCAGTGGATTCGCATTCAGGAGGACCCGGGTTCGATTCTCGGTTTTCCATGGCCGATCCCTTCCCCAATCTCTCTTCCCTGTGCAACTCGCACGGTTTCTAATGACCTCGCTGTCGACGAGACGTTAAGCCCAGTTACAAACATACCTACGTACGGTAATGAAAAAAAAAAAGCGATCTCCAAGGTTAAGAAAGTATTTTCATTAAAGGGCACTTAATGATGTCGAGAACTTCATCTTATAATGCTCAATAGGAAGGGCATTTCCACAAAACGTGTGTCGTTTTCAAGGATACAGCAGCTGATAATGTAACATGCTCTCTCCAACGTGAAGTGGGGAATGCACTTAATGAAGGCAACATATTCATGCATAACATACATACACATACGTTGGTAACTGGCAACGACACACAGAGTTGTTCTCGGCTCCAAGTCTGAACGCTGCGAGATTATTCAATTTGTCAAATTAGAAAGAAACTTAATACGAACTATGATCGAAACTATTATTAATATGGGAGATAGGCACCCGTAAAAGTTATTTTCCAATGATTGTGTTTGAAAATAATTAGTAATTCATTTTGATGAAACAATGTGTTCCTGATTAGTGTAATAATCGTCGAAGTGTGACTTTTGGTTGGTAATCAGTATCCTCTTTCGTTAAGCCCCTTTCAAACTGTCAAATGTTTGCCTTCAACTATATTTGACAATAAAGTTTGAAAACAAAATACGCCCATCAAATTTCCCTTCCAACAAATTTTATCAAATCATCTTGCATGTGTTTGAAGATGTGTCTTACTGTCAAATTTTTTTACTGGGAGAATCTAATTTGAATTATTATTAAAAAAAATTATTTTCATAGTGAGATATTGCTTTTGTTTTTTCCATCCGGTCCATTACAGGAAAAAATGTGAGTAATATTGCTATTTATTTTCGTTTCTTTACTAAATCACAATTTTATTTATAACCCGTATTTTCTGCACAATGAAATTTAATGCTCTGAGTTCGTAATATTATGTGCAATATTCACCTAAAATAGCATTCATGCCCAGACAGCGTGTAAATAAATTAATTATCTTCATAACTTATTTCGTTTCCAGCAATTGTTCGTTATTTTAAGTTTCTTAACGTCCATCTTTGTCGTGCACGATTCTGATTGGCTGAGACCGTCAAACATCAAATACATTTTAGAACCGGTCCAATTTTCAAATGTTGGATGGAAACTGAAGGCATCCAACTTTTTCATACAAATATGGCGGCGTGTATGACGTTTCAATGACGTCATAACCGTCCAACTTTATTTGACCAAACTTATTGGAATCGGTTTTGACGGGAAAATTAGACCGTGTTACACGGGCTTTAGGAAAATAAACTGCTGTCTAACAGGTTGCATAGCTATCGTGCAAACAACTGACCATTTCAGACTTTGTAGCTGTTACTCCAAAGTACCCCCTCCCCCCCCCCCCCCTTCAAACTCTCTTTCTACCTCTGAGTGTGCTACCCACACGCAGTCGTGTTTTGTTCATTTAAATGCATGTCTCTTTAATATTTATATCCAGCTTGGCTCGTGACAAAACCTACTGTGGGGACATGGCTTATTTATGTAACCATGGCAATAACGAGCACTGAAAATAGAACAATTGCGTGTATCCCCAAGTACACGTCACTCGCACAGCAGTGTGCCGTTTTCCATTTTACAGTTCAGCTACCGGAATACAGAATCGCGAGCAGTCAGTTGCAGGTTGCGGCGGTTATCACAGGATAGGTGAAGGACGAGTGGACTGGAGCTGCGCGGCCAAGGCCAAGAACCGAGGGAGAGATACGCGCACGCATAGTGCCTCATCGCTTTCCGACGTGACGCTGTACTGTGTATGTTAGATCTGTTACACGCGATGAAAGACCACAGATTAAACTACTCCCGTATCTTTCTACTTTTCTCTTGCAGGCAAGCTTTAAAAATGAGACATTTTACAGTTTTCACGAAATTTTGTTTCTCCAAGAATACACTTAATATGACAAAAGTATTTAAAAAAAAGTCCTGGAAAATGTTTTTTTATTATCTTTTCTGACAAAAAGTCGTATTTGCGGAACATTTATTTGCCGAGATACGCGTATTCGCGCAAACAACTGTTTCACAAAAAATGCGGGGGTCCATCCCATTCTTAAAACGATAGTCTAGCACGAAGGGTTATCGAACCCAAACAATTGTTAATTTTATATTTGTACCAAACGTTTTCAACTCTCTTCGGATAAAAAAGTGTTACACTTTATATATTTTTGAATAATTTGATGTCAAATACAAAGTACTTTTGTTGCAGCCGTAATAAATACTAACTAAGTTGTACAGATGAAAAAAACAAAACGAAGTAAATTAATCCCATGGGCTATCACCAAATAACAAGATATAAGTTAAATATAAAACAGTCTGCATATTTTTAAACAGTTTTCTAATGTATGAACTGTTATTGGTTGTATATTTCAAGCAGTAACCCACGGAAATAATTTATGTTGCGAATTTTTTCATCTGTACAGTACGGGTGCAACAAAATAGAATTTCGTTTTTGACATCAAATTAAAAAAAAAAACATATCAAGTGGAAATACGTCAAAAAAAAAAAGACCGCAGTAATTGTAATGAGACTGGCCAGCTGCAGCGGGAAATTTTTTTATTCGAGGGAAATGTCATCACGCACGTGTGGCCTTAGTCATAAAGAGTTGTTAATTGCGACATGAATTTAATAACACCGAACATCACATTGTGTTTTGCGCAACACGTATACTACAAACGCCAGGCGGCATCCTCTGTAGATTTATTTGGCAGCGGGCAGAGGGGTAGTTCGTTCAAAAACGTATTCTTTCATATTTTCGTATATTTGTTTAGTAACAATTCACACACTTAACCAGCTTCCTGCAGTAGTGTTGGTCACCAGTGTAAACAACACAATTTGCTACTTGGATATGTACGTAAACATAACATTCTGAGGTAGGTACGCATGGAGGTTGTGTAGCGTGGGCTGTCCAAGCAATATTCGCAGTTTATTTTAGCTGCGTGCGGGATGGACACAGCGAGTGGGGGAGATGTTTCACATTTTCCCGCGGACTGGAGAGAGAAATTAGCGGCGGCAGGGAAATGTAAATATCGTGTTAGCACTTCGGTCGCGCTGGAAGCTAATTTTCCCTGCCATTAACCGAGCGCGGCTGAAAATGGATCACCCTCCCCTCTGTACGCCCTCGAAAAAGGCGCCTCACATCGAAAAATACAGAGAGGGGCATGGACGACGCCTAGCCGACGTGGAATACAAATCGCGAATATATTTTTTTTCGTGACCTTATGACCTGCAATGATTGGATGTACGCATTTTTAAAAAATTAGATTGTCGATTGATTATTTTGAAATATAAGAAATATATATAGTATTTTTTAAGAATTTCAAAAAATTCATAACCCATGAACGGGTTTTTCGTACTTCAACGGATAATACTAATTCAGGTTTTTCGTACTTCAACGGATAATACTAATTCAGGTTTTTCGTACTTCAACGGATAATACTAATTCAGGTTTTTCGTACTTAAACGGATAATACTAATTCAGGTTTTTCGTACTTAAACGGATAATACTAATTCAGGTTTTTCGTACTTAAACGGATAATACTAATTCAGGTTTTTCGTACTTAAACGGATAATACTAATTCAGGTTTTTCGTACTTCAACGGATAATACTAATTCAGGTTTTTCGTACTTCAACGGATAATACTAATTCAGGTTTTTCGTACTTCAACGGATAATACTAATTCGGGTTTTTCGTACTTCAACGGATAATACTAATTCAGGTTTTTCGTACTTCAACGGATAATACTAATTCAGGTTTTTCGTACTTCAACGGATAATACTAATTCAGGTTTTTCGTACTTCAACGGATAATACTAATTCAGGTTTTTCGTACTTCAACGGATAATACTAATTCCGGTTTTTCGTACTTCAACGGATAATACTAATTCAGGTTTTTCGTACTTCAACGGATAATACTAATTCAGGTTTTCCTGTGGAGCAGAACACAACGTCCAGTACAGTCACCACACGCGCGCACACACACACACGCACGCCTAGGGGCCGCGGTGTTTGAGCGGTTAGCCCGCTCGCCTCCCACCAATGCGAACCGGGTACAATCCCCGGCCGGTTCACTCCGGATTTTCGCAAGTGGGACTCGTGCCGGAAGATGCCGCTGGTCGGTGGGTTTTCTCGTTGTTTCCCTTATTCTCCCGTCCTTTCAATCCGGCGCTGCTCCATACTCACCTCACTTCAACTCTACCGGCTCTCAAGACCTTGATGTTAAGAACCGCCCATATATATATATATATATATACATATCTACATACACTAGATTTTACCAGCTGCTTCGCGCGCGGGGCACATAGCTCTACCCACTGACCTGCTGCGACACCACTATTGGGTTCTCTAGCCACTGAGATACTGCAGCCCCACTAGATATATATATATATATATATATATATATATATATATATATATATATATATCCACTGGGTCACTGCGGCCCCACTTGGAATAACTGTAGCCACTGGGCCACTACGGCTTTTTGGAAGGAAATGTTTACAGTCCATAGACAAAAAAGATAGGAGAAATTACGAATTTTTTTTAACAAGTATTTTTTTTATACAGTAATCAATCCTAAGAAAAGCTTAATACAGTAATCAATCTTAAGAAAAGCTTAATACAGTACATATTTACAATAAGAATTCTCCTGAAGAAATGATGTATTTTCCTGGAATAAAAAGTAGCCTATGTCACTCTCCGAGTCTTCAACTATATCTGTGCAAAATATCACGGCGATTCGTTGCTCCGTTTTGACGTGAAAGGACAAACACATCCGCTTTCGAATATACATAGCTCCAGCGCGCACGACACGACGGCCAACCGCCAATGAAATACAAGATAGGTCGTCGTAAGCCCGACCAATTCTGTCGTCCTACCAGCGATTTTGGATTAGAAATGATTTCTATTCTTCGTCGTGTCGTGCGGCACGATGCACAGACTGTATAACATTGCAAAATGAAATTGTATTGCAAGCTTTCCCTGCAATGGTAAATACGCAGCTTAAAAGAAAAAGTAATTGAAAACTGCTGTATCTAACTCTTAAAAATAATAATTTTACTTTTGTATGCATTAGTGATACCAATTTGTCATCATTGTGTATTACAATTTCCCTCTTGTTCACCGCCTTTGAGACTAACGTAGCCTATCAGTGGCTTCTAAATAGTTAGGTTAAATGCTGAGAGCGTGGTGTCGGTCGTGCTGTAAATTCAAGTAGTCACATTGAAATGTGTCGTGGTTGCGTTTTGGTCGTGTCGTGCTGTGTTGGTCGGGTCTATGTGATTCGGGCATGAGTGTGTGGCATTTTGAGTTACATATTGTTTTGATGGAGGAGTGGAAAATTTTGCTCGTATGGAAATAACATTTAAATTATTTAACTTCGAAAATTATAACTTTAATGAAAATACAAAACGCGATACATACGTCGCTGTTCGTATTCGTACAGATACAGCAATGAATTTACGATGTAGACAAACAAATATTATTCACTCACTACAAGAGTGTGAAAAGTGCGGCATTTTTCAGGACACGTGCATTTCAATAATTGTATTAACGGTTTACAAATACATTTACAAAACACGCAAACTTACTGTTATAACCTCTTGAACACGTGTTTTTCTATGGCAATCCTTGCAAGTTTACTTAACTAAAATCACGTTTGTTCGTCACTAGCATTAAATAATTTATTTGCAAAATCATTCAGTAAAATCAATACTCCGCACGTTTCCTAATACAAACGAACTTAAACTTAAATAAGTAAATAATATTTGTGTTACTTCATTGTGGAAGGCGGTTAGGAAAATGGCGGAACGAGCAGTTTTAACGATGTGCCCATTAATATTACATTTCACACAACAAAACGCACTGCAACGGTACCCACAACCAACTATGCTTGGAAAAAACAAATAAAAAATAATTAACTACCGATTAAATATTCCGACAACACCAATAAGATATTCGTATAATAAACACGATGAGGAAAAAAAGCGCACGCACAACTGCTTTCACTGGGCTGGGAACTGGAAACATAAACATGGCTAGCCATTGGCTGGAAACGTTTACTAATCATATGTGTCGACATACTCTGTCATAAATGCCGAACGTGTTTTTTAAGTCCCGTTACTAATAGCCAAGAAAATTTAATATTGCTTTAGAAACATAAGTTAAACCATAAATGCTGTAAGTATAATTAAGATGTTAAATTACAACTTTTAGTTCGGAGTACTATTTTCTTCCAAAACCGTCATCAAAATAGCCAACCTAACAACACGGATCCCGCAGCAGTTCATCAGCTGATGCAATACTGTAGGAGCGAGAGCATTTACTGTTTACATATTGGGTAGGTTGGTCACATTATCTGTCAAATTTGAGACCACTTATATGGAATAGACTATAACAGGGGAAATAAAGATGGTGAAAGACCACGACGACCCCTAGCAGACAATGGCTGTGGACTACAGCAGATGGACGACTGGGGAGACAAAGATAATGAGAGGAACCTGTGTTGCGCCCAAGTAGCCGTCAATGAATGCAAGATGCCAGTTATTTGAGGTGTACACTAGTAGACGACAGTGAAGGCAAGATGGTGAAAGACCACGACGACCTCTAGCAGACAATGGCTGTGGACTACAGCAGATGGACGACTGGGGAGACAAAGATAATGAGAGGAACCTGTGTTGCGCCCAAGTAGCCGTCAATGAATGCAAGATGCCAGTTATTTGAGGTGTACACTAGTAGACGACAGTGAAGGCAAGATGGTGAAAGACCACGACGACCTCTAGCAGACAATGGCTGTGGACTACAGCAGATGGACGACTGGGGAGACAAAAATAATGAGAGGAACCTGTGTTGCGCCCAAGTAGCCGTCAATGAATGCAAGATGCCAGTTATTTGAGGTGTACACTAGTAGACGACAGTGAAGGCAAGATGGTGAAAGACCACGACGACCTCTAGCAGACAATTGCTGTGGACTACAGCAGATGGACGACTGGGGAGACAAAGATAATGAGAGGAACCTGTGTTGCGCCCAAGTAGCCGTCAATGAATGCAAGATGCCAGTTATTTGAGGTGTACACTAGTAGACGACAGTGAAGGCAAAATGGTGGATGCGGGTAATTGGCATGTAATTTAGGTACACATATTTTGAATATGTCCATTTAGCTTTGAATGCGATTTTCTGTCTGTTTACATGCTTAAATTTGCTTGATATATATTGAATTAAACAATCTCATAAGGTGAGGTATGGTGGAGTGACCTGAGTTCGAGTCTCTAACCTGTACAGAATTATTAATTCTCTTTCAGACTTAGAAAAAATTTTTCGTAGTGATGGGGAAATGTTTCAGGTCTGTATGATGGAGGTGAAACTAATTTTACCGATGGTTAAAATAAATGAATAATAAAATAGTAACCTATGTATTTTACCTTTGTTTTACAGACGTGACATAAAAAGAATACATAACAATATTTGATTCATGCTAAACTTATCTCTCATTCGATCAAAACAATTACGGTGTCTGTTTTTGTAGCATTCAAGCTACACTTATTTACATTTACTACACTGCAGTTATCACATAGATAGGTGTTGCAGGCGATGGCTGTCTTCGTGATGTTTGGCACTGGAACTGTTAGCGAATGTCTTGCTGCGATATGTGCACTCTTCCTGATGAACGACAAGCATTGCCTCTGCACTTCTGGCTATGTCTATTCATGCTATCACCGCAGGTAACTTCCTCGTCGTAATTATCACAGCAGTAAGTCTTGCAGTCTATGATGGATAGACAGTTTTTGTCTTCATGTAGAGCTGTTAGTAAATTTCTTGCCGCAATACTTGCTGTCGCTTTCCGATGAACAACTGTTGCCTTTGCATTTCTTGTTATGTCTGCACAAGTTATCACTGCAGGTAAACTCCACATCGATGTTATCAGTCTTGTATGCTGGGCTGAACATGCAATGGCTGCTTTCATGTCGCAGTGCATTACAACTTTTACTGAAAGTATTTCTGTAGTTGTAACATTGTTTCCATATTGTATGTAGCGACTCTTCAGGGTTCCTTGCTGTTGATGATGCAGTCAGCATTTCAGATGGCAAGTCTTCAACCATTGATTTCGTCTTCATATTGTAAGAGTACACAATCGCAGTAGATGGGCGTAATCGTAACAATCACCCACAAAATGACAACAATTCTTACATAATGCTTGCTTGTTTACTGTTTTGCACTACATAATAATTTGCATTACCTGTCTCGGGTTGCTTCAGTAGAAGACTGCTGGCAATGTGCTGCAAACAACAGAATGGATGCTGGACTGTAATATGTCTGCACTGTCTAGCTTGTGTTCATCTTTCAGTGATGGAGGAGCCTTGTTTTCCTTTTCTTCCTTTTGATTCTGCTCTCTCTCTCTCGATGTGCCTTACACCAACTCCTGGTATGTGGTGTCTGTCTGTTACTGTAGCACCACCTTGAAAACACTTTAGGCATAGGTGGCAGCCTATTATAGCGCCCATTACATTACTAGGGCCTGCATCGTGTTTCAAAACAGTTGGCGTTGAAGGAAATAAAAGGGCTGCACAACTTTACAATGGAAAATGCAAGCCATACGAACCTACAGAAGTTGTAAACAACAAACATGTGCTGCTAACATGTAAAAGGGGAAAAAAAAGTAATGTTAAAAGTAGCTGGAATGGTGAAAACGAAATGTTGCCTCAAAGACTGCTGGTGATAGGTGAAAACTATACTGAAATGTACAATAAACATATATTTTTCATGCTTATTCACATTAATTTTTATATACTCTGCAGCCAGTTCTGGTGCGCTCGCCTCCGTAGCTCTATCGCTAGCGTGCTTGACTGGCGACCAAGGGTCCAGCGGTTTGCTGCTCTGTACCTCCAAGCGAATTTTTTACTATATTTAATAAGAACTCTCCATTAGAGGTGACAGACCCACACAATACATTGGATCATAGTCCTTAACTACATGGACAGCGATTTAAGAACCACCTGTCAGTAAAAACAACCACCAACATGGCCACAAGCACTCCGAGTAAATGATGAAAGAACCTATGTGACACCCCCTGGTAGGTAACAACAGCAGATAACATCCAATATGGTGGCCTACAGCAGTCGAAACAATACGGCGGAAACAGGTGGCACACACTGGTGTGTCGTTCATCGACTTCGATGATGACAGAGAGAGAGAACAGTCTACAAATGCAAGAATGAATGACGAAGCATGAGAGGGAATAACAAAGCATGCAAGGTGAAATTACAGAATACGAACTGGTACATTCCAGAAACAATATGGCAAGGTGAAATGACAGAGCATGAAATACAGAATAACAGATGAACTGGAACACACTAGAAACAATATGGCCGACTCATAGGTCAAGGACATCCAAGATGACGGACTTCACACCACCTCATCCAGGACCCACGTGTGCCAGAACCGGCAACATCCTACTACTTAAGAGTGTGTGCGCGTGTGTATATATATATATATATATATATATATATATATATATATATATATATATATATATATATATATGTATGTATGTATGTATGTGTGCGTGTGCGAGGGGGGGGGGGGTGGTGTGTAGGTCGAGGTGGCCCGATTGCTTGGCCTGCACGTTCACCCGACTTGACTCCGCTAGACTACTTCTTGTGGGGCCACATGAAGGGCGCGATTTACTGTATCCCTGTGGAATCAGAGGAGGACCTGCTGGCGCGGATTATGGCTGCGGCGGATCTTGGACGTCCACGTATTGGTGATCGTGTGTACCAGAACATGGTACGTAGGTACATTGTTTGTGTAGATGTCGCTGGTCGTCACATGGAGCCCTTCTTGTAAGTGGACCCAGAAGATAAAGCAACGTCAAGTATGTTGCAGACGTGGGAGAGGTCAACATGTGATGTGGCGGTGTTATGTTTGTCGCGGGGAAACGGTACGTTTCCGCACATAAGTTCCTATGCAAAACGTAACCGTCTTGGTCCCCAATACAATACCTTACAATGTGCAGTGGGAATTTGGACACAAAAAATAAAAGTCCATATTTTAATATTTACAATTATATAAGTGGATTAAAATTCAAACTGGCCTAGTTTCGCTATGGAGGAGAGGGTTGTAGCCAGCTGTCTGTGGCTCCGACCGGCCATAAAGTGTCAATATTTCTTCATCTTCCACTATCAATAAGCACTCCCTGTATTATGTTTAAATTTTAATTTTTCTTATAAGCTGAAAGTTGACACAGATGAAAACGTACATTCAAAGACTGCGAAAATGAGCCACTCTCAAAAAGCGCAGGTAGCAAAATAATGATGTAATCCACTTCCTTGAGTTCACGTATTCAGTGTATGGGTTTGGCGTGGGACGAGATAGTGGTTGGTACGACCATGGTATTAGGAAACAGGGCTTTGCAGGTGATGGATCCGACACCCGTCGTTCTACCAAACGTTACCAGTGCTTGCTACTGTATGTTTGCTCTGTTGTGACGATTGGTTGACGTAGATTACTTAGTCAGTTGGTCCAGTGCTAGGGTTTTCCCTCGGCATGGAGGGGTGTGTAGTTTTTGTTTAAAAATTGCTTTAGTTTAGGAGCCGTTGCGTGTGTGTCCCGGTGAGCTGCCACCGACCAACAGTTTTATTGCAAGTCAGAATCCTGAAAAAGGTTTAGAAATTTACTGAAGGGAAAAAACTCTGAAGTTGTGTTTTTCTTGTGGTTCTTCAATGATGTGTTTCAGATCTTTAAAAATCTTTAAAAAAAAAGTGGTATTAAAATAAAAATATAAGTGAAAGAGTCGTGGCCTGCATGGTATTCAGTAGTGTAGTACAAGTACCCACATGTGAGGTCATATTCATAGTTGTATGTGGTTGAGTCGTAGTGGAACTTGAACTTTGCCGAAGTTTTGTAGGCAAAACGTGTATAGTCTATTCGCGGTTTCTTCACCCTTTTTGAATCAAACTTTTGAAAAATCTCTCCATGCGAGACGTGTTTATTTATTTCCAACATATGCCATACACCACAACCTTCTTATACTTGTGTTCATAAAAGTTACTTTTTTTAAATGTTATCCATAATTTATCTATATATGATAATGCTTCGTTTACAAATAATTTTAATAAAAACCATTGAGGAATCACATATGTTGGTAGCGCCTAGTAATAAGTAGTTCTTATACAAAATACTGTTACACCGAGTGCGCACGAATGCGGCACGTTGTCCCTTGGTGTAATTTTCCAGACTTGGTTAAGCTTAGTTTGGACGAGGCGGAGGAATATCCTGGTAGTAGAACTTTTAACGGGGCTTCAGAAAAGTATTGTCACGGGGCTAGAACAGTTACCATGTTAAAAAATTTGGTTATCATACAAAGACTGAAAAAATATTGTATAGCTATATGTAGGTAATAATTAAATGATGTGGAATTAACTCAACATCGAAGCGACTGCGGTCCCATTTAATATTTCTCTATCCACTTGGCCACTGCGGCCCCACTTAACATAGTTCTATCAACCGAGCCACTAAGGCCCCACTTGGAATTGCTCTATCCACTGAGCCGCTGTGACCCCGCTTAATTAATTCAACGCTGAAGCGAGACATTTAAAATAAAAATGATATTCCACTACCTTCATATCTCTATGCAATTTTTTCTATGCAGTAATACAGAACTTTTCACAGGGAAAAAGTAATTAAAAAATAAGTTTTTAGGGTAAAAGGTAATAATTGCGTAATCTGATCTTGCTGAAATTCGAACTTGGCCTGTATTTGACCCTGACGATTCGCTTTGCAAAATTTGAAGAACTTTAGTTAAGTTTCAAGGGACTTGGAGGTATTAAAGACGTACAGACAGAGATCGTCTACTTATTATATAGGTTGTTCGCCTGTCCGTGACATTCTTTGAGCCCAGCACGAATGGACTATGGCCATGGCTCTTAGTGACAGGTATCTCAGCAGTCGACAGCATCTGGGCTTGGACTAATAGATAGTTACTGCACAAGTTCATGCAACTAGGAGATAGTTACTGCACAAGTTCATGCAACTAGGAGATAGTTACTGCACAAGTTCATGCAACTAGGAGATAGTTACTGCACAAGTTCATGCAACTAGGAGATAGTTACTGCACAAGTTCATGCAACTAGGAGATAGTTACTGCACAAGTTCATGCAACTAGGAGATAGTTACTGCACAAGTTCATGCAACTAGGAGATAGTTACTGCACAAGTTCATGCAACTAGGAGATAGTTACTGCACAAGTTCATGCAACTAGGAGATAGTTACTGCACAAGTTCATGCAACTAGGAGATAGTTACTGCACAAGTTCATGCAACTAGGAGATAGTTACTGCACAAGTTCATGCAACTAGGAGATAGTTACTGCACAAGTTCATGCAACTAGGAGATAGTTACTGCACAAGTTCATGCAACTAGGAGATAGTTACTGCACAAGTTCATGCAACTAGGAGATAGTTACTGCACAAGTTCATGCAACTAGGAGATAGTTACTGCACAAGTTCATGCAACTAGGAGATAGTTACTGCACAAGTTCATGCAACTAGGAGATAGTTACTGCACAAGTTCATGCAACTAGGAGATAGTTACTGCACAAGTTCATGCAACTAGGAGATAGTTACTGCACAAGTTTATGCAACTAGGAGATAGTTACTGCACAAGTTCATGCAACTAGGAGATGTTCAATTTATTCAGAATAATTGATTGAAAATGTGAGCTATTTCTTATCATGCCTTTCATAGTGTTATTTTCATTGTACCATTGTTCCTTGAAGCTGGCATTTGCAAAGTATTGATTTTTGTTCTGTATTGCTGTTGTTTTTTTTCTCAGTTATATTGGCGCTGATTGATCGAGTGATTGATATATTGAATGAGCGAGGGATTGATGTATAGGTTGGTTTATTAACAGGGGTATAATTTAAATGGAAGGGGAAAGTGTACATCACACAAAGAAAGAGATGAAAGCGAAAACAGATCAAATCACGCAGAAATTTTAAAAAGTCATATTGGCGCTGTACATTCGACTCGCTGTGGTGTGTTTCGAGTATTGCCATGATAGGAAATGTTTTTCCGCGATGTCTATTTTTTTTTTATTTTCTCTGGCCCTTCTTTTTTTTCCTCAGGAGAAAATTGTGTTTTCATCAAACGCCGTAGCCATTAAACTTCAAAACCGCCACTTGACATCTCGCCTGGGGCGCCGTTAAAAAGAAGAATAACGAGGGAAGCAAGGGTCGTTGATGCCGCCTGAAATAAGCCATCCTTTTACCCCGCCCTTAGAAATAAATCTTTTATACGAGTGGTTTGTTTGATAACCTTTTCCAGCGTGAATTTCTGTCCTGTAACATAATTGCGGACAAGGGAAATATCTCGACCCCTTTGATAATTTGTATCGTGACGTCACTGTTCGTGACAGATAATTTGCGCGGCTTTTAAAGGATTTTTATGATTATTTTTTTTTGTGTGGCGTTTAAATCCGTAGGAGGACCAGTATTGGGTTTAAAGGGAGACGGGACGAACCTTAAAAAAAACGCGTAACGTTTTTGTAATTATGTCTGTTTACGAATAGCATTTAAGAAACTTTTCACGCCTCAAGACTAGTTTGTACTTCCTTTACCCGTTTCTAGTGTTGCACTTCTTGAAACTGAAATGGCCTCAGTTCGATAATTTCAGACTAAATGTATTCGTCAAGAATTCCTTAAAAAGTTCCCCACAGCTGAAATGTTTCTATAACATGTATAGCCTGTTTGCAAGGAATTTTTTAAAATTTATTTTTACAAAAAAAAATAGATACTGCATCTATATTGAACATATACGCTCGTAGGAATCTTCTACTAGAAATTGGCGAATAATACATTTTGTTTAAAACGCCTATCTTTAAAATTAACGCACGCATGTGAAATTTGTCTAACATCGGATTTCCTATTTGAAATCTCGCAGCTGCCAGCAGTTAGACGGTGGCCTTAAGGGGAATGGTGCACGAAAGCCGTGTTTTATTTACCTTAATTCTGGTCAAAAGTTGTTTTTCAGGAAATTTTGAAAATTTTTTTTGGCATGACAAGACATGAAGAATAAATTCGAACATCTTTTTACACTGACAGAATTTACAACCATTATTTCTTTTCGAGCTCTGATGGAAGATAAGAAGGAATATATTATTTCTCATCTTCCATCAGAATAATAAAGGTAGCGAATATTTAACAACGCAAGAAGTTGTTAAAAAATAATATTTTCGTCTTGGTCCAAAATTTCAGTTAACCCTCGTAACAAGAAGTTATAACGAAAATCGTGTAAAGGTGCTGCTTTCGTGCACCATTGGCCTTAAATGTGAATATTAAGTGGCTAGTAGTTTGATTAAATTTTTGTTGTTGTTAAGCGCGTGTGTATTCTGTAGTAATTGTTTAGGGCGGCCGTTATTGACAAGTGCGGCCCCCGAGATACAGTACTGTTGTGGCTGCGTGCGGGGAGGGCCCACGGCAGTGCAGGATGCAGCCACGAGCTTCCGGGAAGCGCAGGCAGTCATCCGGTCGCATCGCCCAAGGATAACCTCTGCGTCATAGATAACATGACCACACAGACGTCGCACTCCCCATTCCCCCCAAAACCGTAGCCCATATTCAGGAGGGAGCAATGTGAAAAGTTTGGCAACCAAAAATTTTCGCCACTAAGTAAGCGCTAGTGTCGCATGAGTGCCGGATTTTCTCTATTTTCTACGTAAAAAAAAACCAGGTTAATCGCAACAATCGAAAATCAAATATGAAATAACTTCGTAACAAAAAAAAAAAAATGTTTCCTTTGTTATTCAAGTAGCTTATTTTAATTAAAAGTTACTGTATGGGACACTGCGCCCATAGAGACCAACACTTTCCCTGTACCAAACTCTCCCATAAGAAATATCGTTTTGTTCCTAACATGAGTAGAATAAACCCTAGTTGGGTGTGCAATAAAAAAATGTGGGTTAAGAATTGTGTAATAAGGGCTGATCTGACGTACGAAAGCACGTCTTATGTATTTGCAGTTTCCAATTACTATTTTAATTCTTAATTCCAGTCAATGGAAACACGCGACAAACCTGTCATGTTTACTTCTGTTCTTTACCTAACCCCATAATTATATCACAATCATATTTAAGCAGATCATACTTCAAAGCCGACATTTTCTCTCAGAGAATATTGTTTTTGTGAACAAATATAATCGTAAACATGTGTACACACGTCTTTCACACATGTCTTTTCATTTTTTTTATACTTCCATTTCTGCAAACAATAGTTTTCCACCACCACCACCTACTGCTTTGTTCTGATTGGTCGCCGCCTCACAAGTTTTACTAACTTAAGATAAAAATAAAATAAAACTATTTCCTTTGACGCTTTAGGAAATCCCAACAACGCACACAATCTGCTAAGACTCATTGGAAACCAATATATAAGATAACACACGTTCAGTTCTTCTGCACATGAAATAATGCATTATTTAACGCGTAATTTTTCTATTTTAAACGAAGGTTTATTCTACACAGGTTGGAAACAAAATTAGATTTATTATTGGAATGGTTTGGCATAGGGAAAGTTTTTACCACAAGGTGCACTAGTATCCCAAAGAAATTAAATATATTAGTGTTTGGCCCGAATTGTGATACGAAGAACTTAATTGCTATTTATGTTACCGGTATATCCATATTTTAAAACTGTGAGAAATGGACAGAAACCACCAGCACAATATGATTCTAACATAGTGTCTTTATAATTTATGTCTGAATATGCAACACCACACACATTTGTTTACATAATATTAGAGCCTGGGATTGGGATAAACATTCTAGGTATTGATTAAAACATTGTGGATATAACTTATTTTGAATGTGGCAGATGTGTACCAGTTTTGGGGATGTGCTAATGTTGGCAAATATGCACCAGTTCTGGGGATGTGCTAATGTTGGGAAATGTGCACCAAACCTGGGAGTGTACCAATGTCGGCAGCTGTACACCAGTTCTGGAGACGTGCTAATGTTGGCAGATGCGCTCCAGTTGTGGAGATGTGCTAATGTTGGGAAATGTGCACCAAACCTGGGAGTGTACCAATGTCGGCAGCTCGGCAGCTGTACACAAGTTCTGGAGACGTGCTAATGTTGACAGATGCGCTCCAGTTGTGGAGATGTGCTAATGTTGGGAAATGTGCACCAAACCTGGGAGTGTACCAATGTCGGCAGCTGTACACCAGTTCTGGGGATGTGCTAATGTTGGGAAATGTGCGCCAAACCTGGGAGTGTACCAATGTCGGCAGCTGTACACCAGTTCTGGAGATGTGCTAATGTTGGGAAATGTGCGCCAAACCTGGGAGTGTACCAATGTCGGCAGCTGTACACCAGTTCTGGAGATGTGCTAATGTTGGGAAATGTGCGCCAAACCTGGGAGTGTACCAATGTCGGCAGCTGTACACCAGTTCTGGGGATGTGCTAATGTTGGGAAATGTGCACCAAACCTGGGAGTGTACCAATGTCGGCAGCTGTACACCAGTTCTGGAGACGTGCTAATGTTGGCAGATGCGCTCCAGTTGTGGAGATGTGCTAATGTTGGGAAATGTGCACCAAACCTGGGAGTGTACCAATGTCGGCAGCTGTACACCAGTTCTGGGGATGTGCTAATGTTGGCAAATATGCACCAGTTCTGGAGATGTGCTAATGTTGGGAAATGTGCGCCAAACCTGGGAGTGTACCAATGTCGGCAGCTGTACACCAGTTCTGGGGATGTGCTAATGTTGGGAAATGTGCACCAAACCTGGGAGTGTACCAATGTCGGCAGCTGTACACCAGTTCTGGAGACGTGCTAATGTTGGCAGATGCGCTCCAGTTGTGGAGATGTGCTAATGTTGGGAAATGTGCACCAGTTCTGGGGACATGCCATTGGTGGCAAATCTGCACCAGTTCTGGTTGCGTGCTAATGGTGGCAAATGTGCACCAGTTGTGTGTGCGTCTATTGGCAGATGTGAGCCAGTGTTGGGAACCTGCGCAGAAGAAGGTGAAAATCAGTGCAGATGTGGCAGCAGAGATAAACATGGCTAGTGACAGTCAGAGTCTTTGGCAGTGGGATTGTGACAGGAAATAGTTCCATTGGTATTTTGCAATTTTAAAGGCAAAATGGGGCGATTTAAATCCATTCTGGAACACAGCATTACATGAAAAATAAAGCTTTCATGTTATATATTGAAAACTATTCAATCTATAGTTTTTCGCCAAATTTGGCACGCAACTAATACTATGATCGACCACATAAATATCAGTACTTGAATATAATCGGACACTTATTTCCAAAATGGCGGCCATACGAATAATATAGGTTTATTTGGAATTATTACGGTACCATTTAACTACTTAACCATCTACTACAAGCATCATATAAACCAAACAACCACTTTTGTCCGCCATTTCGGAAGATAGCACCACATGAAAAAATAAAGTTTTTATGTTTATCTCGAAAACTACTCAACCAATTTTCTTCAAATTTGGCAAGTAAGTAATACTATGATAGGCAAATTAAATACAAATAAATAAAAATTATTAAGCACTTATTTTCCAAATTACAGCCATACAAATATTCTAGGTTTATTTCGTATAACTACCATACTATTCGACCATTTTCAACAAAATTTTGTGTCCTTATGGTATGTATTACAAGCTTCATATAAACTGAACGACCACTTGTCAGCCATTTTGAAAGATAACGCTGCATGTAAAAATAAATTGTTTACATTATATCTCGACAACTATTGAACCAGTTTTTCCCAAATTTGGAACATAAGAAATGCTATGATAGGCCAGATAAATACAAGTAAATGGACTTTATTAGGCTTTTATTTTCAAAATGGCAGTTATGTAAATGGTTTAGGTTTATTTAATGTAACTACCATGCCATTTGACTATTTTAAACCAAACATTCGACACTGACAGTATCTATTACAAGCATCAAATACATAAGTCAAAAAACAAGATTTGTCCGCCATTTTGTAAGACAGCGCTACATGAATTAATAAAGTTGATGTGTAATATCTCCGGAAATAATTGGCAGATTTCTACCAAATTTGGCAATCGGGTAGGTTTAGTACTGCCGCAGTTGACATGTACAAATATGTTTCAAGTATGTCAGACACTTATTTTCAAAAAGGCGGCCATCTAGATATTTCAGTATAGTATGCTATGTTATGTCTTCGAAAACATTTAATCAATTCCAATTTAATTTTGTATGCTGGGAGTATTAGTGGTATTCATCAAAATTGCGTAGGCAAAGCCGTAATTCTTCGCTGTAAGATAGCCCCACATGAAATAATATAGTATCTCAGGAAAAAATCGACTAATTTCTTTCAAATTTAGCAGATAAGTTTTACTGTGGTAGGCTATATTAATTTATGTGTTTTAACTATGCAAGTGTCATTTTCTGAATGGCGTGTATACAAATATTTTAGCTTAGTGTGCTGTATCTATGAAACTATGAAACAGATTAAAGTTAACTTTGTATATTTTATCTAGGACAATAGTCGAATGTGCTAATATATAAACTTATTTCCCTCCATCTATGAAGATCGTCACATCATCAGTGGAAGTTTTATGTCATATCCTTTAAATGGGATCAGGCATTGATTTTAAAAATGGTGGCCACATAAATATTTTAATATGTTTAGCATATCTATTTAGCAATTCCAATCAAAATTTTTATGCTGACATTGTGTATTACAAACATCGTGTACATAGTCTCTTTTTAAGCAATTTTTTAAGATATTCCCATTTAAGAAAAAAAAAAAATGCCATATCGCGGATGCTAATCAAACAATTTCCATCAAATTTTTCACTCAAGTAGATTTATGGTAGGCAATGTAAGCTTGTGTGGTTTATTGGCTCAGTCACTTATTTTCAAAATGATGGCCGAGTAAAAATTTCAGGTCAGTGAACCGAATCCTTAATTTCACGAGTTTTTCTGGAATTCGAATCCGGTATAAGTTACTCGTGCGTTTGAATTGTCTTTGTACTGTTTCACGTGTTTCTTATTTCATCTCTAATGATATTGCTGCCAATGGCCTACCTACCATCCATCTAAGCTTTCTAGAACTTTACCAACATTTATTTCCAACCATGTAGAGGAAAGTAGGTTCATTAGTAACTTCTTGTTAATATAATTAAAAAAAAACACGACTAGATTAAATATTGTTTTTATAACGCGAAAGTAAAGAGTTCGAGTTGACGGCAGGCTGGTTGTGACGCATGTGCTAGCGGCTGGCAACAAGGCAGGTAAGTAACCTACCAGGTGCTGGCGGAGCGGTACAGTGTGAGGTGAGGTGGGGTGGCACCTTGGCACGGACAAGTGAAGCTGTGGCTCGTGCAGAAGAGCTGCCGTCAGCCCTGTGGCCGGAGTACACGTGTACCGGCCATGATAGCAGTCAGCTGCTAGGTCGCGCCCTCGAACATCGATCTGCCGCCCACGCCTCTCTCTTTTACCGTCCTCTCGTGCTGATTCCCCTCCCCCCCCCCCCGCTCCGTTCCCTGCACTGATGCGTCCAGCTGCATAGCCGCCAGTTGTTCCGCTACTCCATGCCTTTAATGCTGGGCTGAGGAAAGGAACACCTTCCATGCTCTATTTTCGGTGCATAATTTGAGTGTTTTGTTTGCGAATGGCAAAACATATATGACGATGGTAAACCCGTGATCCTGTCGTACGATTACAGTATAACGTATTTACAATGGTCATATATATATATATATATATATATATAAAAGGCATATTAACATGTCACAGGTTGGCATTCCAACCTGTAGTATTTTTGCCTATAGGCTATTCATAGTAAAGTGAGCACTTTTTAAGGACCTCTTAAATTTTTCTTCTAACCTTTTCTTTATCTTACAGCCACTTTTTAATATAAACATTGCCATGTGACTAATAAATACAGTGTATACATTCACCACGCTCAAAAGTTGATGTCTGAGGTTACAATAAAATATATTTATTAGTGGTTAATACCTATTGGTTGGGTCTTAAAAAATGGCCACTTTACCGTGAATAGTCTATAGTTACATTTGCTTGAGTTTTGCTGAGAAGGGAAAATTCCTTTTTGGGGGGGAAGGGGGGGGGGGGCTTAGTTTTACATCCTTCATGACACCATTGTTTTCATGGAGCAGTGGAAAATTTTGCTCGTATGGCGATAACATTCACTGTTGTAACTTAGGGAGTTTTAACTTCAATAGAAAAACAAAACGAGTTAATACATCACTGTTCGTACCTATTCTTAAAGATTTAAAGATGCAGCTATATATATATATATATATATATATATATATATATATATATATATATATATATATATATATATATATATATATATATATATATATATATATATATATATAATATGCGTGTGTGTGTGTGTAATATACATACACACACACACTCGTTGAATTTACAATATACGCAAAGAAACAAATAGCATTTACGCACAACAAAATGGTTGAAAGCGTGACTTTGTTAGGCCACGTGCATTTCAATAATTATAGTAACAGTTTACAAATACTTTGCTGCCGAAGCTAACCTCCAAATTCGCACGTTTCTGGCATTTTCCCACTACTGTGACGTCAGCGCATGAAGCATTTGTGCTTTTTCGTCGTGCAGTTTATGCATGAGATTGGCCGGAAGTAGAATGACGTAGAAGGTGCCCGCGAAAAGGGATCGGAACTACTTCGCTGCGCGTATTTCGCATTGTGAAAGGTAACGGAACACGGCCTAGGTCTCTCCGTCTCTCGCCTCTTTCCTGCTACGTGGATGATGGGGCGCCGACCACACCCCCTCTCCCTTCGCATTTTTTTTTAAATTTATTTTATTTGTCTTTAGATTCCATGGGTTCTGACCTGAACTAATAAAGTTCTAGGATATAACAAACGTGTTCATATAATTTAATACATTCTAATGGACATGTACATTAAAATATCTCATATTACAATGCACCCACTTAAAGATATATGTAACAACTTATTCGAGAGCTTAAATATTCAGACACAGAATAAAATTAATTTATTTTTAATAAATAAGTTATTTTAACTATTGTACGTTAATAGTGTTTCCATCTTACATGTGTCCAGAGCTTTCAAACTGCCAGATAATGATGATAGCAATACCGTAATAGTTTCAGTAATTTTGTATTCTTCTGTCAAACAGTAGTGCCAATAATAACGCCAGTGTTTGTAACATTTTCAGTCATTTAATTAATTTCTAAATTTAATATCACAGCAATTTTAATAATAATTGCTGTGATATAAATAATAATACAGGGGGGGAAATTTTTACAAACAATAGTGGCAATATAATGTTGTGGTAGTAAATATCTAATGAAAGAGCTACTCCAGGAGTGCATTAGCGAGGAACACGTTGAGAAAACCTACCCACAATCAGTAGTGCCTGTGCTTCCCAAGCAGAATTCAATCCTTGACCAAGGTCCGCTGGGGATGGAACTTGAATTAAGCAGGAGTTCTATTAGTGTATTACTTGCCACAGAGTTCTTTCCTGGATGAGGACAAACTGTCATATTGGTGAAGTGGTTTACGAAACTTTGGTGGAACATGTATTAGGAACATGTATTAGAGGAAAAAGAAAAATGTAGGAAGTGTTTTTTTGTTGAAATTTTCAGCAGAGACTACATAGGTTTGGTATTACTGAAAATTAGTCTTTAAAAGAAATGTTTATTTCTTGTATATTGAATATGAAAACTTTCTTGAAATTAAAACATGCCAGCCTACACATGTTAAAAAATATGTAAACAGTGCTATATATCATATCAGTGTGTCTGAATTGCAGTGTGTGTTGGAACTGTGCACTTAGGTGTATAATTATTTTCAGCATCTTTAGTACCGAATTAGGATTTGGCATGTTCCTCTGCACATTTTCTAGAGCATGGCTGCAGGGTATGTTCACAATTATTTCACCATATCAGTTGGTATAATATTTTGTGCTATGGTAATGCAGACACAAGTTGTAAAATTATGACTAACTTTTAAGGTAGCAGGTAGTTAAGGCAAACATGTGATTTGTGTATTTGTCTGTGCGTGCTTTAGTTACAGGGGATTATCTCAAGGTGTAACTAACTAGCATGCAAGCAGACAGCACCTATCATAGGAATGGGCATACGTATTTACCTATTCATAGGTATTTTATGCCTGATATATGATGGCATGATTGCGTTGTTGTTCCAAAAATTGTTTACATTTATTTCACATTTTTGCTTTACACGCCAAAATTTAATTGATGCTTAAAATTGAAATGTTGCCAAGAAAATGCAAAGCAAGATGTGCATCATTCCATTGCCAGTTAATTTGTTTGTTTGGAAGATGGTAAGTAGAGAATGTTATTTTTAGTCTTGTTTATGCCAGGGGCTCCCGTAACTCCCAGACATGATGCAAGAAACTACCCCATCCCTCTCTTCCCAAGCACACAGATAGGTATTTCACTACCTCCCTTCTCCTTCTAGGGTGTGTTAAAAATAACACAGCAGAAACCAGTGAAATAATATTACTTATAATAGATTAGCATAAAACTTAAAAAAGATATTAAAAAATAATAATAAAATGAAATCTATATACCAGTTTAGAAAAAAATATCTTGTTTTTAAATGTTGGTGCTGAATTTTTTGTTTTCCTGAAAATAACTTACTAGAGGATTTTCAAAAGATACAACAAACAATGCTGAAGAGTAATCAAAAGAGACATAAATAGTTAAAGAACATTTTAAAATTATAAAATCATTTTATTAACCGTGATATAAAAAAGAGGTAGTAATTTCGAACTTGAGTACTAATTGCTGAACTGATTAGTAATAATATTATCTCCACTATTTTTCATCTGATCTATTCTCTTTGCAAAATATTTGTTATGGGACTTTGTTCAAGCTGTTACCATCACTGTACTTAATTAATATTGTTATTGTTAAATTATTTTATAAAAGCATATATATTTTTACCATTCTCTAGACTTTCTCCAGTGGGCCTTCAAGAAGTGGGTTTTAAGAAGTTTCTAGTTTCTAGGGCATGATAACATTAACTACTTGATATGTTTGAATAATAGATGTTTTCTCAGGACAGTTATTGTTCCCTCATTTATATAACAAGCTCTGGCATAAGTTTTATATCCACCTCTAAGCCCTGAAACACACAGTACACAAATGGGATATGGTCTTCATTTTGAAACAAAAAAATTATGTGGTGCATGAATGTACAATTTTTGTAATTACCATGTTTACCATGCATTTTACAACGAATCATTTTTACAACAAAAATTAATCTTCAAACAATTTCATGCAAAATCTTATAATGAATTTGTTTCTAGAACTTACTGCTTAAGAGCTAGAGAAAAACTAATTTCATAGTTTTGTTTCAATATCTTTTTGTAATGCCAAAACTGTAGGAAAGTTTTGGATGTGGTCGTCCATGTCCATGTTTTGTTTGAAGAAATCTATTAACAGCGTGGAAGTGGGATGTTTAATTTTAATATGTAATTAATAACACTTATTGAATCGACTAACAGAAATCTTGCAAAACTTTGTAGATAACAAGTAATTAATTACTGCTTAAATACACTGTAAAATTTGTAGGGTGATTTATTTATGCTATTACAAGTACTCTGTACTTACCTACGCACCCTCTCCCGCTTCCTTTTCTGAGGAAATAAAGAGTATTAAAACAGTATTTTGTCGCCAGCTAGTTTACAAAATGTTACAAGCATTTAATACTTAGTAAGCTATTTGTCATTTTTGACAGCGGTTAATTTATGTTATGTTCACAAAAGTCATAGGTGTTTTAGCAGTTTATTTCAAAAATATCCTTCAGATTTGATGTTTAAAAAGATGTGAAAAAAAATTGTGAAATTATCTAACCACCCCCCCCCCCCCCCCCCCCCCCCCCAATTATAAATGGCAGAAGCAACTGGACCTAACTTTTTTTCCAAAATATATTGCAAAAGTTAATATTTGTATAAATATTTTCCCTAAGATGCATATTAAGCAAGCTAATCTTGGCACCATTTTTCTAATATAGTGGCCAAACCTGTTGTAACAATCCTTCATATTTGTTTCTTTATTAGATCATTTTACCAGCGTTACTAGTGGGCTTATATAACATATCATCAAAACTGTGAATGTGAAGAGGTATTGAAAAAGGGGAGGAAAGAGAGAGATCCCATCTGCATGCAAAACTGAATGAGGCAATACCAGTCCCACGTCTCCATTTTTCCACAACCAACAGTTTCTTATCTCCCATCCTATTCATTCATCCATCTGTTCCCAAAACAGACTTTTTGAAAACAACCTTTAGACCTCCTTAAAATTGCTAGGTGCAGTTTGCGTCGTGGGACACCCCCCCCCCCCCCCTCCTTCTACCTTAAAGGCAGGCACCTCTGTTCATATGGATGTAAATCTGTTTAGGATAATCTAGGATTATCTCCTTCCCAAAGCTGTTCAGGATCAGGGATAGTGTGGACCAAGTTGTGATTCCAGCATGTGTGTGTAGTTCACAGTGCACATTTGATGGTGTGTGTCGAGGAACGAGTCTTCGCACCTACATACCAACCCAGTTTTAGAGACATATCATTTGTGAGGTTACGGCTTGAACTACAAATTCTCCAAATTGTTTTGTTTTTAAGACATGTTCTTCACTTGAAATTATACAGATTGTGATTCTCTCTTAATTAGTGTATTATGCAATTTGAAATATTTTCAACACGCCATCACACTTGTTACACATTCTCCTGTGCCTACATATTGACTATATTGCAATCCATAGTGGTTATGAAAAGTATTGACACCAAGTTTATTTGAAATATTTTTTGGCATTACTGTCTGTAATTGTTTCGAAATGGAAATTTTATTTTATTAAATTTATCCTGATTTTTAGTTTAATCAGCTGTCTCCTTTTGAGCAGGAAAATTTATGTTGAGCTGTGTATGAATATTGAGTTGTGTTTGCAAACATTTTAAAAAATAATAATGAATTTTTGTCTAATGAATTTTTGATGCTTGATTAATTATATGTATTTTGTGTTTTCTATGTAAGTGATAAGGATTTTTAATAATGTGCATGTGATACTGTACTGAGAATGGTTTCTTCAAGCCTTTATAAGTTTGTGTGTTTTGTCATAATTTAGAGTTTTGTTCAAGTAATAATACAATTGTATTAATTGCAGCACGTTGGTACCTTGGAAGATATTTCGTCAGTGTCTGAACGAAGTTCATCCCATCAGCTCGGGTCTGGAAGCCATGGCACTTAAATCAACTATTGACCTTACTTGCAATGACTACATTTCCAACTTTGAATTTGATGTTTTTACAAGGTTGGTTTTTATAATAGCGTATGTCAGCACATTTTAGTACAATATAAACTATATAATTTCAGCTTTGTTTCTCCAACATGTGTGTAGTGACACAAGGAAAATAAATACACTACCACATCAGTGAACAGTGTTTATTCAGTCACTTTCATTTGGAAGTGTGGCACTACTGGTAATTTTTACAAGTTACTCAATGTATTGCTATCACCATCGGCCGTTCACGGTAAAGTGAGCACTTTCTGAAGTTGTTTCATCAGGCATAATAACCAATAAATACATTTCACTGTGGCCTCGGATTTTTTGTTTTGGCTATGGTGAATGTATACACTGTGTTTGTTACTCACATGGCAGGGTTTACAATAACAAATGACAGAATGATATAAACTGGTTGAAAGAAAAAATAACTAGGGCCTCAAAAGTGCTCACTTTGTCGTGAACGGCCTATAGTATCCAGATTCCTTGCAAAATAGTGTTGTACTTATCATATTCTCTGCGGTGTAGGCTATATTGCCTTTATCACTGGCACTTATACACTGTTGAGCCTTAGCTGATTTGAAGAATGATTCATAGTACAATATTTGGTTGATTTGAAGAGTTATTCATTTTGTATATAATAATTTTGCAAATGCTTAGTTTTGAAGAAAAAAAAAAAACCCTCATATATTTTCTACAGCATCACTGGCATGCACATCTAAGTAAAATATTTTCCATCTAGTGCCAGTTCTCGAGACAGAAATCGCTGACTTATCGAAGCCATATGTAAACTCTCCCCTCACAACATTGAGTTGTTTCTCTTGTTTGGTCTTACTGCCTTTCTCAGTTGTGTGTGGTGGCAGCCTGGACTGATGTGTAGACATGGTGCATGATAAGGTACTGTGGGAACAACAGAATGTCTGAATACAGGATGACAACTGTATCAGTATGTTTCCTTCGGCCATGATAAGTTCTTTCTCAGCATGAAGTTTCAAGGTGTGGTCTGTGTGGCGGCACCTTTGTAAGGCCATCCTGCTGTTTTGTTGATGTGTAGTGCAGAAACAAGGCCGAATGAGATGGCTTAGTGGAAATGCATTACATTTGAATTTCAGGGGACCTGAGTTCAATTCCCAGTTCTGCCATCATGAGCTTGGTTTTCCATTTGTTGCCGTAAATCACTCCAGTTGAATTGGGGTGATACCTAAACGCAGGCAGTGACTTTTTCCTTCCACACTTCAGATTGTCTATGCCACTTGTTCATCTCTAATAACCTGCAGGGCCATGGTGGTATAGTGGTTAGACTACTCACCTCCCACCGCGGTGAACCAGGTTCAATTACCTGCGAAGTTGCTCCCAGATTTTTGCACGTGGAAATAGTGCCGGACTATGCCACTGGGTTTTCTCTGGGATCTCCCATTTGCTTCATTCCAGCGCTGCTCTTTACTCAGCTAGCCTCACCCTCATCTGCTCTCAACATCTTGATTTTAAGAGCTACCCAAATCTCCTCAATCACTCACTCTAATGACCTGCTGTCAACAAATGCTAAGCCATAAGGAAAAACAAAACACATCATGTCTGTGCTCTGTGATAGCCATAAACACAAGAACAGTATGCAACTGTACCTAACCAGTATGTTTTATCTTAAATTTTCATATTTATTTGAGGGCAAAACCCTTGGAGCCTCCTTTTCCCTACAGGTGCAGGAGCAGGTTTTTTTTTCCAATGTCAAAATATAATATGCCACTGGTATCATCTGTACGGTATGTTGTGTTAGAAATTATCTTGATATGATACAGTATTCATGTTCTGTGGAATGAATGAGTAGCTGTAAAGAGTTTTAGTGCAAAGATATATGTGCAGTAGCGATGTAAACTAGTTGTTTGAAATTAAAGAATTTTCCTTGCATTCAAAATATTTAGTATTCTCCCATCCCTTATTTTGAGGAAACTGCATATAGCCCACATCCTGCTCCAGCCAGCTGCCTGCAAATGCTGGGTGGTTGGTTACACACTCACATGTGGCATGGTCCCTAATTTGAGTTCTGAGTGGCTGACCATGTGGTTTGGGGTCCACTGATGCGAGGTCCCCTCACTTTCATGACTGCAGGAAGTAGAGAGCCCAGTACAGTGTTATTTTACCCCATCATCATTGTCCACATTCAAATCTAGATTATACACTCCATATAAAATAATTAGTAGCAAAAGCAGAAATTGTTAATTTTTTTAATTCATGTGTGGAAACTTTGTGTACATTTGCAAACTTATTCATTTGTAATGTTGAAAGTGATACAGCCAATTCTCATGGTATCAAAATTAAAGATGCCATATGCCAACAATAAATATAAAATTTAAAAAATACAAAAGAAAAAAAAGAACATGCACACGTGCATGTGTGTAGACACGCACACGCACACGCGTGCACATGTACACGCTCACAATAGAGAGAGATAGATAGATAGATAGATTGAGACAAAAACATTTCAAACCGTTATGATACAACTTTGCTATAGAGTTTTCACAACAGCATTGTTTTTAATATCTAAATATGTTTTCTATTACATCATCTGTATTGTGCTGTCAAGATGGTTTTCTGATAATTATTCATTTCCTCTTGTGTGTGGTTCATCAAAACATATTATTTTAGACAGAATGACGTAATGAGAGAGAAATTTGCCAAATAGTTTTTTTGGGACAAATATACAAACTCTCTTGTTAAGTCTTCACAGGTAACAAATTGCATGCTCACAATTTTTTCAGCATAATACACAATTAATGAAACATAACAGATTATTGGTGTTTTGGGACGTGTGCAATCCAACCATTGGGTCTAACGTGGTTTTTAGAGGATCATGTAGGCCAACTATGACAGAGTTATTATTTGTTTTAGTTTCAGGTACCGAGAATACAAACCAATGTTGTAGTAAGACTGAATGTACCGAATCACTTGAACATTTGATTAATGTAAGAAGTGTTTTGAGATTTGTATGCATGTCACATTTAATTGTTTTAATCTGTTATTGGATTTAACATTTTTGTAGTGTTTCACCGATACCAATAGTGTGTCCATAAAATTTCTCATGTTGTCTTCAGCCTGAGTGCTGTCAAGGCCACGACCAGTTTTATTTTGTACTGTGATTCTCTTTAATATTTGGCCATGTGTCACATTAGGATATTTTGTATAGTTTTATTATTTGTACTATTTACAAATAAACTATTAGTACACATTCATCTCAAGACATAATACTAAGAATATTAAAAGGTCTCATCTAAAATATTACATACAAAATGAAATGTCTTATGAGAAGCACTAAATATCAGTCACATTAATATTTGGCAGCTCAAATATCCAAATAAACAGCACTGCCAATGGATACCAAACAGTACTTCTTAGTTCATCTCTTTCGATGTATGATCTCTGTTGTGTGTTGTGGCATGTTGGAAATTACCTTTCTTGTAAAATCAGCTTGAATATGACCCTATTCCTAGTAAATTTGTCTTTATAGCTCAGTCTTGGAATGCATTGGTGTTGTGTGCACTCTTTGAGCACAGACTGTTGATTTTCGATTGGGTTCAGATCTGAGCTTTGGGGAGGGGTTTCAATTACTTTGGGAGAGCTGTATAACAGCCAACTTAACACAATTTACGGATTTGTGTTTTAGGTCTGTTTTGACTCGCTTGTTCACAGATCGTTACACACCCGATGCATGTACATGTCTCCTCACAAACACATAATTTGGGATTCACAGCACCAATGCAGGAAACAACTAGCACAAATGTCCAAGGTAGTCCACACTCGGTTGATGTAGCATTTGCAAGATCACGAACTCACTATTTTGCCGACTTTGACGACCGGACACAACCATTCCTGACCAGAGTAAGCAAGGTACTGATATGGCGGACACAAACACGCTGCCCCTGATGTTGCCAACATGGCCGCCACCACCTTGATAAAAACTGACGTGTCCCAACAAGGTCATTGTCCTTACAAAGTTTGAAACTACCTCAGATGTCCAATTTGTCAGCACTTTCTTTCAAATAGGGAGATAGTTCTCTTTCCTCATAGTGCCATCAATTCGGTCCATTTCACCAACTCCACCTGAAGTTGTGCAGCCCCAGATCACAATGCTGCTCCCACCATGTTTGACAGTGGGCTGTGAATGTCTTGTTTTCTAGCTCAGGATTTGGCTTGTGCCAAACACGTACTTTAACGGAGTCAAAAACTTTAACTGTGTGCTCGTCGGCAAAAATGACGTAATTCCACCAAGATTCATTGATATTAATGTGATGTTCAGCAAACTGCAATACTTTCATTCTGTTTACTCCACAAATGAAGGGCTGCTCTATCGTTGTATCCTTTTTTTTTTAAGGACTCTGTGGATTGTTTCTGGATCAACCTTCGTACCACACTCTGGGAACAGTTCTGCTGCTAATTTGGATTCACTAAGCCTGGGGTGCTCCATTATCTTTGTGATCAGTATACATTATTCTCTCAGTGAGTTTTTTGAACTGACCATTTCGAGGAACTGAAGCCTACTTGTCTTCCTTGTGGAATGTTCTTATTATATCCCCAATTGTGTTCCTTGGTATATTAAGAAGCTTGCTTATTTGCCTTTCAGACAACCCTTTGGCACAATGTAATGTTAACAGTTAATAATAACAGTTGATGTTGCTCAATCGTGGTAGTCTTTCCTTTTCCAACCCTCATTACTGACGGTTTGCTGCAGCACTTCGACAGCACAGTTCAGAGAAAACTGTGCTTGAGTGAAGAGAGAGTACTGTCAGTGGTAGACACATGGCGCAGACGAATAATAAAGCGGCATACTCGTGTGGCGCTTCCAACATTGTATGATATTAATTTCCATACAAAAGATGTCCACATATTACTTTTTAGTATTTGATATGTGTGGCACTTCATCACATCCTTTTGTCAACCCATCTCATTTTTATTCCTCGTTTCAGTCTATGATACAGACAGTAATATAAAAAGAGTTACTGGGGCAGAATATCGAGTCACGGTATACAAGGATGATGCTTTTGCATTGTTAATATTGTTTTCGTTCAGAAACAACTTTTCGTTTGTGCATGCCAGACTGTTTCAACCGTGGACCACGCTGCTGAGGAATTGGCAGATTCTGGCTGTGACACATCCGGGGTATGTGGCGTTCCTCACGTACGACGAGGTGAAAGCTCGGCTGCAGAAGTACATCACCAAACCTGGCAGGTAAGCAGTGGAATATTCGTAAATGTGTAGCTACTTGCAGCAGTTCTGCCATGTACTACTATGAATATGTGCTATAAGAATTAAATCCCTCCATAAGAAAAGGTGTCTTATGCAGTATGTTTGATATCTTTGATATCTGTATTTTGTTTTGGTATGTTTTGCAATAATTTTTTATCTATTAGATGGTTTAATTGTGTGTGAAAAGCCATTTTCAGCTTTCTTTTCTTTGTAAAGATAGGCTTACAAAATCGTGGGGATGTCTCTCTGGATTTATATCCCCCATAATAATTTTTTTCACCCCCCAACTTATTATATTAAAATTTTTTTTAGGAACATGGTGTTACTAACAACCATTACATCAAAATATTTTATAAGGGCACATAATCTGTGTTTATAAAATTCTGGAAGTGCCAACTTCCCAGTACACAAGTGTAGATGTATGAATTGGCATGTATGACATTTATGCAACTGTGTGCGGCAACTATCAGAATGACTAAAATCGCTTACCCCAATTGTCATGTGGTTATACTTTTGAACTTCTTGCATTGTTAATAGTAATGTTTTGAATATATTACCATATATTATACATATTATTTTTGCAGATCATGCTCATTTCAAAATATATTAGTGTTCCATCAGTGTTTGGCTTATATACTTTTATTATACACCAGAAACAAACAACAAACTTTTGCGCAGTTCTGTGAGGAAACCTGGTGGTTTGTCATGTCCTGCCAACTTCTCTTCAGTGTTAACATTAAATTGTATAAAAGACATGCTAACAACAACATAATACACTGAGAGTGGGTATTTGTTCTGAACAATTGCCGCTCTTAGTTATCATTCGGTAAAATACCATTTTTATATGTTCATCCAAGATTTTTATGCAATTTTTACCCTAAGTTTTAAACAAACCATTACTTTAACAATCTAAACACGAACATGACTGCACAAAGTCACCATGATCATGCTCAGATCATGATCACTGCACTCGAAAACAGTAATCATTTAGTAAAATGTGATTTTCACCTAGTCAACAATAATTATTTTATTCCTTACGCAATTTTTACCCTAATTTTTTAACAGAAGCTATACGTACGAGTATAACTTACGTTCTCTAAGCGTTTGTGTACGTGTGTGAGACAGTGTGTGTGTACCCATAAAAAGTATAAATATTTTAGGTTAGAATGCCATACCTATAGAATGATTTCATCTAAAGCAGGGCATATACTTGATGATTGACCCGGCTTGGAATGGACCTTTTGACAAAAATAAGAAAGCATTTGGTCATTCAACAGCCTGCGAACTACAATAGGCCGGCTTGGCCTGATATTTGCATTTTGCCGTCTGCTCCAATCAGACCTGGCTAGCGTTTCTGTTAGAACAAAACATACTGAAGGTCTGATATGTCTGGAAGGAAAAAGTGTTGGTGTTATAGTGTGTATGTATGTATGTATGTATGTATATAGTATTCACATACAATATAATATAGAATAAAAACGAATCGTATTGTGATTTCTGTGTTTAGGAAACTATTTAGAAGTAGTGTATTTTGTGATGATTCACACATACGTGTGCATTTGTATAGATATTGTGGCAGTGGTGGAAGTTTAAGGGGGGGGAGAAGAAAATAATTTGGGAATATAATTCTGGTAGTCCATGACTTTTGCAACGAATCTGGAGTTGGTCCTGGCCCTTATTCTTGCTGACCACTTCCTGTCGTAAAAGGTTTGAGCTTGATGATTGTGTAACTCATTCTCAGTCACTAATTCATGTAATTCTTTGGCGTCTGTAACTGGATGAAGGTTTTTTACTTTTACGTTAAAATCATCAGGCATACTGTGTCTATTCTCGGATAATGGAAACAAATGTCAAATTTTTTGCTAAAAATCTTGCATTATCATACGAGACCTGAATATTCTAAAACTTTTGCTCAAACATTTATAACATTTGACACCGGCTAACAGCCAGCGGCGCTAGAGCCCATGATGACGCTCACCATGCACGAGCGCAGAGAGGCCAAAATTTTTCAACTTTTACATAAAGAATATCATTTTGCAGTGTAAAATGTGTCTTGTATTTTATTTTCAGGGTTTGATATGTCTTACAGTGTTTTAAAGTATTTGTTATTATTTTAAAAACGTTTGGTTATGAAATTCAAAGTGCGTGCTACACGGAGATTAAAAACTCTAATATTCCGGCGTGAACACCGTCATAGAGGCACTGAGATAATACAGAAAAGTCACAAGAAAATTATAAAATGTAAAACAATATTTAATTTATTTGTGCCACTTTTATTTCAATAATAAAATATTTTACTTGGCGTGCATAGCACTTCCGCTTGTGTGAATCCCGTGGGTAGCCATGATATGGATGCTTTTGTGTTTGACCATGCTGTCACTTCGTTTGCTTTTTCCGCCATCAGGCCTGCTACAAGCCTGTAATCACTTCAATCCTAAAGAGAATAGTTTTTCTCTACCAGAATAATATTTTGTTGGGATTTAATTTGCCGTATCCACAAAGAAATTTGCAATTTTACCTGTACCACGTGGTCCGCTACAAACTTTATCCAGCATCCGCGCTATATAAACTTGTTTTCACACGTGTGTGTTTATTGTGAATACTCGTGCCCCATCATCTTTTAAGGGTCTTTGTGTAATTTATATAATTTTGTAATTTATGTACGGTGATATTACTTCCATCCTAGCCGGCTCTGTGTATAGGCCGTCACCACAATACCCATGTGCTGGCGGGCAAGCCCAGACGAGTTTGCATTAGTGATGCCAAGTAATCACATGGGTTAATGTATCATCAAGTGTTTCACTTTGTAATTTGTTGTGTCCTATCTTCAGGAAAAAAATCATCAGTCCACCGTAGTGGTTGTCGACTCTCTTCCTTTGTGAAGATTTAGTTTTCACACACCGCGGTGAGATCATCCATCTAGGCGTGCGCTAGAGTAATTGCAGGCTGGGGAACACCCAAGCGGAGTTAGCTAGACATGACCAAGTGTATCATTAATTTCATGGGATGTTGATGTGTACGAACGGTATAAATAAAACAGGCATCACAGTGAACCATCTTCTTTCATTTGTAGTGACAGTGTCCTAGCCACATGTGTTTATTTTTCAAAGTGTTGAAATGTTTCGTAAAAATTTAGTATTGCCAACGTGTTTGTAAGTACGCTCAGGTGAGACGGTCACACAGGACTCGCAGCATCCCTGAGAACCCTGAGTCTCAACAGTGCAGTGATTGGGAAGCACTGCTGGCACCCATATCATCAGTAAGTAATTGTCATCATTCGTCTCGTGTCTCACCCGGCGGCGTCACGTTTTAGAGATGTTCAGATCTTCACTCAAACACAGTCTTTTGGTGTCGTGCATACTGTAATGACTCTTCCATCCTCGAAATGATGGAATGTGTTCCTCAACCATATTCTGTATATCGCCTCTTAAATGTCGGTTCTCTGAAGACGTTGGGCCTGTTTTATCAACTGGTGGTAATCCAGTATTCCTCAAAGATGCTCTAATGTAATTCAGTTTTCATCTAGTGATTTCGTGAATTGAAATGAAATCTTTGTTGCAAACTGTAATGTCCTCAAACAGTATCTGCTCTCTTTACCCTGACCTTATACCAGTATAAAGCATTATGGAAGGTGTTTGTTTTTAATTGACATGATCCACGTCTCTTCACATGCAAGGCTGAGATTAATCCTGGCAAGTAGAAGTTTTGCGCATCGTTGTACTCTTTAAGTTATTAAATGACTGCACAATGGACTGCCTTCCTTGAGCTTTTATATGCTCAAAACACTTCAATGTCTAACAACTGCAGTCTTGCCAGTCTTGCGTACCTCATGGGACTGAAGTCTGATTTTCTTCGTAACATCTGTGAGTCTTCCCATCTTCTGTCTCTTCTTGCCTACTCATAGCTGCCAAAACACACACAATCCCTGTTAGTAACATTCATCTTGGTGGCAGACAGACAACATAAATAGAGCTACATAACCATTCATCTGATTGTTCCCAACAACTGTGGACATACTGTTTTTTCGCCACACTACAAATCTTCGCAGCTGTTTTACATGGACTATGTTGCTTATTAGCACTTGTTGACTCAATTGGCTTGTAGTACCTCTTATGCGCGACCGTATGCACTAGGTAACTCATTCGTACAGGAGTGACAAAGTTTTTGTTTTGTTGAATCTTCACTTATTTTCAAAATGGGAGCAATTTCACTAATGTCAACCAAACTTGGTAGGCTGACAAGAACTATGATCTTTAAATGTGTTTTGATTCGTTACCTCTTTGGTGTCATTTTATAAATAATACAGGCATTTCTATCAAAATATTGACTATTTAACTTAAGCCTTTACAGTAAAACATGTCATGCTCAAGTCAGCTCGTGGCATAGGCTACTATGTAATCCCGTTGATGGCCACTTTGTAAAACCAGCACTGCCAACCTCTTGACACTTTCGTTGTACCTCAGGTGCCATTCAATCAATAAATACAACTAAACCTGTACAATTTTATATAACAAAAAATTTTTTTTCAAAAAGGTTTGCATAAAAATATTTTATGTTACAATGCCATATCTACTGTAGCATTTACTAAAATAAACCCCTAAATGGTAGGCTCTTAGTACTTTTCTGTTGCCACTTACAATACTAATTCACTCCCTCTTTTGCCTGCTACTAGTGAGCGAGAGCCACCTGAATTAATAAAAATTCTCAATTGCATCTGTGAAACTATACTAAATTGATTTGCTACTAAGTTTGGCAAATGCATAGTGCAATGGAGGCATCCCTAACCATAACCCACTTCTCTAGATTGGGCATATATTTTCAAAATGGCAGCCATATAAATATTTTTGTATGCCTATCTCCCAAGCAATTGGACTTATTTCAACCAAACTCAGTATGCTGGTAATACATTGTTAACCATTAAAATTAATTATGCATATATAATGTTAGCTCTATTGTAAAGCCGGGATCACATGATGCAAGATGATTGCAGACCTTGCGCAAGTATTTCTTGCACAAGTTTGTGTGTGTGCAAGGCTTATCTTGCACGAAATGAGAAGATAGAGCAGGTCCTATTTTTCTCGTGCAAGGCGATGCAAGTTGCAATCCTATTGGTCCTTGTATGCTGGTCTTGTGACGTGTTGTAAACGCAACCATAGAGTAAAAGAAAATCATAATCTGAGGTGTGCGAAGCAGAATACAGGATAATAAAACATTGCTGGAAAATAAGCGTGAATTGAAGTTTAGACAGTTCGCTGAGAATAAAATAAGAACAATTATATTTTGGAGGGATAGCTTTGAAACAAATACCTTGTTGAAGTAAGCCACTTCATATTTTGTATTATAATACCTTGGCTGTTTGGTACTCACCAGGGTTATCAACTAATTTTGATGCAAGGCAGTATTCATCTTATTTATCTGTGTGTGAACTCATTTCGCATGCAATTTAATTGGCATTCTCGTACAAAATCTTGTGCAAAATGTATCTTGCATCGTATGATCCCTGCTTAAGATAGTTCTATGTGGAATAAGTTTTTTGATATCTTTAATACAATTTTGTGTGTGTGCATAGTGTACTTAGCTGTGTGTTCTTGGTGCTGCAGCTATGTGTTCAGGCTAAGCTGCACGAGGCTAGGACAGTGGGCAATCGGCTATGTGACTGCTGATGGAGATATCTTGCAGACCATCCCACAGAACAAGTCCCTGTGTCAGGCGCTCCTCGATGGCTACAGGGAAGGATTGTGAGTATGGCACGAGGTCACATATGACTGTGGTGATGCACCCAGTGGAAACTTATGGCAGCTGTGATGTTTGTGCACAGCTACCTCTACCCGGATGGGCGGAACGTCAATCCGGACTTGTCGTGGGCGGTGCAGCCGACACCAGAGGATCACATAAAGGTGACTCAGGAACAGTACGAACTGTACTGCGAGATGGGGTCCACGTTTCAGCTGTGCAAGATCTGCGCGGAGAACGACAAGGACATCCGCATCGAGCCGTGCGGCCACCTGCTGTGTACACCGTGCCTTACCTCGTGGCAGGTAGGAGTGAGCATGCAGAATACATCTCTGCCTTACACTTGGCCACATATGCCTGTAGGGACAAGTGCCGTTACACTCTGCATCGTACTGTATTTAGTGGCATAGTGCTTGCATTTTTTTTAACAATTAATTTAAGAAACTTAGGTATATGAATATGTATGTTCTTCACAAGCATGTACAGATGCTTATTGTTTTTAGCCTACTTTCCGAAGGAAACAGACATACGAGATCACTTTCCTGTCTGTGTGTGTTGTGTGTGCGTGACCCCTTTTTATTTTTTGTATCCTGGACCAAATTTTACCAAACTCTGTACACATATCATATTAAGTAAGGACACCTGACTTGTATAGTTTTCGATCACGCCAGGAACTTACTTTCAAAATTATGGTGATTTTGAAATTTAGGGTGATGTCATATCTCGGGAAACATTAAACCCATTTAAACCTTATTTTGTATGCTGACAGTGTCATGTGAAAACATTGAATTCAGAGGTAAATACCAGTATTGTTGTTAGTCCAACATTTTGGAAGATATAATCACATGAAAAAATTTAGCTTTTACATTATATCTCGAAAACTACTTAACCAATTTTCATCAAATTTGGCACGTAAATAATGCTATTGTAGACCATGTAGTAAATGCATGCAGTTAAAATTTATCAGGAACTTATTTTCAAAATGGTGGCAATACAAATATTTTAGGTTTATTTGGTTATCATACTGTGTGACCAATTTCAACCAAATTTTGTATGCTGATATTTCAAGCATCATATAAGCCAAACAACAACCACTTTTGTCCACTATTTTGTAGATATCACTGTGAACTAATCAGTCTTTGTGTCATATCTTGGCAAGCATTAGACAGATTGCTACTAAATTTGGCAAACACATAGTACTGTGGCAGTTGATATGGACAAATATTTTTCAAGTATGTCACACTTATTTTCAAAATTTTTGTATGTTATATCATCGAAACCATGTAATTAATTTCAATTAAACTTTGTTTGCTGGCTGTATATATTACAGCCGTCAAATGTGTCCCCACAAAATCTCTCTTATCTGCCATTTTGTGAAATAGTATTACATGGCAAATTAAAATTGTGCAATATATAAAAAAAAAAAAAAAAAACTATTTATTTCAAATTTGGCAAACTAGTAGCACTATAGCAGGTTACGTAAACTGATAAACTTTGAGATGGTTTGGCGAACATATTTTGACTTTATTCTCTTTGCTTTGATCTTCCCAGCATCCTTCTTTTCTACTAATGTAAAAATCAAAGGACTGTGTCATCATGTGAGCAAAAGTTTCAATATTGAGATAGATGGCATTGGGAATGTGCATTAAGTCATGCACTTACACTGTTGTTGCATTGACTGTTCATTACATTACTTGTGTGTTGACATTGAGGATGAGTGTAAGTGTCAGCATACCAGGAAGTATGACAGGCTCGTTCTCAGTGATGTAGTTTCCTATGAGATTGTCTGTTGGTCCTGCAGGACTCGGAAGGCCAGGGTTGTCCATTCTGCCGAGCGGAGATCAAGGGCACTGAGCAGATAGTGGTGGACCCGTTTGACCCGAAGCGACAGCACAAGGCGGGCTCCACTGGCAACCTGGTCGATCTGGACGAGGACGAAGAGGTAGCGGAAACGTCAGAGTAACTCGCTCGCTTGCTGCTTGCTGTCTGTCCTGTCCGGTCCTTGTCTTGGCTTTTCTCTTGCCTGCTTGAAACCCATCCCACACGCAGTTTTCAAATTCTGCCAGCGAGGTGCCACTGTCATCGTACTCGGGGACCTACCTCCTAGGAGCAGTGTAAATAAAGTAAAGTTTATGTACTGCAATGTTAACTTTTTTATTGCATTGTATGATACAAAGATACATGTAATATGTGTAAATGTATAACAAGCACATTTTCTGTGTTTTGTGTAATTGTCTTCCTATATTTGGTATTGACTTTGTACATATGTGATTGTGGTTATTGTATTTAAATTATTACCAGGGAGATACAGTATTCAACTTACACTTATATTATTGTAAATTAATTATTTTCTATCTACATTCTATACCATAGCAGCATTAAATCAATAATTAGAACTGTAAATAAAGTAACGAAAGAAATACATAGTGTTATTTCTGAAATATTGTTCACATTTCTGGTTGTGCCAGTTATGTCACATGATGTATCTCAGAAGTTTGAAAACTGATAACGTGTGTGGTTCATGCTGGCAAAAATAGTGACTTGTGTTTTTGTCTGTGATGTGTATACTTTGGTGCATGAATGCTGGAGTATTTTTAACAGTTGAGACTGCTGGGTTTTAATGAGTATTTCCCACTACCTGACTGCGACAAGCAATACATGTTCTTGTGTCTAGTTTGGGATTTATAGCAGTATTTTGTTTTTGTAAGATTACAGTGATAAACCAGTGTTATTTATGTTTTTATTTTGTAATGAGTATTTGTGTTTCGCATGTTGTACTGTGCAATTGCATTGGTATAAAAGAGCTTTTAGCATGTTAAATGGAGTTTTAAAAATAAAATTGTTTTATGGCCTGACATCATAAGTCATTTGTTGTTTTTGTTTCCTTGACACTACATATATACATGTAATGCCTCATTTACTATTCACCATAAGTAATTCATGTACAATGATGATTCTTCATGAAACATTGTGAACCCTTTGAAAAGCGAAGTATATAAAACTATATGTACTGTGGTTAGTTTTTATTTAGAAAGTAGAACTCGAGTAATTTGCAATTGGAAAATACTTTGTGTTGATTAACCATTTTTAAACAAGAAAGTTCAAAGCAAATAGGTAAATCCAAACATACAAAAACGATGAAGAATTTTTGTCTGTAATAAAAATATATAATTGTGTGATGGTTTACAAAGGAGTGAAAAATATTAAAAGTACTGTACAACCTGAAGCTATTGTACATTAAACATGAAAGAATATATTTGCATTGACAGAAAACTGTAAAGAAGGGAAATGTACTTTTAGAATATTTCAACTGGTATGTTTTATTATGTAGTTACGTTAATACTGCATGTTTTTACAAAATGACAATATAACTTGGTAGCTGTGTAACCCAGTTTGCATGTCCGTGTTACGTGGTTGGCCATTAATGATCTGGCAGTAGTTTCTGGCATGATCTGCATGTTGTCGACAGTTCATAAGAGTTGTAAATATTTGAGGAGAGTGGAAATGTTGCTAGTGGCTGGGGTTGAGGTAAGATCTGAAACTGACCAACTTTCATCAGTGCATGATCTTTTAGTTAGCATATGTTGGTGTCATGGATGTAAAGGCACTGATTTAATGTGTAAACGCTGGCAATATATTGAGATGGTAGTGCATTGTCATCATCAGACATTTGGTGAATTTTGCAGCCAACGGTGTAATTTAACTTTAGAACCAGAGAATCGTGAATTTGTATTGTCAAAATGTTTGCAAAGATGTATGAAACTTCTACCATCCTCCTGAATATGTATTGCACATAATGTTCACAAATAGTATTATGCACGTGATGAGTTTCTCGAGAATCAGCTGGAATGTGTGCAACCAAACGTTCCTCAGTCAACCAAAGGTTGTCCTAATGCGACTTGATGGAGAATGGGGTGAGATTAGGTGTGGTGACTTTACAAGCCTCAGTTGGGAACAACTTGTTTCTAACCAATGATGATGGAGGTGAAGTTATGTTGAGGTACAGTCATTTGAGGTAAAAGTGTGCTGATTACACCAGCTTGGTGAAACTGTATAATATTACAAGGGGTATTTAAAGGAATGAACTAACAGTACATCAGGCTACACCTTGTAGTAGAGATGGGTTGAAAGTTCGAATTTTGAACCGAACCCGAACTTTAAGGTTATGTTCGTTTCAAAATTTATTGCCATGTCAAAGATCGGTTCTAATTCTGTTCGAAAAATTTACAGGAGTTTTAATTTGAAATAAAAGAATAATCTGTTATATGCTTACTAACAAGGCCCCACAAATTGTTGATGCAATTTTAGTAAAAAAAAAAAATATTTTTCCTGGAACTTGTTGCAAAAAATATATAATGGTGTGCACTATACACGAGTAAATAGGGTACTTCACTTCAAAGAAGTTGAAAAATATCAATGCAACACAACAAAAATTACCGAAGTCATGTTTGATTATTGTTTTTGTAGCAGCGATGACAGCATTATATCTTGAACTCTATAGTATGTAAAACCGGGTGCTATTCTTTATTTAAATGATTCTATACAAAATAAGTGATTTGCTTGAGTTTTTGGGAAATTACATTTTCTATTAAATTTTCTTTGCGTTGCTAATTTGTGGTTTTCACATACCAGGTCTTAAACGACTAGAAAGATACATTTCCCAGTGTTATGATAAATTATTGTATCAACCAAATGAATAAAAAAGAAGTTAGTATTATGTTAATGTTGTACCTTTTTTCCACTCTAGAAAATACATTTTGGAACTGTAAGTGGTGAAACTGTGCAGGTTGTGTGTGTGTATAATCCTTATTTTAGGTTCACATGTTTAAAGAATTAGACATGAAATTGTGACTGTGGTTGTATTAGTTTGTGTTTTATACTTGAACAAGTAGGGGCCGACTATGAAGGCTGTATTTATATATGTTGTTTTCACTTTGCACCTCGTAGCCAAGTCCAGAGGTTCAGTAACAAAACTCTCATTACTTGAGTGGCCAGCACTGCTAAAATGATCGATGGGACCACTGCAATGAATGTTAAGTTCTTAATGTGCAGATATGCATATGTGCACACACTGATTACTGTTTAGCATTCATAATCCACTGTATTTTAAAGGTGGTTCTACATATTTGTTTTTTTGTTATATATATATATATATACCAATTTAGGGCTGAACGATGAAGGCATATGTGCGAGGATAAGACATTTTTAAAAGTTCGGTTCAGGTTCGGTTTGTTAAGAGAATATTCTTGGTTAAGTTCTAGTTCGGTTCGTTTCCAAAATCTGGGTTCGTCCCATCCCTACCTTGTAGAGATACTGTTGGTCAATTACATATTGGCTTCAAAAAACTAGCAAAATGTACAGCAAGATATCAATGAAACACAGCCACATGTTTTATCTTTAATGGATGTTGCTTATGGTTTGTACTTCTCTTAGGTATGCCTATTGCTACAGTTTCCATAAACAATGTTTTTTTTTAAAATAAAAAATGGGGTGGGGCCAAAATGTACTAGTTATTCCACCATGCAGATTTCATCATAATGAACTAGTAATGCATTGTTAGGGTTTGAACATGAGAGATTGTGAGAGAGGGTTATAAAGAGTGTGGAGGAAAGATGGGGGTGACATGGTGAAGAAGAGATAGGGATGAGAGAGAGAGAGAGAGAGAGAGAGAGAGAGAGAGAGAGAGAGAGAGAGAGAGAGACAGAGACACTGTAGGTAAGGTCAGTAGTTTGCGACATAGTAGGTAAGTTTGAAAGAAGGTGAAATGAATGGGTGAGGGTAAGGTTGATAGATTGTAAATGTGGCAGAGGATGTTGGTGAGACAAGGTTAGGGCAAAGAGAGTAACAGTGATGAGGTAAGAGAAGACGAGGGTGAAGATGAGCAAGGGCAATAGAAAGGGTGAGGGAGAGAGAGGGTGACAGAGATTGAGGACAAGTGAGGGTAACATATTGTGACAGTGTGTGAGGGAAAGACAGCCACAGCGAGAGTGTACAAGAGTGGGCAACTGAGAGTGTGAGAGGAAGAGCGTGTGTAAACATTCATGTAATCAACATCTACAGTCCTTTGCTGGCTGGATCTATAAGGAATGTGTTCAAGGGTGATAGTACTACAGTTTTGTCAGTGTGGTTATTACTAAAATTTATCCTCTAAGGACCTTGTCACCTGTCAACAGATGCATACTAGCTTGTGTGGATGCAACTCCCAGTGGTGACGTGGACTCGTGAAAACATGCAAAGTGCAGCATTGCTTACTTGAGATAAGCTACTGTACATTTTTTATGGATTTCGCTGATAGGTTTTCTGCAAAGGGCTTGGTCTTCTCTCTTCCTCTTTCCCTTTACCTTTTCCTCTTTCTCTTTTCCTCTTTCCCTTTTCCTCTTTCTCTTTTCCTCTTTCCCTTTTCCTCTTTCCCATTTCCTCTTTCCCATTTCCTCTTTCCCTTTTCCTCTCTTTCCCTTTTCCTCTCTTTCTCTTTTGCTCTCTTTCTATTTTCATCTTTTGCTCTCCTCTTTTGCTCTCTTCTCTCTTTTCCTCTTTTGCTCTCTTTCTCTTTTCCTCTCTTGCTCTCTCTCTCTCTTCCTCTCTTTCTCTCTTCCTCTTTCTCTCTTCCTCTCTTTCTCTTTTCCTCTTTTCCTCTCTCTTCCTCTTCCCCTCTTTCTCTTTTCCTCTTTTTCTCTCTCTTCCTCTTCCCCTCTTTCTCTTTTCCTCTTTTTCTCTCTCTTCCTCTTCCCCTCTTTCTCTTTTCCTCTTTTTCTCTCTCTTCCTCTTCCCCTCTTTCTCTTTTCCTCTCTCTCTCTCTCTCTCTCTCTCTCTCTCTCTCTCTCTCTCTCTCTCTCTCTCTCTCTCTTCTCTCTCCTCTCTCTCTCTCTCTCTCTCTCTCTCTCTCTCTCTCTCTCTCTCTCTCTCTCTCTCTCTCTCTCTCTCCTCTTCTCTCTCTCTCTCTCTCTCTCCTCTCTCTCTCTCCTCTCTCCTCTCCTCTCTCTCTCTCTCTCTCTCTGGGCCGGTCAGGAGAGAATTTGTTTTGTGTAGTGCAGGTGTGGTCATCTGCCCCACGGAAATGCACTGCCGTGTGGTCCCTAGTTGATGCATTTTTGACGTTAATCATTATCAACTACCTAGCTTAATGTGTTAACAACCACCATGTTTGCTCTACACTAGGGATGTTTTTAAAATAGTTTTTTAAAAACTCAAAAAGGGGAGATGGAATGCAATAACTTTGAATGGTCCCACACATGTAATGACTTGTCTCTTTGACTTTGAATTTAACAAGCACGTTGAGAATGATCAACTTATGAAACAAAACTTAACAGAAACAATAAATAACATATATAAGAACCCTAGTTTGCTTGCGTGGCATAGCATAGCAAACAGCTGACTACCCATCATAGATAAAATACGAGGATTGAATAGTGGATAATGCCACATGTATTGTGTCTGGCACATTCTGCATTGCTCATTGACAGAGTACTGCCTGCAGCTGTGTGTTAAGAGCCTTCAATCTGCAAGATACTTATTTATTTTTGATTGAAGAGATGAACTTAGGCCAATATACTAATGTTCTGTGGCTAAGAAAACATACAACTGGGACATGTGGCATCCCAAACAGAGTATGTTGGGACACTGGGACAGATATATACAGATATATATATTATAATATACACCTAACTCATCCCCAACTTGCCGCACCTCAGTTCTGTGCCACAGCTCCAAGGGTGAAGACGTACCAGAGCTACTGCTACCCACACACACAGAATGAAAGAAAATAGTAAAATTGACCCTTTCAATACAGTGAACCCTTTCAATCAATTTAACTCTTTCTATAAATCCAACCCTTTTTGATTAACCCTTTTATTTTTCGACCAACCCTTTTTTTCCCGGCCAACCCTTTTTTTCCCGGCCAACCCTTTTTCCCCGGCCAACCCCCTTTTTTACCGACCAACCCTTTTTCCCCGGCCAACCCCCTTTTTTACCGACCAACCCTTTTCGATCAAACCCCCTTTTTTATCAAACCCTTTCAATTTTTGACCGGTTTAAGCATTAACCCTTTAAATCAAATAGATAATCCATCAATTATTCCTAATTAATCCCTTGTGAAGTGAAACCCCTGCACCTCTTTTTTTTTACTTCAACATTGCCATTGCAGACGTATTCCCATAAGATTAACTTAGAGTCGAAATTGCTGCGCGTACCAATTCACCTTGCTAGTAAATCTGCTTCTCAATGGAGGAGCTAATCCTGTGCTGTGATCCACATTTAGCACCTCCCTTCATGCTCCAACCAATCACCTATCTTCCCCGCACCCCCCTCCACATTATTATTTACTGAATTTGAATTTTACTTCGAATTACCTACGATTAGAGACACCTTTCAGGAGGGCTCCAGTCTTGTAACACACTCCTTAGACGACCTCTGTTGATTCCATACCCAAACACCTAGGTGCTGGATGGATAAAACAGAGGAGCCACAACCACTAGGAATACTTCCAACATTGGAGAGACAGTATATCCGAGTTGTATCCCTACCAGAGCACCTAGGTGCTGGCGGGGGTATTTGCTTGGGTGATACGGCCTGGCCTTGGTTGGGAACTTAACACCCAGTAGAAGCAGTGATTGCCCACATGGCTACAACATCTCTGGTTCGCCCGCTAAGGTGAGGGACCTTCCGAGACACCAGGCTCGTGCTACCATCCTACACTGGGCATACATTAATCTAGGGTTTTATCTTGTTCCTGTATAGTGCTCGACCCGTTCCCTTCAGCAGCCGTTACCACTCTATGCCGTTTAAGGTAAGGCATGGCTCGAGGGGAGAGGAGCAAAGGATTGCCCATCTCGCTACCAATCAGCGTGTTGTAGTCAACCCACAGCGGAACGGCAGGCGAAACGTGACCACGCCACCTTAATTAGGTAACGAGAGACCATCCTCTCCCATGTGCAACTATTTTCTTTTTGCGTCATCACCAACCAGTACGTACCCAGAGTACCACCCCGTCTCAAGTGGTTGGGTACATGGGACAGAGCGATGCCTAGGAATCGCCAACCCCATGTTTTGGAGTAAGGGGGCGGCCAACTAGAATCTACGGTACCGTGTTAGCCAACACGGTGCCCTCAACTCCACTGCACCAGCCAGCAGATGACCATTACCCTCCAGTCGGCTGAAGATTCTCTTGATAAGCCAGGTACCTCTAACACCTCCCTCCAAATTACCGCCGCGATTCAACCTACCGTAAATAAGAAGGCGATTGACAGACCCAGACTCGCCAACCCACCGATCATAAACTTTATCCCGGTACGTAGAACGATGTGTCCAGTAAAAAAAAAAAAAAAAAACGCATAAGCTGACCTGCGCAATCTAAAACCATGGTGACTGTGCCATTACTTTAACCCGGGCACGCGTCTCAGTTTTGAGGAGACTACAACAGTGGTGCAGTCAGACTACATGCTGCCTACTGTTGCCAACTAGGTCTAATTTCTAGCTAGGTCGCATCTGTGTTTAATCATTTGGGGAACGTGATGGACGTTGCTGTTGGCTGGTGGATTTTCTGAGGGTTACTGCTATTTTCTCCCTCCATTGTAGTCCATTACTGTTCAATTTTCATTGTCATTTATCTCATCTCTATAAAGATAATGGCTGTTGTGCAGCCCAGATACATACTGTAAATGTATCTCTATCTGTCTCTCTTATTTAGTATAAATAAAATGAAGTCAGTATACACTGAAGTATCAGGAAAAAGGTAAAATGTGACCATGAATAATAAAAATAATTCTGATAGATTGTAAAGAAAAATAGCTTCAGTTCTTCTAGCTGGAAATTGTTGTTGGTCGACAATGATGGCCTTGGGGATGGATAATGTCACCACATCCTCTTGTGGACTGCTGTAAGGTGCAGATTGCAGTCACTCTGTTGGGGTCTAGGTATATTTATCAAATTCTGGGCAGACGTATGTAGTTGGTGTATCTGAGCTGCTCAACAGACTGGTCAGAGTTACTACATCAGAATGTTGACACACACATATGTACAGATTTTTGAGTTTACTATTTTTTGAAAAAATAGTAAAGCATTAGTAGTGATAATTTTTAATTTTATACAGTTTACCAACCCTCCACCTAACAGAGTTCATTGGCAGCTCTTGGTTTTATTGTGGTTTTTTGACAGCATTCATACACAGAATTATTCAGCTAAGATGTTACCCCCCCCCACCCCTCCCCATCACTAAATATCTTCCAAACCTATGAAAATATCAAAATTTTGATTTTGAATTCGTAAATAACACTATGGGGCTCTTAAACAGTCTATGTCTATTCAGAGATGCAATTAATAACTTGAGAAAACGATAACAACTTTGGTTTTTTTTAATGGGGATGTACTCATTTCTCCCAATAGCATTACATGTTGTTCAGCTACAAGTTCAGCGACATGTAGTTATTTTAAAAATATGACAAGGGGGTTTTCACAGGTCTATGCATTTGACTGCAGCTGGGGCGGGGTAAGTTGCATCATCCTCTGGGAGATATCCAGCTGAAAGTTCTTACATGTACCTCATTGCAAATGTTATCGGAAAAATTGAAGATGTAAATTTTTTTTGTACAGTGTAAGATACAATTAACTGTAAGGTTTCAATGCTTTTGTTGTATTGGTGTGGACTGTGAAACACATGCGGATTGCTTGGTGAATTAATTGTAATCAAGCTATGACATAAAATAAACACGTGTTTTATTTGTCTAACAGCAGCAACCATCACCACCATCTTTCACAAGCATTTGATACCTGTGTTATTGTATCACTAGTGCACGGGACACCTTCGTAGGAATATTTAGCTTGACATCCCAACGGATGAAGAAACCTGCCCTGCCATAGCTACAGAGAATATTGGAGCATAAGCCCGCACTGCTAAAAAATGACTATGTTCAAATCTTTAGTCGAACACGCCGACAAAGTTTGCACAGTCTATCACCAATTATCCTCAACTACAAGCATGAGAGACAATGTCCACTTAAACCTTGTATTTTTTTTTTCTAACTTCCTCCCTCGACGCTTATTCCAGCTAAGTTCCCATTTGCGCTTTTCCAGAGACCAAGTCCTTCATGGACACAAGACAGAAAAATTTCTACCTGGTTGGGAACTTTGAAGAATTTTCTAAGTCTTTTTCGTCTCTTCCAAAAACTTAAGTCCACAGCTTTACTAGTCTGCCAAATTCTAAGTCCCTCATTGCAAACTATAAGTGATACCATTATTTTTCAAAGTCCAACTAGCAGTTATACTTAACTTCTCGCAGCGTTGCCCTCGTGATGTTCATTCTCAGGGCGGAACCACATCGCCCATGAGTTACTACCAGTACGCTGGCTGGGGATAATCTCCCTGAGGCTGCTCGCATACGCAAATATACACGCCTCAATATCCCTACTCTCGGCTGTACCCTCCCCAAGATAAATACACTCCAGCACAGTCCATACGATCGGTGCACATGCTTTACGATGCCAGTGCTGCCTTTACACAATAATATTCGCACTGGTGTAAAAACAAACTTTCAATCACGGGCCAGCAGCAATAGTTGCCCCTTATTGCTGCCCGCTGCAATCCGTGAAACCTCGCTACAAGCCAGGAAACACAGCGCCTTCCAGACAGGCGTTTTCTCACTGAAAGCAGGCATCCTTATAATATCTTATCTTAAAATGTGACGGTCACCCCGTCACACTGCTTATAAAAAAAAAAACTATATTTATGTCTGCTATACGTAAGAGAGAGAGAGATATATATATATATGTAAAACTAGTGCAAAAATGTTGGCAAATTAAGTTTTTTTTGTTTGCAGAGAACTATCCCCCTGTAAGCTATATTTTGAAGTAGTTTGTTCAGATAGATTTTTATTGGAACAAGACTTTGACACTAGTGTTAAAGCTGGTAAGAAAAATAAAGGGGAAAATGGGATGAATAACTGTACATGACTGTTCTGTATTCAGTGATTTTTTTAGTTGCTTGTATTGTAATGAAATTGTGTACAACTAAAAAAGGATTAACCATCACTATTATAAAATTAAAAATTGTAATGGAATAGTAGTTACTAGATTCAGATGAGTAGGCATGTTCTACTCTTGGTGCTAAAACAAGAATGGTTACTGCTGCTGTGAAACTGTTTGCTGCTTACTTGCAAATTCACCACTTGCTGATGATGATAGAGCTGTGGAAGACATTTCTAAGAAGCTTAGTGACATTATGATCCTACTGATAGGGTACTTCTTGCTTGTAAGGTACTTCACTAATAGTTTTCAGCATGCCAAATTGAACTCTCCAGTATCTTTCTGGTCACTTATTTTGTGTGTGTTTTTTTAATTAATTTTGTTATTCCAAGACATGCACTGAACCATGTAATGGTAATTGTAACATTTTTTTAAGAAAAAATTACACTAGCCATTTTTGCTCAGGAATCTTTAGTTGCATTATATGTTGTGGTCACATTTTACCTGAAACAACATTGGTTTTACGTGAATTTCATTACCCATAATGTCATACCATAATGTCATACCATAATTGGTGTAAAAAGTGTCCTGTGTGTTGAAGTTAAGATAGTATTGTTACAATAGGAAATACCTGAGGGACGTATCTGAGTTTGTGAGGGATGGAGGTCTTAGTAAAAATAAAAGAATTAAATTTTATTTTTAATTTATTCACAAAGCTATTATTTACAAAATTAAATTGACATGTGACTATCTTTGATAAGTAAATTTAAACACGACTTTCCGTCATCTGCACATGGAATCACTTAACCCTGGCAGGGTGTGAACCTCAAACAACTTGCATCCAGAATCTACCGGCACACTCCAAGACGTGGGGGGCACTCACGGACAAAGGCAGCCATTTTAGTTCACTTTTTTTTATCACACATCATGCCAACCCCACTCGTGTGATAGAAGCCAGCCTAGCGTGCGAGTTAAGCACCTAAGCTTATGCCACAGATGCATCCCCACATGACAGATGCCTGCTTTCGTCATAGACCAAGAGATGGCACCAGAGAGTGCATCTCCGCCTGCAGGAGGAGGAGATCAGCCTGCCAACTCCGCACCTCGGAGAGCCTGCAGGCAGGTGAAATGTATGTCCGTGCACAGCCGCAGAATGACAGTTCATTCTCAGCAGCTGATTCCGCCACCCCCAGTGCTGGAGCTCTCTGCTAAGACCAACGTCTTCGTGACCTACCAGATGCTCTTCAAGATCTTCATTAGAAGCACCCAAAGAAGTCAACACCCCTTTTTTACAACAACAACAACCTACTAATAGTTGTACCCTAGTACCTTCTGGACAACAAGCATCAATTTATTTAGTGATAGCCAGTATCATGGCTACCTAGCTACATCTGCTTTGTTCAGACCCGGGTCCCCTTCACCTGGTTTGCTTAGGTTAACTTCCGTTCAAGTTCTTGGTAAATTAGAAGTTTGTATGGGCCACCGTGTTATTCCTCTTGGAATACACATGTCATCTATTAACTTTTGAGTACTCGTTGCTTAGGGCGAATAACTCGAACTTCCGTAGATGTCAGCCCACCAGCGGAGAGTAGGAGACAGCAGCATTCGCTACCTATTTTCTAAACCAAGTGTAGGACTGGGGGCTCCCTTAACCGCTTGCATGTACGTCAAAACAACACACCTCAGACGGCCACCCATACTGTGCACGTGGTGTGAGTACAGTAGAGCCCCAACCATTAGGTCCCAACCACAAGGCAGTTAGTCCAGTTCACTCACTCATCAACCATGCAGAACTGTTGTCTGAAAGAATGAAAGACTGGGTCTGTCTGAAGGTCCGGTCCCTTTGGTGCACATCCACATCGTTGTCGGACTCCCGGGGTAAACCCACTGCGCTGAACTGTCGCTGGTTGGAGTACTCGGGTACGACTCTGCTTGGCTCAACACTAAAACCGGATTCACATGTACGCCGAGCACGCCAGACAGACTGAGAGCAGGCAGAACCAATGGTGGTTCAAATTTAAGCAAATTTTCTGTGTAGCCATTTTGCTTTTGAATTCGTGACTTGTAATGCCAAGATTGTAAAATAAATTACAGATTACAAACTAGTTGCTGTCGTCTTTCTGCTCTAGTTTATTAATTTCATTACAAAGCGACTTATTTACTAATATTCAGCATCTGTATGTATTTTTTACTTCTGTTTCTCGATGGGCCTAACTGAAAATAAACATTCTGACGCCCAATCTTGTGCCTCGGCTGGTCTGAAGCCCACCATGGCACCGTCTAATGTGTGTGCTGTGTATGCACGTGTGTGTATGTGTGCCAGTGTTTATGTCAGCTATGTAATCATCCTCCTCATGCCAGTGCTTATGTCACCAACAGAATTATCATCGTCGTTAGTATGAATTGGTTTCTGTTCCATATGCCAACGCGAACTGGAGTATTGGGTGGTGAAAACTTAATTGTACCTACTGCCTGGGTGGGTTTATGTTATTCATTGTAGTTGTAATTTGTAACGTGTGAATTTGAAGTTTTTGCTGTATTGTCATAGTGTCACTATGCTCGTAGTAGCACTCGCCTTCACTCATTTCATTGCTCATCCTTATGATTGCACCTCTCTGACCTACAGGGTTGACACTTCCTGCGTAGGAGAGGTGGTGAGCTGGGCTGGTCACCCATGACTGCAGTCTCTTTCCGGATCTCTAGCTGGTCACATGTGTGCACGTGCTGTGCCTTCATGTTTGCTTATAATGATTTGTAGTTCTGCTAATTTAATGTTTCTGAAACCTTTTTCCATTTAGCTCTCGCAGCCAGTTACCGGCCGTCGAGATGCTCGGGCTGTGTAAATATATATTCTTTTGCCCTCATGGTGTTTTGTGCGCACTGTGGAACTTCACCATCCAGACAGGCTTGTAGGCGACTGCCATCATGTAAAATCTTGGTTTAGCGCTTCTCTGTTTCTCCTACAAGTTTATTAATTTTGTATTAGGGTTTTTAATGATTTCCATCCGTTTTCGTTGTAATAAATGCCTATGCTCAAGATTGGAAGTGACCATATGTGTTGTTATTCCTTACACCAAGTGTATGCGCTACGTTCCTTACACCAAGTGTATGCGCTACGTTCCTTACACCAAGTGTATGCGCTACGTTCCTTACACCAAGTGTATGCGCTACGTTCCTTACACAAAGTGTATGTGCTACGTTCCTTACACCAAGTGTATGCGCTACGTTCCTTACACCAAGTGTATGCGCTACGTTCCTTACACCAAGTGTATGCGCTACGTTCCTTACACCAAGTGTATGCGCTACGTTCCTTACACCAAGTGTATGCGATACGTTCCTTACACCAAGTGTATGCGATACGTTCCTTACACCAAGTGTATGCGCTACATTCCACGGGTGTACTGGAGGCTCTGACATCCAGTCCAGCAATTTACGTCAGTATTTTTGCGTGCCTCTTGGCCAACAAAAAGGCAGAAATGGTTCTAATGCAGGCCTGCCATTTTAACAGAATTTATCTGTTTTTATGGATTTTTTATACTAGGACTCCCCTATTTTTTTTTAAAAGTGCTTTGCTCAAAGTGGCGACACTAGCACCCACAACGATGTGTGTCACTTTCACTAGTGCATTTGTTTGAAAGATTTTTATAATGGAGGTGAATAATTAAGCAAACTATTTTGGACATGTGCCATTGCTTCAGTAGTGTGTGTCCAAAATATTTTGCTTAATTATTGAATGGCGTGGGTATACAGTTATCTACAGATTTCTGTTCCTGGCTGTATGATCACATGCAAAGGCCAAGGCCCTTATTGACAAGAACCTTTGCCGCAAATTGCCGTTTTTACGCATGCAGTCTGAATTTGGTGACTGTTTTGCGTTTGGCATTGATATCACAATGGTGAGGAAACACAAATTATTGTGGATATAGTCGTATAAACGAAAGTATAACAGTGAGTGGAGAAAAGAATTTACATGGTTTGTACATTCCAAACCAAAACTGCATTAAATATGTAAATGTTTTTCCTATCCACTTTTTTTCCGTAATTCGCAATTTTTTTAATTCCAAGGATTTTACAGGATTCCACACAATGATTCCAGAATCTTACAGAATATTTAAATACATGAACCAGTATTTCAGCTTCAGGGCTGGTGGCACCCCTGTTCTAATGTGGCGACATCACACCCTGAGCATTGTAGGTGTGCTCTACTGCATTCCCATGCAAGTAATTCACGATGTGGCGCCCTGGGTATATGTATTGTGGCCTACAGTTCCACGTGAACCGACCATGATGACTGATGCCGATAACAATTTCTAAAAAAAACTTTTAATAAGGTTTGTCCAACCATGTGGTGTAGTAGAAATCAAGCACTCGTTGCACTTAGAAGTGGATATTTTGATGTTCGTAAGACATTGATGTACTTAATTAAATAATAAAAATCAGAAAGATTAAGCAAAATTATTAATATACTGTTTTGAACAATGCCCTACTGCAATTCTAAATTGTGTTGAATACTTTAGATTTAGATGCTGTTGATACTATTTCAGAAATCTACAAAGGGCAAGAGAGACCCCAAGAACATACACTCAAAATTTTCTTTTTCCCTTTATGCCAAGACAGCAAAACTGAGCAGAACATTCCAAATATAAAACTCTGTGGTTATGCTTAGCTGAGATCCCTTCATCTCAAACTTATCCATCATGCTTGGGATGCACTGACGTGTGCCCTACCTCGTGGGGTAGTGGTTAGGCCACTGACTACCCTCTCGGAACTTTAAGTATGCCTACCGCAGAGTAAATGGCTAACATCTCCTGGGTCCGACGGGTTGTGGGAGGGTTAGATGTAGTGGGTGGCTGCTTGGTGATAGTGCACCATCGGGAACGAGGGGAGTCAAACCCAGAGTGAGGCGGATGGAGGTAGATTCCCGACCAGGGAGTTCTACCCTCTTCACTGTAAGGATGGCCAATAAGCGGGATGCCAGCTGTCCTGGGTATATGAAATGATGATGCAGTTACGCGATCGTGGTGGTGGAGGCGTATGATCTGGTAGGGGAAATTGGAATGGGTCGAGTGAATCGATGTGCGGGAACAAAATCTGAAGAGGGAGGTACCGCACGTGGTTTGGGGGCTGCCTTAGGCGAGAGTCGAACCCTGACTGTTTTCCGACGCCAGCTTATTAACGCAAAAGTTGGGTAGTTCTACTTCTGGCGGGTTTTGAACCCGGATGAGTGTACTGGAGGCAAGTTTAACTATACTGGATGTATGGGGGGGGGGGGGGTAGGGGCTGGCTAGTCACTGTGTCCTCAGGAGTAGCGCTGGCTATAAGCGGTGACTGCTCTACTTGGGTGATACACTCTCCTGTAGGATATCCGGGCCAACAGGCGCCTAAGTGCTTGTTAAAATGGGACTCGTGTTTGAGGGGAATGAATGGCGGGATCAGACGAGGGACAACTTCGAGGCACTGTGACCTGGGTTCAACCTCCTGCAGGTCACTTACGAGAACGTAGGCTATTTCAGCTCTCGTTAGGGCGTAGTGTTCCTTACGTCGCTGCCTACTCTGCATGCCACCTCTCCTGCTGTACATCGAGTCCTTGATAAATTCAATCACAACACACACTGTCTCTCCAATGAGAGTGAAATTACCTGGTACAAATAATAACGCAGATTCTAGGAGATCGGGAGACTAACTATGATTGACGGTACATGGACAATTAGGTTAAACGTAATTTTTACTATGTGAGAATGTGAAACTGGAAAGTCCCGTGCTAAAATTAATTTACATAAAATTACTTAACTGGCTAAACAAATTTTTTTTTTACATGAAAATAATTAGGTGAAGGGGAGCTTGGAGAAAATAAATTAAAAGCAGAAAAATCTCAACTTGAGAAAAATCTACGGTAATAGTATGTAGTCTATAGTGCAAAAAAATTTACCGGTTTATCGGGGGGGGAGGGGGGGGGGGTAATCTAGAACGTATTGGTTTGTTACCACGGAGTCACGGAAGTTGAGTTGGGTAAGGGCTACCAGGTGCGTGGCGTAGGATTACCTTTGGCATGGAATTAGCTGTCCTCAAGGTCAACAAGTGGAGTTGAGGAAGAGCCATTTCACAAGCTGCTGGGAGGCTGCAGTCTGCGAGATAAGGCCGTCTTGCTGCAGGTTTACAGGTGTAGCGCCGTATTGCAGGTCGTGGAGATGAAGGAGAACCTTTGTGGGCTGAGAGGAGTCTTTGCAGACTGAGGAGAGTCTTCGCAGACTATGAAGGGCTCGCGATCCTATTTGGCCGGTGAGCCCGGCGTATCTGCCGGTGCTGGATGCTGGACCTCTATTTATACTTGAAAATCTCATCATCAGCGATTCTTCGGTGTGCTGGGGGGGGGGGGGGGTAGCGTAGCCTTCCAGCACAGGGGCATGTTATCTGTGGTGCTGTAGCGTCGCTAATTTCTTATTGCCCTACTTGGAGGCAATGACAAATTAAAACACCTCGTTCTGAGCACAGGCAGGTTGTGACGTCACAAGGCCACAGGGGTGCTGCCATCTCTGGGGGTTGTAGAAACTTCTTCCAATGTTAAGCAACGAGTAGTAGAACATCACAAATATTTATTTTATTCCCGAGGGTGACTCGCATGAGGGATTTCGGCAGGCAATGTAGTTTGTAATTACGTGGGTAATTTACAATTACGTAATCGGCTGGCCAATGCTTGACGTCTGCTTGCTCGATACGTTAATTTTATTTTGCCAATGTTATGACTTCCCCTGAGCTCGGGTCGCTCGTAGATGGGTCAAAGTCGCCCGTAGAGTGCGCATTTGCACAGCGCAGCATGTTGTCATGTGTCAGGACTTAACATCATTTTGCGTGGCATCCAATACCTCCATGAAGAATTCATGTGTTATGGGTGCTCTTGTTTTAGGAATGGTATTTTATACCCCAAAAACTTTTATATAATCTTATTCTCAGTATGGAAGCTATTTTTTTTTTCATTTTGCACAATCTAAGGAGACTTTGTATCATACTGACTCTTTACCATGTTTACCTCATTTCAGTGGTGTGGCATGGCATGCATGGATCATGTTGGGCGTCATATGGTCTACTACTGCTAGATGGGAGTCGCTGGCAAAAATCTGTCATGAATATCTTGGGATGTGCTGTTTGATCAAACTGATGCAATTTGCTGCTTTTACAATTGTTGGAAATTAATTGACTTTCACTATCCTAAATTTTTGCAAGTTATAATAGTAGATGGTTATAATGTGAACAGTGGTGTTATTGATTCATTTTATTTTCTTCGAATGGAAACATCAAAGAATAGAAAATTTACATGAGCCAGTATAATCAGTATTAAGTTTATCACTTATGATTTGCATTCTTTGGTAGAGAATTATGCAATGTTGCTTCGGCTGGCAGCTGTTGCTTTTAGATCCGAAAAGACATCTTTTTAATCTGACATTTTTCTGCATGTGCAAAAATTTAATTTTTTTAAAATATTTGTGTACGTTGATGCATCTCACTCCGCATGTACCCACACAGCGCAAGGATATCTTGAGAATATCCCAAGTATATTCTTTCAGGGATATTAGAATATCCCTTTGAAATTCCTAGATATTCTTAGCATATTACTGGAATGTTCCAGGGATATTCTGTGTACAACCATATCCCTCCCCTTAGATATTCCAGGGATATTCTCCAAGGAAAATTAGTATATCCCTAGAATATTCCTCATACCTCTATTCATTTCCAGGGATATCTCTGTAATATGCTAGATATGTTCTGTTTACACTCCCTAGAATATGCTCTCATACCCCTATTCATGCCCAGGGATGTCTCGGGAATATGCTATGAATGTTCTGTTTACACTCCCAAGATATGCCATTGCTATTCTTTAAGGTGTATAAGAATATCTCTAGGGAATTCCTAGATATTCGGCGGAAATTGCTGGCATTGGCAACTAGGAGCGCTGGTGTCGCTCTCGTTCTATTAGTCGATCTCACATGCGTTCGGCTGCCATATTGGTTCCGGAACTGGCCGCTAGGAGCGCTGCTTTTTTTAGAACACAAAATACAATTTGGAATAGTGCAGGATCGAACTGCCGGACCTTGGGTCGTTAGAATTACGCCTTAGACCATTTGGCTATAGTGACAAGCGCTGGGAGAAGAGTTGATAAGTAGTATATAGCTTTGAGACGAATAAATAATATCTTGCCTTATTTAATTTTTCAGTATTTAATTTATTATTTTTAATAGTTTTAAGTTTTTATTATCTTTTTAAGTATTTAATTAACATATCAATGATTTTGAAAGTTTTTTAAATTTTTTATTATACAATTTTTATTTCTTATGTAATGTTTAATTTTTTTTATTTACATGTCAATAATTTTATAAGTTTATATAAAAATCAATAATTTTTTAAGTATTTATTTTTTATTATATTATTTTTAATTACATTTTTATTATTTTGGTTTAACTTAAATATATATTATTTAAGATTTAACTTATGTACTTTTTAAGTATTTTATTTTTATTTTAAGTATTTTTTTATTAAACTTGAAAGTGTATTGAGTGACAAGTCTACAGATTCGTATTTGTCAGGCAGATAATATGTCGTCAATATATGATTACATCACTATGACAAGCACTATATTAGATTTTTATAAGCATATATAAGAAGTGTTTTAGTAAATATATGCCAAGTGTTTTATATTATGAACGTTGATTATTCACACTTTTTCGATTATTATTTACGTATAATAAAGTGGAACATGTGAATATTCCTATATACATATTCCCAAATATTCTTAGTGTACAAAAAGGAAAATGGAGATAATTTTTTAACTCCGAAATATCCCAGGAATACAAACAGTAAAATGTGAATATTCCTGTTTACTTCTAAATATTCCAAGAGTACGAAGAGGAAAATGAGAATATTCCTGTTTACTCCCAAATATTCCAGGAATATTAGGAGTAAAATGAGAATATTCCTATTTACTCCCAAATATTCCAGACATTGAAATCATAAGATGTGAATATTCCTATTTAATCCTAAATATCCTAGGAATGCAAAGAGTAAAATAAGGATATTCCTATTTACTCCTACATATCCCAGGAATTCAAAGAGGAGAATGGGAACATTCCTGTTTACTCCCAAATATCCCAGGAATACAATAGGGATGTTAAGAATATCCGCAGAAATCCCCTGAGTTTCCAGGGATATCCAGATGACATTAAGAATGTAAATAGGATATCCCTGGCATATTCTGTAGTGCATGGGTAATAGCTGTAGCTACATCACCCATGACACATTTCAGAACAGATTGTTGATCGAAGCCTCCTGCAAGGTTTAATTGGCTCCATGGTGCTCTCTAGTTTTTTTCAATTATCATACAGATTATGTTCCAAAACCTCATAATTTATATATTCATACCTTTACTCGCCTGATGTTTGATTGATTGATGATTTACGTTATTGCATGTGATAAAAAATGTACGTACACACGTTTACTAGTGGAAATGTATCGAGGAACATAACAAGGGGGTCTTTGATCATAAGTGGAAGGCTAACACTCACCTGCATCAGTGTGCAATCATTAGACCAAGTGTCTTATCGCATGTTGTCTGCAATGTCTGGAAGATGACGGCGAGCACCAGTTAAACAGTTAAGTGACTCTGAGCATGGCTGCATAGTGGGACTTTGTTCCTCTGTCACATTCACCCCTGAAACGTGCTCGTTGTCGTGAACATTTCCTGTGTTGTTGGGAGAGTGTGTTGGAGACACATGGAGAGCAGTGGTGGTAAGTGATGAGAGTTGTTCATGCCTTGGACACAGGAATGGCTGTGTTTGTGTTTGTAGATGTGCAGGTGAGCTGAACAATCCATTGTGTATTCAGATTTGTCATACTGCACCCACTGCTGGGATTACGATATGGGGGACCATAAGCTACTTATCCCGATTGCCTCTGGTATTCATTCAGGGGGGGCATGACGTGTGTGTCGTTCTTCTGTGATGATGTCAATCCTGCCTTCCAACCATATATAGACACGCTTCAGGAACCAGTCTTACAGTACGATGATGTGCATCCCTATGTTGCATAGGACAGCATAGTGCACTATACACTGTGTATGCATGCTACCTTTGCCTGCTAGATCTCCAGATCTCTGCCCCATCAAGATTGTGTGTGATATGATGGGACAGCACCAGACATCCAGCCCAGGTCCAGCAATGACCATCAATCAGCTGTGCCAAGAAGTACACAGAGCGTGGGATACCATGCCCCAGAGAGACATTCAGCATATATACAACAGATTACATGCCAGAATTACCTCATGTATGGCCATATGGGGTGTTTAACTCCTTATTAATGCATCTGTTGTATGTGTTAATGTTCTGCGGACTTGATGTTTTGATCAGTCCCACATATCACCTCCTCCTTCTTCTTGTGTACCAAATTAGGGCATATGTATGTATTCTTATGGGGTGTTCTTAAATGTACGAGAGTGTATATACATATAGGCCATTCATGGTAAAGTGAGCACTTTTTAAGGCCCTGCTTAATTTTTTCTTTCACTCTATTGCTATCTTCCTGCTAATTTTTAATATAAACATTGGCAAGGGACTAATAAACACAGTGCGTAGGTTTCACCACTATCAAAAATTATCATCTGAGGTTGCAACAAAATAGATTTATCTGTGGTTAATGCCTGTTGGGAGGGTCTTAAAAAGTGCTCACTTTATCGTGAATAGTCTATACCATGGCGTTGCCACCATGGTGGCTTGTGGAAGAAACTAACATTGTGTTTTTTTCTAGAAGGTTGATTACAAGTTAAACTACACAGTTTCCAAGAAATATTAAAAATCTTTCTGATTACAGTCAAACAGTTTCTATCATGAGAGAAGAAAATAATCTCATGATACAAGTATTTATTAAATAATAACAACAAACACAACAACACAATATGCTGTGTGCTGCAGTTTTAATGATGATAAATTTATTGAAGATAAAAAAATCAGAAACTGCTGCCCTCCATTATTGAGAATATAACCTTAGTTGCCTTTGGTACATCCAGTATTTTTGTGTCAAACTGTCTGAAAAAAGATAATTTATAGTAATAAAATAAATATCAACCCCCCATGCTTTTATGTTTAGTTATTTGGCAATTCTTCTTAGGCATACATTTAGGCCGATATCAAAATTATTTCTACGTTTTTTAATAAAAACTTGGTTTTTAAAAGCATATCTTTGAAATATATTTGTTGTGTAGTTATCTATATTTAATGTGTAGTCTCCCTAGATAGTGAACAAGGTCCAATTACACTAATTGCCATAAAGAATAGTGCAGCCTGTAAAAATAATTTGGTGGCCATGACAAAACATATCAGTTGATGTGCAAGCAGTTGAAGTTTTGTGTTATGTGCTCTCTCTCACTCTCTCTCTCTCTCTCTCTCTCTCTCTCTCTATATATATATATATATATATATATATATATATATATATATATATATATATATATATATATATATATATATATATATATATATATATATATATATATACATACACACACACACACACACACACACACACACACACACACACACACACACACACACATGTATATATATGCATGCACACATTTGCACATATATATATATGCATGCACACACACAGTGACATAGTGTTACTCTTTGTGTGGCATATATAAACTGTTCTACGAACAGTGTGTGTAATGTGATGTATATGGTACTGGCCAGGTGTGCTTAGTAAGCTATAAGCATGTCAAGAAATGCAGATGATAGTGATACAAACAAATGATGTAGTTTGAGAAAGGCTGTATTATAGGGCTGTGAGAGGGAGAGTGGATGGTGTATCAAATTGCATGTCACGTGGGGACTTCGCTGGCATGTTTGGCATGTTTGGTTGACATCAATGGACACACAAACGCATACAGGTTCTGGATAACTCTGACACACAAACATGAGGAAGGACCATTTTAATGTCAGGCAGGCATGAACAAAATAATGACTTCTTTTTTCACCATCCAGTGACATGTGGCAGCTTTCAAAATGAATGGCATAGGCAAATCTGCAGTCCTGTTTATGTTGAGGTTTTCTTCAATTAACGTGTAAACATCATAACCTTCTGACTGTACTGTGGTACAGAGAATACATTCTGTGGCTACTTCTCCTGGCGGAATGGCCAGGAGCCAGACTTCAGCAATGCTCGCCTACACACAGAGATGCTTTTCCAGGATTGTTTACATGAGGTTTCTACATTTCTTTGGCCTGCCCTGCCCGATCACTTGTCTTTTGTCCATCTAATATACAGATTGGTACTAGCCATGCTCTTAAAGCTGCAAGGGGGGTTGGAGGGGTGGGGGAGTCGCAAGATAACCGAAGGGGTGGAGGACATGATTTCCTGACCAATGTGTGTGTGTGCGCATGCGCGTGCGCACGTTGCATTATATATTCATATATACATATGTAGACATACACACATACACATGTGCAAAAAGTAAATTATACTAAGGAATTTTTGTCAAGATTGTATTTCATAGGTAATAATTAATTTATAATGAACTAAAGCAGAAATATTCATATAACAACTATGTGTACTCATAAAGTATAAATTATTTGGCAAATTGGTATATCATTTTTTTTTAAAATTCAAACCAAAGTATAAATAGGAATAGATAGAAGTAGGCTGTGATTGGGGGAAAAAAAAAATCTTTAATCCACCTTCCGCTAGCTTGAAAGCCTTGGTAGTTTTGCGAAATGTAGATTATTATCAATGTAATTTCTCTTACTGTGTTGAGCTTTCCACAGGAAATTAAATAGTCTTTTAAAATATAAGAGGAGGTGGCAAAAATATTTAGGTAACCTGCCTTCCCTTCCCCTATTTTCATCTTCCTTGGCTTAGGGCCTGCGAATATTTGGGTAAGTGGAGAGATTTGGGTGGCTCTTAACAGCGAGGTCATGACAGCCAACGAGGGTGATTGAGGTGAGTATGGAGCTGTGCCAGAATGAGAGGGTGGGGGAAGTGGGAGAACCCTGAGAAAATCCACCGATCAGCTGCATCGTCCGGCACAATTCCTACATGTGAAAATCCGGGAATGACCCGGCTGGGGATTGAACTCAGTTTGCCGAGGGGGGAGGTGAGCAGGTTAAATGCTTTTGTAATTAGTACTTTCTCTTGTCTGTGCCATAACCCAAATACAATTTTCTTTGAATCCAACAGTTATTTCCTGGTTTGTTAATGTTTATGATAGTGAGTGTATATTCTATACAGAATTCTATTAGGCCTACACCCTTGCCAGGTAACTTGGAAAACATAAAAAGACTGCTGGTTGCAAACTGACCCATATTGTATGTGATTTCTCATATCCTGGGGCTGAAATAATTATCCCACATCTTAGAGTTCTTCAAAATATATTGGATATTAATAGCCATAGTGTTAGTGGTACAGGTATGCTTGCTCTGATGCTGTTATCCAATGGTCACAGATAGTTTCAATTGATGCCAACAGATGGTATTCAACAAAAAGCATGTTGGCATTATCTTTTTTAAAGTCAAATAAATCAAATTCTGGTATTCAAATCACACTGGATTATGACTTTTGTTATAACTACATAATATTTTGTTGTACAAATTGAGAGAAAATGTTTAGTGACGTGTAATACTGACTTTTGTAAATTACAGATAATAATTAAAACTGTTCTTTTTTATAACAATTTTACTCTTATCATTTCATTGGGGTCAGATGTGTATCAAGTTGTCGGAAGTGTCAGTTGTGGAATATTTGAAAAAGTTGGCAACACTAATAGCATATTCAACTGATTACCAGATTTCATTTCCAACTACAAAATGGTGGTCGAATGTATTGCTTTTACGACTGTTATTATGGTACAGACAGATGCCAGGCGTGAAACAATGTCACCCAATGACAGCGAACCATTCTGTAATGGGGCGCACGCCCTCTGAGAAAATCCGACCCATCTCTATCCTGTGCACCAAAAATTACAAGAGGAGGTTTGTAGCTCGTTTGATGACCCAGTTGTGTATGGATTATATGGCTTTAAATGTTTAAATTATAAATGCAGTGAAAATAAAATTCAAAAAAATGTATGAAATCAAAATAGTGACAGTTATTTATCAACACTGTGAAAAATGGATTGGTTCTAAATATGTATGATTGGCGTGGGTGTGTAATTGCCTTGTAATTTTATGCAATTGGTGAGCCGTCTTTCATGTGGAAATGTAGGTGCGAGTTAGTGTTTGTATGTCACTACTTCTGATTGATTGCTTTGTGGTTTATGATACATCTCCAAGTAAAAATTTTGATTTTGTAGCTGTGAAAAAAAAAAAAAAAGGTACTTAGTTTTATGTACTTAAAAACAGATTATGACCACTAAACTAAAATATGTAATTTTATTACTTAAATAAATATTAAATTTGCATATGGAATTAAAAGAAAATGTATGTCATAATTCAGATGTCAGCTCTTTTGAATATTTTATTTGTGATCTCTTCAATCTCATCTCATCTCACCTCCTCTTACTCCTTTTTAACTCTCTTTCTTTGGACATATAGTACTTGGTATGGAAATATCCATTACATAGCTGAAGGTGATTTGTTAGTTGCATAGTTTCGTGACAGTGGTTGATAATGACTTTGGCATGTGTGTGTGTGATCATGGATACTTCTTGTTATAGTTACTTAACCAACTTTTCTGAAACCCTGCTGAAGTTCTACTCCACCTTGTGCATGCAAAGCTTAATCGAGTCTAGAAAATCTCACAGAAGGGACAGCGCATCGCGTTCGTGCACACTCTTGTGTAATAATGATTTGCGTGAGAACTGTTTCGTACTAGGTGTTACCAACACATCTATTGTCTCACTGTATTTATTCGTATTAATTATAGATGAAATAATATCATTCATAGATAACAGATAAGTAAAAGTTCAATATAGTAAGAAATAGGTATTTTACATTAACACAAGTTTAAAATGTTTGTGATAGGTACTTGACATTTTGAAAACAACCAAGCACGTCATACATAAGTGGTTTTTCAAAGGTTTAATTCAAAAAGTGTGGTCAAACAGAAAATAGACTATAACAAATATAACAAACCATGAGTGACATTACATACAATAGAAATTCTTTAGCTGAAGTGGTTTACGGTCAATTTAATAATTTTTTAATTCCTGCTTAACGTGTTATTTCCTCCAACCTACTCCTGGTAAATAGTTTCATCACTATGGACCTAATGTCTGTTCATCAGTCGAGTGACTGACAAATGCTACAAATGTAAATGTTTTACACTAAACACCTAACAAAAAGTTTGGAATATACATAAAGAAAGCAAAAAAGTGTGAAGTATTCATAAAGGATATTGTAGCAATTGGATGTTATCAATGATACCGGTACTAAACGTTAAATTCAGTGTTTCTAACAAATAAACAATTTTCCAATTTCACAGACAAGTAAACACTAATAAACAAAAAATTTTACATAATGGTGTGTCTGAATAGGGAGGGTTTCTTTCTACCCACGACAGGTGAGTACTGTGTATGGTCTCCATGTGCATTATACAGGTCTCGAACACGCCGTGGCATGCTTGTAATCAACGTGTTGATGTCATCTTTATGAAGGCCTCTTTCCATTTGGGCAGTTCTTATGAGATCTAGAAGTGTTTCTGGAGGTTGTCGACGATTATAAACTGCTGTTTTCAACTTGTCTGAGGCATGCTCAATGCGTTTGTGCACTTTCTGTTGATTCCAAAAGAACTGCATAACTCCTAACACCTAAACTGCTGTATCACACAATATTGCAAACTTTTTGTGAGTTGTATTTTTGTGTACATATGTGTGCATATGAAGAACAGACCAGTGGCCACCAAGTTAAAAATTACACAGTTTGGAAAGCATATTAGCATATTAAGGCATAAAGTAGCTTTTTAACTGACTGCACACATTGCTGTAAATCAAAGGGCGGGCAGAGAGGAAGTAATATTTCTTCAGAAGTTTACATTGCTGGTACTCAGTGAAGCTGGAAGTGAGAGATTTGGTGTGTGAGTTAACAGACATTGCAGGCACTTGGTGGTTCGCTCGTGTTTACTGTGTGAAGTGTGCTTGCAGGACCTGAACGCGTGGAACTGCAACAACAGCTGTCTGCAGGCACTTGCGCTGTCACCGCGCTCGGAGCTGGCTGATGCCCGGGTGAGTGTTTGCACTGTGTAATCTCCTCACCTCAATACACACTAGAATGTACACACTGATGTGTACTGACATATTATCTTAATACGACTTCACCTCATCTTCACATGACACGTTACCTTGAACGTGGTTTGAACCCAGGACGACTTGCTTCCAGATCCCACCAGTACGCCCCTAGGCAAGGGAGACCCGAGGACCCGGCAGTCAAGGCCTTCTACACCAGTATGTCATATGTCATGTGTCTGTTAATCAACCCAATGTGCAATTGAATCCAGCCAAGCAGCCCAACACAGCCCCTAAGTTCACGCGAGCGATGTAACCCACATACAAGGAAAACTGTACTTCCAGTCTCCCCGAGAGAATGCGGCCTTTGCCACTAAGGGAGGAGTTCCAGCTCGAAGATACCCGACCAGCCGAAGCGAGCCAAAAGACCCGCAGCCGGCTGTCTATATAGGCGAGCGCACAGCCTCGAAACACCAGTTGATACTCAGCAGCTTGCTACATTACCACACGTGCTGGAGCTCTCTGCTATAACCGCCTTCCTCACAAAGGACCACTGCTACCTTCAAGACGTCTTCCAGACCTTCGCCTAGCAACCCCCGAAGAAGTCTTCAACCCCCCGTTTACACTCACTGCCACTCTGGTAGTGACACCCGAGTCCCTTCTAGACAACAGCGTAGAATTAGTTAGGGTTAGTTGTTGTCATAGCTACTTAGCCATATCTGCTCTTGTTCAGACTAGACCCAGGTCCCCTTCACCTGAAATACCGTAGTTTACTTCTGTTACACTTCATTGATAGTTTGCAGTTAGTACGAGCCATCATTTCTATTCCTTTGGGGAATAAACACATGATCTTACCTAACGTCCGAGTAGTTATTTATAGGGGGTGACTGTGACTTCTATCCCCGTAGACGTGCCTACTAGAGAAAAGCAGGAGACTGCGTCTTGGAAACTTCTGTGCCAACATTAGTGTAAGACTGCAGGCTCCCTTAAGCTGGTGTACGTACACCTCACAATATACCCATTAGACAGCCACCCATACTGATGATCAGGTACGCAAAGTTACCTGGTGCGCACGTATGACAGAGCCCCAACCATTAGTACCTCAATCCATGAAGCGGCTAGACACCCAGATCAGCCCACCGCTCCATCAACACATTATTTTCGTGGGTTGGAGCCATATGACTGAGTCTAGGTGGACTAGCCCCGATGGCGGACTACACACATAGCTAGGAATTTCGTCGCCTGCTCTTCCATAGGTAGTAGCCCATTGTACCTACCAATATGCCCTTCACCCATAGGAGGGGTGCATGGTGGAGAGTTGAGAGGGCAGCTATTGCCTCTGAACCTAGCAACACAGTGCCAGCTGCCCTCTGCAGACTGTCCCCCCGGGAACAAGCTCAAGCTGCCCGACAACTGGAGAGGCCTCACCGACCAGTTTCCCCACGTGACCTCTTTCAGGCACCCCACAAAACCGCCGGTGAGCCACACCCGATTGCCGCAAACCTTCAACTGGGACTTCTAGTGCCTCTGGGCATCATCACCACCGGGCCTTAGTTCCAGCCAGCAGCAGCAGCGGCCAAGCCAAGATCTACCCCGAGCCACAGCCCCTGCAGGTAAAGAGTGTCCGTGACTACACCTACAGTGCGGAGAACTGCTAAACCTACACCTGACTTTGTACAGTGCCGCAAGGCCACACACTCCAGCTTATACAACAGCCAGGGTCCAATCAGTAGCCAACAAGTAAAACCTCACTACAATTAGTTAGCCCCTGCTTCTGACCGGCACAATAGAACCTTGTCTGACAGTAATGTCGCCATCAGTTCAACCGACGTCATGCAGCAAGTGTGTTTGTGGCGTCCAACATGGGGCCACAGCGCTTTTTTAGTTGAGTAGTAAAGCAGAACCAGGCCAGTATGATCCCGAGAACCAGTTAATCTAGCCGGGCATCAAGCCCAGTAAGCAGCCAGACTTCGGGGAGTATGTAAATACCCCGTGGTGCTCAATTTTACTAACCGAGATATGTCTGAACCATATCTGAACATTGCTGACCAAGGTGAAGCCAGCACCACAGTGGGTGAGGCCATTGATAACCAAACGGGAAGGTGCAACGTACCCACATGCCCTGGGTGGGGATAAATTTCGTAAGTTGCGCACACTGCCAGAATAGATTCCACTGTACCTATGCTTGGGGTGTAATGACGAGCCCCATTATACTGAGAGGCTGGAATACCGTTGTAATTGACACATGACGTCTTTTTCAACAATGGTGATTAGATGACTTCCACTCCATCCTTATGTTAGTTTTGCTCAGGAGTTGGGAGTTTGCATTTTCATTTGTCCTGACGTAAGGTGATATTGTACTGTCTGCCATGTAGATTGTTTTATTCACTGGCCCACCGTAGCTATGCATCTTAGGCAACAAGTTCCTTTTCCCACCGCTAGACTGCACTAGTAGCATGATTTTTGTTAGTCAGATAGGCAAGCCATGCATTCGCTACCCCCTGCTCTGCGACAACCTCTCGCCCTAGTGACGCCAGCCAATCAGCGTCAGGCAGCGGCCCATTTTAGTATAAAAGGAGAGAGTCTGCGTCTCCAGACCAGTCTTTGTTCCCAGTGCCAGGCGCTCGGGATCTGACCAGATTGAGCTGTCTTCCAGTATGTGTTGCTGGGACACTGACCACCCTGCCATGATTTAAGCCTGCTTACGATTAGGTATTGCTTCCAGCGCTAGCCGCTCAGAATTAACTTGCCCGTTACGTTAGATACAATTTTTCCCTTGCTTCATACCCCACATACCTAGACCACCCTGCAGTACACGGATGTGTGTGTTGGAGTTCCTATCCTCGAGTCCTTCTCAGGACTCATCCTGACACCACCCAGCTTAGTTTCCCAAGCTACGTGTCAGCATCTATGTGTTACTTCGATCTACACACATCACAATGCCCAACAATGCAAGAGGAGTTCACGTAGACTTTCAGCACTTCACACCCTGCAAACCCCCATAAATCTACTGGTCGCCTCTACCAGCTTTTTCTGTGAAGTACTCTAGCTTCCCGGCCACGACTCGTGCCGATGACAGGAGTTATGGTGCATTCACCACATGTGTTTCCTCTTAGGAAATAAACGTGGGTCGACTCTCCTTTGGGTTCGTTTCCTGTAGACCTAGCAGCTTGACCCCAGTTTAATCTTATGTAACAAGACTGCAGGTGAATGAATTTGTGTCCTAATGCCCTACTCCAAGAGGAGGGGATTCGAGGAAAGGGTTCGACAGATCATCCTGGCTTCTGGTCGCCTACATGAGTTAAAGCCGGCCCTGGTGTCCTATTTAGCTAGCCTTAACCCTAAAGCTCAAGCCCAGGTCCTGAGGCACCTGCAAGATACTGTAGAACCAGAAGTACCAAGGAATTTGTTCACCACACCTATGCACAACGGGCCAGTGAAGTATCCTTGGTGGATCACAAAACTTTTCAACCAACCTGAACAACCTCTTACACCTGTTGTCACCTACCTGGTTCGTGCAGTACTGGACAAAAAGGGAAACACCTCTTACTGCTTTCAGACAAGTGAGTATCAATTCCCGTGTACGTCACACATCATGATGAATGTGTAATATAAATGGACCACAAAACACACTAGAAAACATAATCTTCAGTAATATAAACATTAAATTTGAAAACTAATCAACCATGTCTGCAAACATTTGATAACAAGCATGAACAGCGAGTGCATGTAGTCTGTAGCATGGACTGGTGTGGATGGAGAAAGCAGTGTACTCGTGTGTGACACTGTGTTGTTGGTGCAGGGAGGTCGAAGTCCCATGATCTCACCGCGGGGCTCGCCGCAGCTGCATAGACGTGGGGCCAACCCAGTCGCTCCACCTCCTCCCCTGCCACCCCGTAGAGCATCTCCCACGCTTGGCAGCCCCACCAACTCTCCAAGGTATGCCACTTGTGCAATCTGTCAACACACTCTCTCTCTCTCTCTCTCTTGTACATGTTCTGAGTTATTAGTGTAAATACCAAATATATTGAGTGTTAGTCCTATATTTAAACATGTAAGATATTTCTCCCGTCTTTCTTTAGTATATTTGTAACATTTATCACATACAATTGGTGTAATGTTATGATATGTCGGAATTGGCTATAGTATGCTCCATGATTTATATAAATATATTTTCTCTCAAAATGTTTTTAAACAGTAACATTATAATTTCTTTTATAAATTATTATCAATAAAAATCTTACTGGTGGTCATTAGAACTATACCAGTATTTTACTTTCTCTGCTGATTATGACAATTGTATTTATCTTCTTTTGCAGCTTTTTTTTTTTTTTTTTTTTTCAATAATTTTTTAACAGGACCCGTTCGTGATTTAACAGTTTAAATATTTGCATTTTAACATTTAGGTTAACCACTTTAAAATTTCTAACACTCCTAAATGGAATCTGTACTGGGTAGAGAATAAATAAGATGTAACTTTGATAGCTGAAATTTTAAAAGTTTTAATTCATTCTGTAGTTGCCCTTTTCACAAGCATTTTCTTGTAGCGGCTAGCGGCATATCAGCCTTGTGTGAGGATCTTACTCTTTAGAGGTAATTTGTAGGATAAGAGGAATGCTTGTAGGAGTTTGTTTTAAAAGTGAGAGTTGTGCAGCTTCGCAAGTACCTTGCAGACGCATGTCGGGAAATACGGTACCAGCAATATGTTTGGGTGGTTAGAACCATGCTGCTGTCACTTTTAAACTGTACTCTCATGTACCCTAACTCTGTTAAACTGCAGACTCGTCAAACACCTTTATAATGTCGTAACATGCTAATTTTTCAGAATAAACAGAAATATTTAGTGTTTTTCAATGTTGCCCGCTAATTTTAAACAGAGCTGTCAAAGAAAGAGCTTCCATGTTGACGTGTGTCCGGTTAGATTAACAGTCACGATGGTTTAGGATTTTGTCCACTAGACCAAAAGCAGGGTGGTTGAGTTTAGATAGACGGCGAGAGGCGAGGGGTGTTGGTTAATACTTACTTACTCCTGCTTCTTGAGTCCTGTGGTTGTGGTGGATTTTCGCAGACGTAGCGAGCTTGGCTCACGCTGAAACTGCAATTCCACAGGTGAGCTTCATTGGTCCAGAAGTGAATGTTGTCCCAGCCGAATCTTACTTCAGTACCGGTCAACAACCCTTTTACCATGGCATGGCACGAGGGGTGAATGCGTATACAAGGAGATACGAATAATACAACGACCGGAGCAGTCAATACTGACTCGTGCCAGAGTTGGGCGGCGCGGTCCTGTTCTGCCTGCCTTTCCAGTGTAGGTTGAGGAAGTGTACTCAACTGTCTGACGGCAAGGAGAGCTGCGTGTCGTTTCCTACGTTTACGGCCATGCCTATGGTCGTAAGGCATTGAGTCTCTGCTTACAGTATGCTAGGTACACCCTGACGCGAACAAACTAAACACAGTTTATAGTGTCAGTCCGGTTGTGGCTTGCTGACCAAGCTCTGTTAAGTCTCCACTGATTCCCCACGCTAGGTGGATGTGCGCCCACACGGGAATGGGCGGTAGGGCTCAAGCTACGATATATCCCGGCACCGGAAGCAATGCTGTGGTGATGGCCTTCTAATGGGTGTGTGAAAATCTGAGGGATCCCTGAAGGATGCCAGTGGCTGAAGTTAGTTCGGTTGTTATAAATTCCCTGGTTCTTGTCAAGGGTGTATGTAGCAACCTGTATCTAGCAGGCAAACAGACAGGTACTCTAACAAATGAAAGCCGAATGGTAGGAAACAAAAGTATGTTTATTGAAGGCTCAATAAACATGCGACACGTGCTATCTCCTACCAGGCAATTGAGTGCTGAAGGTTACTACGCTGGCCAGGTGTAGGTGACATGCTTCTAATGGAGAACAGGAAATAATTAGCTAAACGAGAAAATATATAATACTTTTAACTGTTCTAATAAAGGTGTTTTAGAAGACAAAGGGAATTTAAACCATGTTGGTAAGCATGTTCGCTGGTTGCCGGGTTGACTGGTCGTCGACGGTGAAGTAGCTGCAGGGAGCGTACTCAAAGCTTCGAAGATCTCTGGAGGTCCCGGCACTGGAAGCAATGCTGTGGGATGTCGCAAGAGATGGAATAAGAATGACTGCCCGTGCCTGGCAGCGTCCGGACTTATATAGTGGAAGCTTGTAGGCTGCTGGCACGGGCTGCGGGGAGGGCGTGACGTCCTTCTGCTCTGGTTGGCGTGGGAATACTCTGGTCAGCGTTTCTGCTTCGTGCCTCATCGGTAGCGCTCGGCCTTGCCCGATGTCCAGGCAGCTTGTTGGCTCTCAGCTTTGGAAGGGCGGGGGGCGGCATGACTGCCGGGTTGCGTATGTAGTGGTGGATGTAGGTGCCGTGATGATGAGTCGTAATCATGGTAGATTAGTTGTATAAGCGGCAGGCATCAATGTAAACATTTAACAAGTGGTCCATTACGTTGTTCCTGAGGATTGACGTATGATGTGTCAGTTGTAAGAGAAGAATATGTAGGTGTGTATTTTCTACCAAGCCAAATGTCGGCCATGCTGATGACGCAGTCTTTGTACTAGTTGTGAAGGGTATGTCTTAGGCTGTGCTGTGTGTGTAAACTGTGAACATGACTGCGTGCGTGATGCTGATGTGACTGTACTGTTTGTGTTGTAGCAACCAGTTAACAGTTCCTAAAGAAGATGCACCATTGCCTCCGCACTCCTGTACCGTCACCATCGTAGCACATGATGCACAGCCCACTGAGTCGTCTACAGGTAACTGTGTTGTGTTCATTGCTCATGTACGCACCAGCTTAAGTATTTACTGGCTCAACTCACAGGACATTTACGTCTGTCTTACTGCATGGTCAGCATTTCATGTGGAACCTAATTAAAGTTTATTAATGTGAAAATTCCCTCACATGTCCTTATTCATATTTACATTTTAATTACTTTTATTTAATTAAATACAAATTCCTTCTGAAGGCTTAACTTTTCAGTTAGTTTCTACATGAATTGCCAAAATTTGTAATAGTTTCATTCCCAAAAAAATATAAATAATCAAAATATTAAATTTTTTTTTTTTTTTCATATTGATGCTACAGAAACAATTTGAAAAAATGAATTATGCATTTGTTAATTAGATAATTAAGCCTGTTATGATAGAAAATATGAGGATGCAACATTTTTATTATATTTAGATCAATTTGTATTATTCGTTGCTCTTAGTGAAAGCTTTACTTTATAAATTAACAAATCTAAAAATTATTGTACATTTTAATATGGCAGTTGAAGCAAGTACTATTTGTATGGTTAGTCTTATAAGTTTGATAAATCTTACATATGAGTTTGGGAAAGTGGATGCCATTACAAAAGATAATCCAGTAAGTCACCATCCATTGAAAAAAATCGTGGAAGAGCGTACCCAAGAACCAACAAGCTCGCGTCAGGTGGGTGGCTGGTTCCTCCCATTGGGTGGTGTGATCTGCTGTCAGTCTGGCAGTGCAACCTTTCTTGTTACTGTCAACATATGTGCTCTCCCAACAGGACATCGCATTTGCCTGCAGGGATCTTGGGGAATGGTGTCAGCTGTGCATGTGAGAACTGGAATTTGGGCATGCCTGAGCATGCAGGACCTTCTCCTTCACATCAATCCGAATAGTGGACTGATATTCATGTTCTGTTCACACAGAGCATTTGTATGCTCAGAATTCTGAACCAATGCCCATGTTCAGCTCATCATTATTGGACCTAATGGCGGTCTTGTTACGGGACATGTTGATTGATCCTCCCATGATCTACATTGCTGATCACAGTGACGCATGCCACACTGCTGCGCTGTGCATTTGCGTACACTATGGGCAACTTTGCCCTATCAACGAGCAAGCAAGAGCTCGGGGCAAGTCACAAACAGTGGCAAACTACTTTTCACATGTCCACTGAATAGAATCCAGATGTTGGACAACTTCAGACACGGAATTAATTAACACGTTTAATTATCAACTGTACTGCCCGCCCAGAATCCGGCATGTGAGCGCCATCCCTGTTAGTCAATATTGTCTTACCCGATGGACCACTACCCTGAGATTTTCTGAGAAGGAAGTTCCACCAACACCACGGGATCGCAGCACCTCTGCTGCCCTGTGATGTCACACCCGTCAACCTCGTGCTGAGGTGGTAAATTTGTCGTCGCCTCGGAGCAGGGAGATAAGAAATGTGTGGCGCCGTCGCAACCCTGATAAACCAACCCCTGCGATGGAAGGCTATGCCACCCCGCACCCCCAGAAGTGTGCTGATCCAGGGATTTTCTAATATATAAGGAGACACGAGCATGCCTCTCCCCAGAGATGCCGGGCTCGCCGGCCGCATAGGTCAATGAGCACTCCCTGGGTCTGACCAAGACTTCTCTCTCCTCTCCTACAGCCTGCAACGTCTCCAGCCTCTCCAGCAGCTTGCAGAAGGCTCAACCTCTTCCTGCAACAGAAGATTGCATGTCGTTCCAGAGGTAACCCAACATCCCATACCCTGCAACCCCTTTTATCTCAGTCAAATTCCTTGACTCCTTGGTAGCAGGTCTTTGCGCCTTTTTTCCTTCTGGACAGATTCCCCATGAGAGGTTATGCTGTAGAGAGTGTAGTTTAACTTACGTTTGCAGCCAAAATAAATTTTTGTTTTATTCTTTTACCAGGCTCACCTTCGCCTGAATTAATTAACGTTATATTATAAATTCTTGTTAGCCTGTATAATCAAACCAGGACTTCCCCTTTCATAATTCGTAATGATAATTATTATGTTTATTTGGAATCGTTGTCTACCTTCCTTTTAACTGTAGTTCATGGCTCACTTGAGTTAATATAATTCTGACAGTAAAAGTTATTGCATCAAAACCCCGCTGAGAATAAGTCGTGAGGCGAGCTGAACTCCACAGGAGACGGGGCTTGAACAAGGCTTTTAGTCCAAAAAGTCACACCAAGGCTCCTGGGTTTCCGGTGCTCCCTCACCTAACCTCAGTGGCGTCCTAATACCGGACTGCATATCTATACGTCAGGGCCTTGGGTGTGACTGAATAACATGCACCCCCAGGACTGAATGTCTGTGGAAAGGTCAGAAGGCTGGTCTAGATGCGGAGTAAGAAGTGTGATCTCTCCAGAGCCGTAACCGGCCCAAATAATGGCGAGCATTACAGAGATTAACTAATGCACAGATGGACACAGGAATTGAGTGTGACGATACACCCCCATCCACGGAGCCAGAATTTAACTTCGGTCCATTTCACAGTTTATTTCCCTTGCCCACAAGTCAGACCTCGACACCTATCTAGGTGCTTGTTGGCAGTGGCTAGAACAGGAACCCGTCAGTCTCCCCCAGCCGGAGACTCCTTCGCTCGCAGTAGCTGTAACCCCGCCTAAGGTAGACCAGAGGAAAGACGTACAGAATACGTGCACTATCCACTTGGCTTCCGGGAAGATTGTCAGGGTTCGACTACCACCGAAAGTCACCACAAAACCTCGAGTAGTTCCTTCTCCCATGAATTATATTCCCACCCGTTGACCTACGTGACCATTGCAGATAGCACCAATCCCTTCGACAGGATCATCCACCCCCATCATCATTATCGAATAATCCACCTCCTGACTCATATCCCGGGATAGCTGGCATCCCGCATCTTGGCAGCTCTAGCAGTGAGGAAGATCGTTTGCCCCGGACAGGAAACAATCACAGTTTGACTCACTCTGGGGCTTGACTCCCCTCCTCTCAGATGATATCCTCCCCCTAAGCAGTCCCCCAGAAAACCTTACCAAGACCCACCGAGCTAGAGTAACAACCAAAACGCTGTGGTAGGATTACGTGCTGATCATTAGGAGGGCAGTTAGCGCCTTAACCACTTATCCGAGAGTAGGATGCGCGTCAACGCAGATGACAGTTCTGATTATCCTTATCACTGTTGAAATTAGGGCGCGTGGTAATCTATGTACACATTCTGTATTCATCCACTGGTCTCATGCTACCATACCCAACTTTAGGCTGACTCTATTCCTGCATCTTGTAACTGAGGTAGTTATATGCTTCAGAGATTGCATAACAGGGATACTTACTTATGTAGCATGGAGATAGATACGTTACCAGCAGGAGCAACAACTGTGTCTAACGTGTTTTGCCATCTGTCTAAACACTCATGTGGTGACACAGGGTAACATCGGTGGAAGATCCAGGCCAACAGACAAAACATAGTGCGCTTACAACACGCATTCACAAAGTGTCGTTGTGCCATACTCTCCGTCTCTGTTTATATTTCTTATTCCTTTCATTTCGTACATTGTGATGCATTTTTGGGGTGGGTCATTCTGTGAGCAGGTGAAACTGTGCACTCTTGAGCTGTGTGTCGCAAAAAACTATTAAACCACTGACGCATGACGTCTTTCAATTATGGAGATTAGACGACTTCCGTTCTATCCTTAGGTCAGTTTTGCTTAGGAGTCGGAAGTTTGCATTTTCATTTGTTCTGACGTAAGATGAGATTGTACTGTCTGCCATGCGGATTGTTTTATGCATGGCCCACTGTAATAATGCTTAGAGGCAACGAGTTCCTTTACTCCTCAATAGATAGCACTAGTAGTAGGATTATCGTTTGTCCTTGCTTTTCATCCTTTCTACTGGCTGGTGATGTCAGATAGACAAGTCATGCATTCGCTACCCCCTGCTTTGCGACCACCCCTATCCTTAGTGACGTCAGCCAATCAGTGTTTGGCAACAGCCCAAATTAGTATAAAAGGAGAGACAGCCCGCTTCTCCGGGCCAGTCTTTGTTCCTAGCGCCAGTCATTCAGGATCTGACCAGATTGCTCCAGCTATCCAGCATGTGTTGCTCAGACACTGACCACTCAACTTTCGTCTGAGCCCCACCTACGAATAGGTTTTGCTTCCAATGCTAGCCGCTCGGAATTTATCTTGGTTTACGATAGTTAGGATCTCTCCCTGTTTTGTATCTTGAAAACCCTAACCGCCTTGCAGTACACGGACGTGTCTGTAGGTATCCTTATCCTGGAGCCCTTCTCAGGACTTATCCTGACACCATCATGAATAACACGTTAAACAATGCAAGAGGAGATCACTTAGATATTCAGCGCATCACACCCTGCATTCCCCCAGTTTGTTCATTGGTTGTCTCTACCGGTCTATTCAGTGTAGTACTCTTTGCTTCCTGGCCAAGACTCATGCTGTCGACAGGAGTTAGGGTACATTTACCACATATGTTTCCTTTCAGAAATAAACAGGTGGGCCTTCACTTTGAGTTTGCTTCCTGTAGACTTAGCACCTTGTCTGTTCTTACTCTCACGTAACAACACCGCAGGTGATCCTGGGACACTTACTGGCACGAGCCATCACAATGAACCTTTTACCCGCACACACTCAACCAGGCCGCCCTTCCCGTCAACCAAAGGAGGAGCTACACAGGTACACTATACCCTGCACCAGTTTGTCAGCTCGGTGTCCATCAGTCTCTCCACTGCTTTCCGAGCCAAGAGAGGCAGACATTCCCTGGGTTAGAAGGCTTGGACAGGATCACACACACATGTGCGGTCTTGGACAGGTGAGACCTGATTTCCATTGTGGACTGCAGTACGTGCCAGACATTGGAATCGAGTGTCCGCCAGTCTCCGGCCCGCACGTGATGCCACATGCAATATTGTGTACAAGGAGTCTGCCATCTTGTTATAGCAGTAGGAAGGTAAGTCTATATCCTGCTGCCCTATTCCAAGAGGAGAGGATTCAAGGAGAGGGTTAGGCAGATTCTCCTGGTTTCTGGTCGTCTGCATGAGTTAAAGCCTGCCCTGGTATCACACTTAGCAAGTCTTAATCCAAAAACTCAAACCCAGGCCGTGAGGCATTTGCAAGACCCAGTTGGACCAGAGGTTCCCAGAGATCTGTTCACCGCACCTGAGAGCACCGGCCTATCAGCATACCCTTGGTGGATTGTAGAATGTTTGAACTAGCCAGAGCAACCTGCCACACCTGTCATCGCCTACCTGGTTCCTGAAGTACTGCGTCCCACACCTCGCCCGCTGCCACAGTTCAGACCAACCTCTCTCTGCTGCACCTCCGACACCTACTACTTGTACAGACGTAACTCTCGTAGCACGTTGCCCAGGTATTGTCAAGAAACCAGTGGCAACTAAATGTAATATTGTTCAATGCACTCCCGATTTTGTGCCTTGCCGTAAAGCAGCTTGGCCGGTCCTATACAACGCGATATCGCCAGTGTCCCGTCAGGACTAAAACCGCCAACAATATAGAAATGTCTGGCCTAGCTCCTAGCCAACGATATAGGAGTGCCTGGCCTAGCTCCTAGCCAACGATATAGGAGTGCCTGGCCTAGCTCCTAGCCAACAATATAGAAGTGTCTGACCTAGCTCCTAGCCAACGATATAGGAGTGTCTGGCCTAGCTCCTAGCCAACGATATAGGAGTGCCTGGCCTAGCTCCTAGCCAATGATATAGAAGTGTCTGGCCTAGCTCCTAGCCAACGATATAGGAGTGTCTGGCCTAGCTCCTAGCCAACGTTATAGGAGTGCCTGGCCTAGCTCCTAGCCAAAAAGGTGGACGCCGCCTACTTTCTCAGATGAGTAAGTATCCATTCCACTGTGAAAATGCTGGAAAATGGGAAAGAGCAAAAGGATGAATATGGGGGGAGGGGGTTAAGGAAAGAAAGGAAGAAGAATAAGAAGGGAAAAGGGTATATGGGGAAAAGGGAAATTTGGGGAGATGATGTTTGGGGGAGTTAATCATTACTAATACTTGGTTACTTATTAATCTTTCTATCAATTTCATTTGATCTATCAATCAATCTTATCATTTTAACGATTGTTTATTTGGTTCATTCTTAAGTTCATACTTTAACAACTCGTTCAAAAACTAAAATAAAATGACCAAAACAGCAAGAAATCTCAACGAATCATAGTGGATGGAGATGTAGGGAAACTCAATTACTCACTTAAAACTACTAAACCCCTTAACTCTCTTCCTAGGGGTAAAAAACTTAAGTTGAGGTGCACCCCCTCAACTCCACAATTAAACCTGTACACCACAGCCCCGTTTCAGCTGCACCTTATCGGCTACTCAACACTGCATAAACTTAAAGATCACATTCCTACATCTCGTCTCTAACCATCTCTAAAACATCTGCGTCATCATCTGTATCAACTTCTGTAACTGTTTCAAATTTTATGGACCTGTGTTTCAACTGCTGGGGGCGTTCCACCACAAGGCACTTTTACAACTGGGGTGGCCTTGAAGCCCAAAACTTTTAACAATAAAAATTTTTTCATCTAAATTTTAGGTAGAGTTCAAACACACTTCTACTGCCTGCAAGAGGTAGTGCGCGATCTTAGACAGGTGATCGCAGACTGGATCAAATTTATGAAAATAAATCATTTCATTGAATAAAACAATTAATAAAATAGCTTTTTCCACCTTAACCAGATTCATAAAAAGGAAGGGTGGATTTAACTGTTTAGAAATATAATATGATGTTTTTCAAAAAGATGTTACAATTTAATTAAAAAACCAATAAATAAAATTTGTACAAAAATATATATTAAAAAAAAATAACTATTCAGACTTGGTATAAAATGGAAGGAATTTCCTTTGTAATTACACTAATAAAATTCTTTCACATAAAAATTTAAAGCACAACCATATTTTCATATCTATTCATGTTTAAAATTTCATTTAATAAGAAAACAAATGTGCTAATAGAATTTCGACGGGAATGTAAGTACTCAAATAATTATTTGGAATGGATTCAACAAAAAATAGAAAATCCCTTTCTTTTTAAAAATAACAGACCATTTAAAAACGTCTTAACTTAAAACTTATTTCTATTATTTTTCTTACTTTGCCTTTTACATTTATCATACTGGGTCACAAATGTTTCAAGGAAGCTACTTCATTGTTTACCATCATGGTAAACAGCTTTTTCTCAATTTAGTCTAACATTCTGCCGACATAAGCTTTTCTTTATCCTTGATGTTAGGCAACTGGACACAAATTTACGACGGGAGGAAGCCATGTATTCACTCAGATAAAATTAATTCTCGATACTGTTTTGCTGTCATTACTGATAACAACGGCCTGACCTACCGACTCAACTGTAACTCTCTCTTTCTCTCTCGTCGGTGTCGCCCTCAAAAATTAAACACTTACAAAAAAGAAAACTTATTAGTCCTCCTCTTTGATGATTATTTCTTAGTTAACTTTAGACTTATTTATCTTTTATACCTTACTGTTATTAAAAATGAATGTTACACATGATGCCGCCTAACTGTAGCCCCTATGAATTAAACTATAATTACATGTTCAAGATTACGTACTTATCTTTTTATCAGCTACATGATTGTCTGCTCCTCCAGGCTCCTCCTGGCCTGCTTCGACTGCTCAGTTGCGACTTCTCTCTATGGCTTCTCACTAACCGACTGACTGACTGTAGACTGTCCCTCCAACTGTTCCCCTGACTGCCTCCCACTCTACAATGTCTCTTTAAAATTTGACCTCCCTCCACAGCTGGAATCCAACCACAAAACAGCACCTCGTGACACGCACACGTCACTCGGTCTTTCAGCGAATCACGGCCCTCGTAGGACACATGCGGCCATCCACAAACAAAAGCTCAGCACTAGGCCACTCCCTTGTCCCCTTAGCTGTCTAGACTTTGTTCGCGGCCCGCAGAACTACTCCTCTCCTCTTCCCTGCTGAGGTCCACACAGCTGTTGACTCGAAACGTCAATGTTGGCTAAGCACTCCAGGAACTTTTTGGCACATGTGCAGCACAAAAACAGGCCGGACGACACAAAACAATTCGGGATAACGAAGATCCAACTTTCCCGGCGCAGCGGCTAAAACACCAAGTGGAACACAGCTGCCCGATTACCAAGAGTGCAGTGGCTGACTTAGCTCTGCACTCAAGGCAAACAGTTCCAGTAACAGCTCTGAAACCGTCGCTCAGAAGCTAAAGAAACTTCCCTTCTAAAATAATTAAATTGCATCTTAAACATGACAAAGTTACTAGACCGAACCTTTCACAAGACTTAAAAGGAATAAAACGAATTATAAACGGCTTCCAATAAAAACCAATTAAGGACCCTGCCTAAAAATAATTATACAAATAATTTATCAAGAACGTAGTACCAATTAAAATGCAAACAAACCACGACTACTAAATTAAGGGCAGAAGGACTCTAGCCCCTAACACCAAAACAGAAGCAAAACGACTTTCCAAAATTTGTAACCAAAATCCAGATTAAAAATTAAAATTATTAAATCATTGAAATCATTACCAAAACACTAAAAAGGAAGGAGTCGCATCTGAACAAATAAACAGAAGGGCAAACGTAACTCCAAAATGACAACTGAACCGTGCCTAGGTATGCTCTGAGGAATAATCCTAACCAAAATGCTATAATTCAAAATTCCTAAAATCTTATGGAAATTACTCAAATTACCTAATGGATGATGACAAAAAAATTGGGAGCATCCCGAAAAATTAAGGGGATCATAACAAAAAATTAGGTATCCTAAAAGAAAACTGAAATCGCTCAGAAGTGGCGGAAATACCGTCGTAACAATAGGAGTTCCTGGCCTAGCTCCTAGACAAAAAGGTGGACGCTGCCTACTTCCTCCGACGAGTCAGTATCCATTCCTGTGTACATCACGAGTCACCACATTTATTATTTTTTTGTTGCGTCATAAAAAAATGTTACAAAATGAAGAATTGTGGGAGATTTGAAAAATTGTGTGTATGTGATTAGAAAAATTTTTTGACAGGTTTGCAGTTAGTTAGTTGTGTAGTAAAATAAAAATTTGACCTCATCTGGAAATTACTGAAATTTTTGAATAAAAAATTAATGAGTGAAATATTTGTAAGTCTTGCTTAATTTTTTTGTATAATGCCAAGACTAATTTTATTAGTCTTGGCATTATACAGTCCCATTAATTTTAAAAGAAATTTTAAAGAGTTCTAAAGTTTGTTCATATTGATTAGAATTAAACAATATTGCCCACTTTAAGAACTGTATGATTTATGTATTTGAAATGTTGACGGTTGAATTTTATTTGGAATGTTTTGACTTAGTGGAATTACATGCAATTTTAGTTTACTTTGTAATTCTGTTACAGAGTTTACTACTGAAAATTTTTTAAATTTGGAATTATTTCACATAGCTGGTAAATTTAAAAATAGAATTGTCCATTACACAAACTTTAGAAACTGCTATCAGTTATTTATTTATTAAGGAAAAAAAAATTCTGTAATAAATATTTTTCTCTCTATTATATTGTGTAATGCAATCAGACATCTTATTTCCAAAAATTTTTTTTTTACATCTCTGAATTAAGTTTGGATCTAGAAAATCTGTCGTTAGTTCATTTTTATCTCAACAGCAGTAGTAAAATAATTAATGTTATGAAAATGTAACTGAAAATAATTTTCATAAGATGTCAATGAAAATTGTGGAAGAAAATGAAAAAATATCAAAACTCACATTTTGTAAGTTAATTTTTTTGAAAAGAACGAACGGTGCTTAGTGAGTAAGTAGTTGTTTTGCCATATTCAACTTACGTAAAGTAAAAGCATTTTCAGTGTTTTTCCAAACAACAACAACAATTTGGCTCACTCTTAAATTTGTGTAATACCTTTTTGCAATTTCATCATATATAAATTTTTGCAGTAAAGTCAGTGTAGCAAGTATTCAAAATCATCCAAATAATTTTTTCTGTTAGAAAGCATAAAATTAATCTGATTTTACTTGAACTTATTGAAGAAAGTTAAAAATGGAGATTATATTGTAAAAGAAAAATGTGAGTTTTGTGTACTTTATTGTAATACACAAATATTTTTTAATAAATAATGGTTTTGTTAGAATTAAAGTGTGTATATGACTGATTAGTTGGGACAGTCGCTGCATGATGTAGAGTGAAATAACAAGAAAATATTAAGAAATCTGGGTTTGGAAATATGTTTTTATAATCAATAATATGGTGCATATATTTGATTACATACCTGAATGTTGTGAAGTGATGCAGTGTGTGTCTATTACATAGTACATAAGTGATGGAGCAATAGAGGACGAAGAGCTGTGTGCATTGTGCTCCTGTGCTTCATGTTGCAGTGGCTGCGGACTCTAGGTACGACGTCCTGTCCACCAGTAGCAACACAGCCAAACCTTCCAGTTCCTTACATGTGCGCCAGCAGTCATGCCCCACCACGTTGAGCTCCCCGAGCATGATGAGTGCCCCCTCCAAGTCGAGCACGGCTCCGCAGTTATCCTCGGTGGTGGCTTCGGCGTCGACAACGCCGGCACGGCAGGCAGCAGCCCTGGAGCAGGTCTCCGCGGCCGCGCTGCAGCGACAACGCAGCGGGGCCACCGCCCATGCCATCCACTATGCGGAGCTGGCCGATATCTCCGAGGAGCCTAGCTACGAGAACACTGTCATTCTTCCAGGTACAGTATTCAATACGCAGCCTGTTTCTTTTTTTGTTACAGAGAGCAGTGCAGTCAACTTTCAGTATTTATCCTTATCTGTCATTTTTTTTCACGCAGTTACACGTGAGACTCACATGCAAAATGTCATGGGTTCAATTCCAGCTGGTTGTGCTTCCTACCAAGTGGTTTCATGCTCTCATTGCCAAAACACCCTCGCTATTGAGCCCTCCCAGTTCGTTGCTTGTTAAGTGTCTCTATGCATCGGAACACTTAGACTGGTTGTTTTTCAGCAAAGGCCATATTTAATGATGCTAACTTAAGGCCTTTACTGGAACAAGCACATTTCCTACCACCAAGAAGTGTTGTATACTAGATTGTAACTTTCAGAATGAAAAAACCTAGGTTTTTTGTGATTACTTTGTTGCCCAATTGAGTATTACATTTGTCTCAAGAACTTTGCAAACATTATGCCTTTATGGACTTGTGCCCTTAAACATCATTTCCAAGACATGCGAGTGGCTAGAACATTGCTTCAAGAGCAGGTTGCTGAGCAAGCATTTATGGTAGTAAACAGTATGCTATGAGAAGTTGATTCACTTTCAAAAAGAGAAATGTTGTATTATATGTCTTGACGCCGTCGGGTAAGACACGAGACGAACGATGACATAAATACTTATGGGTAATTTGGGCGTCAGCGGTGCTTCCCAATCTCTGCACTATTGAAACTCAGGGTTCTCAGGGATGCTGTGGGTTCTCTGTGTCCGTTTCACCCGTGCGTACTTACAAATATGTTGGCAATACTAAACTTTTACTAAATATCACTGGAAATAAACACTTAATAAAATATATGTGGCTAGGACACTGTCACTACTGAATAAAAGATATAAGTTCACTGTAGACTAGCTTTTATTGTTATTATGCATACACATCAACGTGCCAATGAAAGTATGATTATCTCGGTCATGACTAGCCCATTCCGCTTGGGTTCTCCCAGCCCACAATTACTCTAGTGGCCGCCTAGATGGATGATCTCACCGAGGTGCGTGAAAGCACAGCCTTTACAAGGGAAGAGGGCCGACAGCCACTAGAGTGGACTGATGGTTTTTCCTTGAAGACAGGACACGGTGAATTACAAATGAAATCCTTAATACATATTAACACGAGTGATTACTCGACATCACTAACTCAAACTCGTCGGGGCGTGTGGTGATGGCCTATACACAGAGCCGGCTAGGACGGGAGTAATTGCACCGTACACTAATTACACAATTACATAAACCCTTGAATGATACATGACACAGGATGGGACACGAGATGAGTATTCACAATAAATACACACATGTGTGAAAACAAGCTTAGGTGGCGCGGATGCCGCTGGATGAAGTTCATAGCGGACCACATGGTGCAGGTGAAAGTGCAATATTTCTGCGTGGAAACGGCAAACTAAATTCAGATAAAATATTACTCGCGTTGAACAAGTGATTCTCTTTACGATTAGCGTTGTTACAGGCTTGTAACATGCCTGATGGCGGTACAATCAAACATTACTGTGACCGCGTGGTCAAGTACAAAAAGCATCAATTTACGTGAAAAATACATTAAACCCTGAATAAAATTGACATAGAATCCTGAGATAAATATTGCATGTACAATGTTATATAAATAAGCTCTCAAACACAATGATGGCGTATACAAAGACTTGGCGTTAGTTGGCCACATGGTTATACGTGATGTCGCCGTAAAATATTCAAATACGAAAAATAACCTCAAATACATACATAAAAATAAAGCCCTTAATATTGTGTGTAGCAATAACGCAGAACTTATGAAAGGCCATAAACATAGGAGGATGGCGCCTGATACAAGTTGCGCAGGTCGCGTGACCTCTCTGACATACTTCTCGATTTAGTTAAAAATGCCGCAAGGGCGCAAGAAATTAATAAAGCGGAAGCATAATGCTGGGGAAAATGTCTGGCAAAAACGTACGCAAGCAAAGGTTAACCGGTAAACTAAATTGACTATGGAAACCTAAATCAGTGAACAAAAGTCGTAGTGCAAAACCATGGCCACCTACCGGGTTCACATAAGCGGAAGTGCTATGCACGCAGAGTAAAATATTTTATTATTGAAAATAAAATGGCACAAATTAAATTAAGTATTGTTTTACATTTCTATAATTTCAATATTATTTTAGCGTCTTTTATGACGGCGTTCATGCCGGGATATTAAGTGTTCTTAATCTTGGTGCCGCGGGCACTTTGAATTTTATGACCAAATAATTTAAAAATAGTAACAAACACTTGAACACATTTGAAGACATTTTAAACACTGCAAATACAATAGAACACATTTTGCACTGAAAATAACATTTATAGGAAAGTAAAAAATGATTGGCCTCTTTGTGCACATGCGGGACACGTGACACATGCATGGTGAGCGCCAGCATGGCTTCTAGCATCGCTAGCTGTTAGCCGGCGTCGGTCTGTGTACATCACATCTGTTTTTTTTTCTTTTCTTTTAATATCCTTCTATTATTTTTACTACAGCTAAAATCTATAGGCCATTCACACTTTTCTGAAGCCCTGCTGAAGTTTTGCTTTCAGGCACCAAATATGTATTCTTCTGTTACGTATAAACAGAAAAATTATTCTTCCTCCCCAGAAAAACAACACAAGGATACTAGAGCCTATACACAGTAATTTGTGCTAATCAGAGAATAAAAACAATTCTTAATAAAGAACAATGAAATACATTAGTGCTACCTGAAAATATATAATTTCAGTAATACATGTTTGCTTCAAAAGTAGCACTTCAAAACTCTGTTTAATACATTTTGCATGATTTCAGTTTCTTAACAGCAATCATCAACATAACACTACTATCATGGTTTTAATTCATATTCATTATTAAATAAATACATCCAAAATATAAGTGTATATCTATTCTTTAGTTTAAAATAGAATAATTTAATGTTAATAACTATATTAAATGCTAGTAATGTGTGTTTTATTATAAAAAAAAAAACAGAAACCTGTTGCATTTGGAATGATTTTTAGAAAGTTTGTTCCAAAGAGTGTGTAGATACCGTGAACAGACTATACTTTTACTATTTACCGTGAATAGGGTGTATGTTTTATGAATGTCCCCCACTGTTTAGGAAATGTTTCAAGTCCATTAATATGTAAATAAAATATAAAATTACTGTAGTATTTTCGTATTCTTATTGTGGTTGATTGTCTGGCCATTGTTACCTTGCTGCTGTGTCATTTGCAGGAAACGTCCAGGTAGTGAGACCTGCGTGTAATTTAAACGATGCAGAGTGTCCGCTGAATAAAACAAAACTTATTTCCTCTGAAAACAGGTAAGAGCACGTCATCTTGTGATGTCGTCAGAATACATTTTATGCACGTTAAACTTTGTCAAGTGAAGATTTCAGTGTGTGTGTGGGTGGATTTACCTTCTTTTAGTACACATTCTATGCTGTAAATCCGATGTACAAACATCTTTTTCGGTGCAGATTTGTGTTACAGGATAGGCCAGTCTATCAGATAAATGTTCTGTACATCTCTGAATATAAAAGTTTATGTTTGTCTAGGATTGTAACACTAGACCAATAGCGTGGTTTTAATTAGGCTTAACGGGTGTTTGGCAAGGGGTGTTGGTCTCACTCAGTGGCGGCTGGCTCTTCCCTCTTTGAAGCCGCGATTCCAGGCGGTCTACTCTCTGCTCCAGAATTGTGGATTGGACCAGCCGTATCTAGCCTCTGTCTAATAAACTAACTCTCTCAACACTGGGTGGTACTCCTGGCTGGTACGTTAGGATGGTGAAAAGTATACAATTATGACCGGAGCAGCCGTGACTGCTTGGTGTCTGAGTGTGGCGGTGTGGTCCTGTTCCACCTGCCTTTCCTTTGTAGGAGGTGGTAGTGCAGACCACTGTTTGCCAGCAATGTAAGCTTGGTATTGTTCCCTACGCTTGACGTGTGCCACTCAACTACCTAAATAATAACGATTACGACTCATCGCCAATTGTTCCTACTTCCACTACTACAGAAGGAGAGAGAAAATTTTCTACATAAATTGGTGACCGCCTACTCTGCCAGGCAACAGGAACCTATGAGCAGATTCTCTTGACCTGAAGGTTACGCAACCTGGCAGGCACCCCCCTCCCCCCTACTCGGCGCTGCGCTGAGAGCCTACAAGCCGCCCCCCACCGGACAAGGCCGAGCGTCGCCGATGAGGCACGAAGCAGAAACGCTGACCGACCAGGATGGTCACCCTCCCCGCAGCTCGCAATGACAGCCTACAAGCTTCACCTACATAAGAGCGGACGCTTCCAGGCTCGGGCAGTTCATTCTTCGCAAACTCCCTCGTGACATCCCAGAGCACTAATTCAGTGCTGGGTCCTCCGGGAACTTCGGAAGTTTCGAGTAAGCCCCCAGTGGCTACTCACCACACGTCGATATCCATTGAACACGTACACATATACTTAACTTCACTTTGTCTCCTCAAGACACCCATTCCTTAGCCAGTTTAACATTAAATACTTTTGCTTTCGCCTAGAACCAGTTACTCTCCTTTTTACTAGAACCAGGTCATCTACACCGGAACCGCAGTTACCTTCAGCTCTCCACGGTCTGATAGGAGGTAGCACAGGTCACGTGTTTATTGAGTGTCTAATAAACACCCATTGTTGACTACCCTTCTGCTTTTCATTTACAGGGTACTTGTCTGTGTGACGGTCGGGAACAGAATACAACGTGCACCGCCAAAAGGAACCCAGAGTACTGACATCCACATTAGACGGCTACCTGTTTCTTCCTAACCCCTGAGCACTAAGATAGTGCTGAAGTGACCTTAGCCTTGCCGCTCAACCCGGTGCAAACGCACAACCAGTAGAGGCTTGGTGGCCCACACGGCTCCACGTCCCTGATCAGTCCGCATGCGTGGGGGATCAGTGGGGACTCCTATCGAGCTCGTGCCGGCAAGTCACTATTGGGCTACACTTTAATTGCTGTTTCCGTTTTAGTGCACTGCGTAGGCTGTCAGACCGGTGTGCCCTATGCCTTACAAGGTGAGAAGTGGCAAGAGGCTTAGAGAGCAATACCTGGCTCACACTGCTATCAAAACGTGGATAGTACTACCACATCCTACACAGGACAGGCAGGTGGAACAGGACCGTGCTGCCCAAGTTAGACGACAAGCAGTAGTGCCTGCTTTGGTAATGGTAGTCATCTTCTCACCGTTGATTCACATTCACCCTTTGTACCATCCAGTGGTAAGAGAGTCGCTAAACAGAACAGAGGCCCAATACGGCTGGGTAAACCCCAACTTCTAGCTGTGAAGCCTACGACTGAAATCGCTGCTTCAGAGTAGACCAAGCTCGCCGCCATTGGGTGAAACACCCTAAACGATGGAATAAGAAAGCAATAGCCAACACCCCATGCCTCATACCGCAGAACCAGTTTTAACCACCCCGCTTTTGGTCTAGCGGAAAAATCCTAGACATACGTTTCAGTCAGAATTAATAGGCACGTGTCGAGAGATTTTCTGGCCCCCAACGTGGGGCGTCAGACAAATAGCTGTGTGTAGTGAACGACACGAACTAGACCAACCATACCTTGAGAACTAAGGGTCGAAACAAAACAATCAAGTGCACTTCGGGGAGTCTACAAATACTCTGTGGCGCCCTTAAACCCGAAAATGTCAGACTCTGAAGTTAATGCCGTCTCTGGCGAGAACCACGCCAGTGAGCCCGATAACCACTGTAGCCAGACCAACTGTACCGGCAGCAGCACGCTGAAAATAGAATACCCATACTGTGTTAAGTGGTTTCATTATGCTTGCATAGGCTGGCCTGAAGAGGCAGGAGTTACCAACGGACTAGAATACCACTTTGCCAAGTGCCGTCAACAACCTACGAGCTTCTGCTATGAAGTTACGTGTCCCGGTAAAGGCCTGTATCGCATCAGGTGCACAACATGTAATGAACCCTATCATCATTATTGTATCGGGTGGCCAGATGAGCGCGTGTCTATCCCCGGAATGGCCCACCAATGTGAGGGATGCCGAAGAGAAAACATCTCTCATTCCCGCAGATCTAAACCTTCCTGAATCTATAGACAACCAGGCATGGCACCTGGCCATTCTGCAACTGGATGGTAAGACAACATTCAAATTACTGGCTTCGCAGGTCGGCCCCATGAAGACCCAGTAGCATTCAGGCAAGAATGTGAGAAAGGATTCAGAGAGACAGGCCTGCCGCCGAAACAATGAGTTGACAGAGCTCAACTACATCTGAAGGGTCTCACCCTTACCTGGTGGGAAAGATATGGGGAATTTCTAATGGACTGGGAGCAGTTCAGTAGCAGGCTAGCGACGAATTCACGGCGAGGAAGTGTTGGCTAGGTTGACAACTGAATTTTATAGTCAGACCGAGATGCCCGACGATGAAGCCAAAATCTTCATACGGAGGAAGGAACAGATGTTCAGATGTGTTTTCCCTGGTGTTGACGAAGCTACCGCCTTTCGTACCATCAGTCGAATGCTTTTACCCAGCCTTAGGAATGTCCTTCTTGCCACTAGACCTACTACTTCGGATGAACTGGTTAACCGAGGCCGAGAGGCAGAACCCGGAAGTTCGAGGTCCACCAGCGGCACCTATTAAGTGTGCCCCAGCTCCAACTGCTGGTTCTGCCCAGAGAACCACTGGAACAAGGACTGCCCTTGAAAACCAGAGGACACTGTCCTTCCATCCAACCGAGTTGACAAAAGGCAGTCAACGATTCCAGCCTAACAGACTGGGAAACCAACTCCCAATAGTAAGCCGGGAAACACCAACCCTGGGGCACGAAGCGGGCCACCAACCCCAGTACACAAGGGCCCACCCTCCAGGGACTAAAAGAAGAAGTACCGATTCCTGTAGCCCCACACATAGAAGTGGAGGTAAACAACGACAGGGTGTCCGCCTTGCTGGACCCAGCGGCCACCTGCAATTTTATCCGAAGTAATTTGTTAACACCATGCCAATTCGCCGAAACAAGACCGCAAACCAGGACAGTGCGAATAGTGCAACCAGACTCCACCCTAGTCGTAACCGGATGAATCACCTTGACGGTGAAAATACAAAGTATTGCTACACAGACAGATTTATTGTGTCACCAACCTGGGCTAAGGTTGTGTGACTCCTGGGTGAGGTACTCTTAGGAGTGTAGTAGCTTGGGAGGAAGGTCCTTGGCATGAGAGGTGGTGTGGCAGTACCATGCTATAGTAGCCAAGACAAGTTGCACTGCACACAACTCATTCAGGGTGGATTAAGCGTCTCTTATAGCCTCTCTCCACTCAAGGTGACCCAAGGCTTCTTGTGCCACCCCTAGTCCCGCAAATTGGGCTACATCGCTCGTTCCCTATGGGTTGCCAGTTTTCTCGTGACTGGCCAGAGGTATCTGCTGTGATAGTTGAACTGATAGATGGTACCAAGGCTCAACCACTTGGACCACTTAGCACTCAGCAGGCTGTTGAGGTCCAAGGTCTGTACTTCAACGAAGATGTACAAAGACATGGAATGGAGTGTGGCAGATGCCCCACCTCCCCCCCCTTACTGGGAATCGGTCACATAACACCTCGGTGGTCGAGGGAGCAATGGTTTGGTTGCAGTGATGAAACCGTGGAGATTATATGATATATGTGATATAAACTCTCCAATTTCAGAGCAAGGACTACTATCCCCGGTAAACCGTGACACCGGAGAGGCGTCCAGACTGCTCTCTTGTGCCCGGCCGCTGGGGTGGTGGCCATTCTAGGTCGTAGTAATTTCCCACCACCAAGGATGTGGCTCCCAGGGAGTGGAGTGTGACCGGCCTTTCATGGGGTGTAAGGCTATGTCCGGTGAGTTCTTCTCAACCACCTCATGTGGAAGGGACTTTCTCTTACCACTCCATTTGGGGGAAAATGTCTGCAATGAATAACCCACAATAAGGTTCTCTCTGATGACCGATCATTGGGTTGGACTCGTCCTGGCAGTGGTTAACTCCCTATGCTGGAGGAGGTCTGGAGAGATTCCCACTCTCGTTGACAGGCCGGGCAGTGAGCGGCAACCTGCTCCGGTTGTGCCCTGGAGAGGCACTAGGGGTATGGGTAGAACCCCGGCCAGACCACATGCTTGGTTTCTGAGTACGAGGATCTCAGAACCTCTCTCTTAGAGTGGGCAAGGATGTGCCGACATGCCAGGCTTGGGCTTGGGTCTGACCACCGGTTTCATTAATCCTGGTCTCTTTGCGGTTAGAGGACATGATTCCTTTTCCCCGCCTATTGGGAGGCCGAAGCTCGGTAAGGCCATAAAGCTAAGAGCGCTGCATAAAAATACAAAATACATGACCGAGAGGTCCACTGTAACTGAGTCACCAACCCTGTCCGAATTGATACTACTAGGGTGTCCATGGCCTATCTGCAATAAATGTATTCTAGATCATGGACAACACAGAGCCTATCTGAGAGAAACCAACCGGATCACAGTTAACTGGGATCAAAATCCAGATGATCTTTCGCCGATGCCCATCAACCCGATGTGCATTAACCACTAACTTGATCAACCAAAATTCTACCAATTAAAAGCCATATTAGATAACCATGCCAGAAATTCGGACAAGGAGGGCTGTTACGACAAACACGTTCTATTCAGCATGAAATATGGCCGACCATCGACGTACCGGTTTACAACCGACCATACCGAGTGTCAGCCCACTGGCGTGACCTCATTGTGGAGCAGGTCAACGACATGAAGGACCAGGGGATCGTTGAGCCATTGAATTCCCCATACAACTCCCACGTGGTCCTCATGCTGAAGAAAGAAAAGAAATTGTGATTCTGCGTAAATTACAATTCGCTAAATGAAGTCACCCACCCGATCTCTCCCCCAGCTATAGACTTGTCTTATACCCTACAAGACATTGGCAAGGCCAAAATATTCAGTACTCTCGACATGGAGTCAGGGTATTGGCAGATTGCAGTCCACCCGGACAGTCGCAAATATACGGCCTTTACAACGCCAGAAGGCAAAACCGTGCAATTCAACTCATGCCGTTAGGCTTGAAAAACGCCCCAGCAACGTTCCAACGACTTATGTCTGCGGAAGTGTTAACAGGATACATCAGCGCGTTCTGCTTTGCCTACCTTGATGACGTAATAATATATTCCAATAGTTGGGAGGAGCACCTAGGCCATCTGCAAAGAGTGTTGGATAGACTCAAGTTACACTGAATGACTTGCAAGCTGTGGAAAATCTTTTTCAGCAAGTCCTCAGTAGATTATCTGGGACACGTCATCTCACTGGAAGGAAACGTCCCGCAACACAGTTCAATACGAGCGATTGAAGAAGCGGAAGAATCTACGATTAAGCGACAACATCGATGGTACCTGGGTCTGTGTAATTGGTTACGAGACTTTGTTCCAAATATCGCAAAATACATGGCACCACTACACCCCCTCCTTGAGAGAGACACATGGCGATGAGGGATGGAGCCCGGAACAACGACAAGTGTTATTTGACTTGAAGAGAAGCTTCAGGAATATCCACCAACTCCACCAACCACAAGGAGACAAGCCAATTAATACTGCAAACGGACGCATGTCAGAATGGCCTGGGCACAGTACTGTATCAGCAAGACGAAGGACATCCACATGTGATAGCGTATGTGTCAACTTGCTTAAATGAAACCGAGCAGCGGTATCACATCAATGAGCAGGAGTGTCTGGCTGTTATCTGGGCCATGAAGAAATACAGGTATTATACTGAAGGTCAACACTTCATTCTACGGACCGATTCCAAAGCCCTCCAATGGCTACACGAGTCCCAGAATTCGAAGGCCAAGCTCGGTCAGTGGGACATGTTCCTTACTGAGTTTGACTTTGAGGTACAGCATTGCCCAGGAAAGGAGAACGACCTGCCAAATGTCCTGTCTTGAATCCCAACCACGGAGGAGAAAGCTGAGGAGGAAGAGGAGGAGAAAATGTCTTTTCCCTCTCTGGGCGAAAGAAGTCCAGAAGAACAAATCCGTTTTCTTCAACTGCAAATAACCTGTCAACAAATAACCTTAAGCCAGCAGGAGGACCCCGACATCCGACGCCTACTACGGGAACAACCCAAGCGATTTGAACTACGGGATGACATGTGGATAAGTAGCGGACAGCCCCATACACCTTGGAAAATCTGGGTTCCACCACACCGCGCCAATATATGCCGACACCACCACGACCATCCCCAAGCTGGTCACCCGGGTACTAGGGAAACCCTACTGGACAGTAAAACCCGTTATAATTGGACGGGATAAGCCGCAATGTCCGGCAGTACGTTAGCAACTGCATCACGTGTTGCCGTGGCAAAGCCTACCCGGTTACCCCTCCCACCACAAAGCCACGGAGACCCAAGACGGCCTGGACCCTCATCGCCGCTGATCTGATGGGCCTGTATCCATGAAGCACAAAAGGGAGCCGCTACCTTCTCGTGGTAACCAATCAATTAAAACAATCGGTAGAGGCATTTCCTCTACCCAGTCAAGAAACCACCCCAATCATACGGAAAATGGAGACTGAGATTTTCACATGGTGGGGATATCCAAAAGCCATACTGACAAACAATGGCACACTGTTTACGAGCCATCAATGGCAAACCGCCTTTCAGGAGTGGGGGGTAGAAACCTGGACTACTCCCCCCTACCATCCCCAAGCCAACCCCACTGAACGGAGGAACCAGGAGATCAAGAAGTGCGTCCGTATCAGTGTGGGTAACAATCACAAACATTGGGATAAACACATACCTACCATACTGTTTGCCCTTCGACGCTGAACGAATGAAGCCGTCGATACAGTCCAAGCGTTCTACTCCTGGGACAAACATTATGCCGACCAGGCGACTGGCAGTGGGAAAGCGAGCCAACCAACGTGCCTCAACCCAAGGACATCCGGCTAGCAGCCTTGACCCGCACCACACACGCCCAGTGAGCCCAAAGTGCCTAAATTCTCAAGAAATACCCCAACCGAAAACTGGGGTAAGCGAATTTAACCTAGGGGAAGCCATCCTTTTGCGAAGTCACCCTCTGAGCAAAGCCAACAACCAATTCAGTGCTGGCCTTGCTGACAAGTGGGAGGGATCCGTACCATATACTAGGTAAGCGAGACAACATCTACTGGGCCAAAGATATACGAAGACGAATACGGAAGGCTACCCGAGGCCAGATACGACCCTACCCAGGGGGAGACACCGAAGGAGATTTCCGTTGCCAGTCCGAAGATGAAGATGAGCCCCCACCCAAGAGGGTTGCTCCTGATACCAAACTGGGACCCGTGCCAAGATCTGAGCCGACGCAGCTCATTGTTAAAATGGCTCCTAGTTACATCGCCCCATGGAAGCCAGAGGAAGAATGATGTCAAGGTGCATTTTCTATCAGATCAATGCCCTTGACACCATGCAGCTATGCTGAGAAAATCGCAACCAAATACGGTATAGCACCCTCTGGCTGCTCCAAAGTGTCATGGCGGAGTCCGCGAGACCGAGAACTCCGTCAGACACCCAGCCGATCAAGCCGAATTAGGGAAATATCAGAGGCTCTTTCGGCAAAAGGGGTAGGAAGTGCACCAGCACCTACATCACCACCCAGTACAACTCCGAAGTCAGAAGTCAAGGCCATACTTACTTCAACGAAGTTGATCCCTGGCTCCGACGAGGAAGAACCGCTCGGACAAGAGTGCTCCGTCCCAGCAACAACCTGCCATTCAGGAACACCTGCCTGTCGGGATGTTGAGCTGACATACCGGAAGTGCTCTGCCTCAAGAACCTGCTACGCAGGAACTCCTGCCACTCTGGACGTTGAGCTCGGATAAGAGTGCTCCGTCCCAGGAACTACCTGTCACGCAGGTAGACCTCCTAGCCAGGACGTCGAGCTCGGATAAGAGTGCTCCATCCAAATCGCCTGTCACACAGAAAACTCTGCCACCCGGGGCGTCGAGCTGCAACAGACGTGCTCTGTCCCCAGGTCCTGTGACGCAGGAATACTCGCAGACCCAGACGTCAAGCTGCCACATTGGAAGTGCTCCGCCCCGCCATCTTGCTACATGAGAGGTCACTTTCATTGAGAACGTCGATGCCACCCACTACCCCTCAACAGGCACATCACCTGCAGTGGGAGTCGAGGTGAATCTCCCTTCCACTGCCTCGCCCCAGAACCTGGCTACCGAGACCATTGATGCCGCCCACGACCTGGTACCACGACGAGCTGTGCTACCCACAGTCGGGGTGGAAGGCTTGAAACTCCCCCGCACTGCCTCAACGTCCCTTGAACGAGTGCCCTCATAATTTGTTGCGGCAGAAGCAGACGCCACGACGCCCCAGGCTGCTCCACGATGCCTGATGCCCCCACGTACCGCCAATGCCGCTCATACGCCTGGCGGGTACTGTGAATCACCATGCAGACCCACAACCAGGTATATGTGGCCATACCCTCTGCACGCTGCCCTTCGCCCGAGGGAGAGGCCCGCTAAAGGTGAGACCGAAGATCACCAGTAAATACACAAATATTAAAGGCAGTGTAGTAGCCATAAACCGCTACTACGATCACGTGGCAAAAGGACTCATTATAGATTGGTCACTTGTACCACATTTAATTTAGTCGCAAGCCAAAGACAGTTACGTAAACAGAACAATCACATTTAGGATAAACTAAAAAGTATCCGGTATAAATACAAGTATAAAGAACCAATGAGGTAAATGCACTCATAATTAGTCACTTGACTATGTGCTAATTAACTTTTTAATGCAACCGTCTGTACGTCAGTAACTTTTATAGACATTTTACACCTTGAGGTTCAAGTGTTTCAGTGGCCGACAGCGCACTTAAGTTGGTAGCATTACGAATGGATGCTCACCACAGTGACAGTAATGACTACCATAAGTGCATCAGTAAAGACGCTCACCACAGTGCCAGTGATTAAGATGAAAACAGAGACTTTGACATTACAATGACATTTATTTTATTTTTATTTTTATAATGATCATCCATAAATCTGACTTGATGTGTAGGTAAACCTATAAATGTCACCATATGTTTTGAAAGTGTTTATGTGAAGATCGCTTATATGAATAATGTCGTCGTGTAAGAGATTGTTTTCAACATGGACAAAAGTGAACATTCCTTAGGAACTTACCTCGAACATTCCAACAAAGGTACACAGTGTACATATTAGCTGTTAGACCTACAATATAAGATGGAGTACCGCAAGGGATTGCTAGGTTAATTTTTTTCTATGCTTTTTAGCATTAAATCTGATTTGATGTGTAGGCACACAATTAAATATATTAATACGTTTTGAAAGTGTATATGTGAAGATCGCCTACAAGAAAGAATGCAGTTTTGTAGGAGGATATTTTTATATATATGTTTATATTTGTATGTGCTTTTGTTTGCAATATCTTGTGCACTTACGATAACAACCAAAGACTCTGAGCGTTAAAGTTGCCTAAATCTGGTGCAAGATATTTTTAACTTCCAATTTTGAGTGTTTATGTCTATTGTATTAAGTGACCAACGTGCTCACAATTTGCAGCGATAGTCATGCATGCAATGTACTTGCTTTGTATTCGTTTAGCCGGTCAACCCAGGTGTTGAAGGGCCTGTGGTTGTTTACCTCGCAATCTGTCACACATAACTATTTAGTTTGCTAACAGACACAAAGGTTCCCTGGAAAGATTTTCCTTTTTTCTTTTTTAACTCACTGCAGCAAGCTCCAGGATAGTAGTGGCGTTTCCCCACCTTCCGCAAGTAAGGTTTGTACATATTCTAATTCTTACTTTAATCCCCTCGTTTTGACATGCCATTGTTTTATATAATTTTTCTTTCAGGTTTTTATGTACGATTCCATTGTAATATCCACCAGCGCTATCCTGGTTTTTGTCAATGGCATTCATATAAAATGTAGGCTGGTGGGACACCCAACACATGCGGCTTCCTAACCCCGTAATCTGTGCAACACTGGGGGAATACACACACATGCTGCATCAGCAAAGCCCAATCACCAGGGCGAGGGGTAGAGACGGACGCTACCTGAAAGAGAGAGAGAGAGAGAGAATCAAGGTCTCCAGTTGGCCGCCGCCACTCCACATGTTTCACTTCGCCAGCCGGGCAACCAGAGCACACAGAACACGCGCGGCTACAGCGACCAAGCACCCCAAACTTAAGGGTCTCGCCTACCTGTTTACAAATTTTTTTTTTGTACTATCTGCCTCATCACGTCTACCAACGCCTACCCAGACCTTCTAGACCTTCCAGAGAGGGGTCTACGCCTTTCTCCGCCATCTTGTCCACAATGAATCTTCATCGCAATGGAGGGGGATGAATTGACGTGTGCCGCTCATACAATTAATCTAATACGATTATGACTCATCGCCAAGAGTACCTCTTCCACCATTACAGACATGAGTGATACGTTGCCTACCCTACAGGCAGCAGAAACTTATGACAGAATTCTTCTCACCTGGAGGATATGCAACCCGGTAGGCACGCCCCCCTCCCTACCCGCGCTGAGAGCTTACAAACTGCCCAGACCTCGGGAAATGCCGAGCGGCACCGACGAGGCACGAAGCAGAAACACTGGCCAGAGTTTTCCCATGACAATCAAGGCAGACGGACGTCACGCCTCCCCCGCATCTCGTGCCGGTAGCCTACAAGCTTCCACTATATAAGTCAGGACGCTGCAGAGCTGAAGGTAATTTGTGTTCTGTCTCTTGCGACATCCTCCCACATCAATCCTGCCAGTGCTGGGACCGCCAGAGATCTTCGAAGCATTGAGTACGCCCCCTGCGGCTACTTCACTGTCAACGACCAGGCAACCCGACAACCAACGAACACGCTTACCAACACGTTAATTTCACTTTGTCTCCTCAAGACATCTTTATTAGACAGTTTAGAAGTATTATATATTTTCTCGTTGAGCTTATTCTTTCCCGTTCTCCATTAAAACATGATCACCTACACCTAGCCAGCATAGTAACCCTCAGCACTCCATTGCCTGGTAGGAGGTAGCACGCGTCACATGTTTATTGAGACTCAATAAACATACTGTTGTTTCCTACCTTTGAGCTTTTATTTCTTAGAGTATCTGTCTGTTTGCCTGCTAGATACGGGTTGCTACGTACACCTTTGACAAGGACCGGAGCATTTCTAACTACCGAATTAACTTCGGTCACGGACACCCTTCAGGGGTCCGTCATATTTTCACACACCCATTATACGGCCATCTGTTGCTTTCCAAAGTACCACAACAATGCTTCCAGTGCTGGTAGAGAGGAACAGAGGAGCCACAACCACTGGTAACACCTTCACCCAGAGAGGGGCGACAGTCTCAAGTTATTGCCTTATTCCACAGCATAGCTGTCAGTACTAGGATATACCGTTGCTTGAGATCTGCCGTCCATTCCTGTGTGGACGCACATTCTGTGGCGGCATTGGTGACCCAAACAGCTCCCCGTCTCTGATCAGCCCACCTAGCTTGGGGGATAAGTGGAAACTTTACAGAGCCTGGTCAGCAAGCCAAAACCGGACTTACACTGTAAATTTTGTTTAGTTCGTTAGTGTCTAGGTGTACCCAGTAACCTGTGAGCAGACACTCGATTCCATTCAGCCAAAAGAACGACCAAAAAAGTAGGGAGCGACATGCAGCGCTCCTTGCCGCCAGACAGTTGAGTGCACTTCATCAACCCACAACGGACAGGCAGGCGGAGCAGAACCACGTCGCCCAACTCAGACACAAATCAGTATCGACTGCTCCGGTTGTGGTATTATTCGTATCACCGTGTATATGCATTCCCCCTTTGTGCCATCCCGTGGTAAGAGGACTGTTGACTGCTACGGAAGTTATATTTGGTTGGGACAATATCCACTTCTGGACCAATGAATCTCACCTGTGGAATCACAGTTTCGGTATGGGCCAAGCTCGGTATGTCTGGACAAAACCCACCATACCCACGGCACCCAAGAAGCAGGAGTGAGTGAGTACTCAGCAATACCCCTCGCGTATCGCAACTTATCTAAGCTCAACCACCCCGCTTTTGGTATAATGGACAGAATCCTCGACCACCGTGACTGTTAATATAACCGGACACACGTCAGAATATAAAAGTCAACAGAGTGGAAAATCCATTCCTATAAAATGACATTCTTCTTGTAGGCGATCTTCACAAGTACACTGTAAAAACTCATTAGCATATTTAAAGGTGTACCTACACTTGAAATTCTTTATATAAACATCTAAAACTACTAATTCCTTTGCAGGAGTCTTTCTTATCGTAGCCTAAGGCTAACATGTATTTCGTAGAAGTCTCTGTCTTCAACTAATCACTGGCACTGTGATGAGTGTCTATACGTGATACACTATTGGTAGTTATTACCGTCACTATGGTGAGCGTTTATAGGTAATACTACCTTGTATGTCGGCTGTCTGCCACTTGTTAGCGGTGAGTTGTAAAACGTTTGTTTTCACTGGCTTTAAATTACATACAGCTTAATGACTGGTGTATTCACAAGTTCAGTTTGCATATAGTCGAGTGTCTAAATAACTGTCTGTTGCCTTTACCTTACCGTTTCCTACACTGCCCCCACTTGATGACAGCTGGGTAGTCACTTTTACTGGATACACAATATTTAATCTAGCCTAAATGTGAGTATTTTTGCTTATCTCACTGTCCTTGACTGGTCGGCTAGATTGAATGTAACTTTGTTACAGATATATAACGAGTCCTGTAATGTTTATCGTAGTGGTTTACAACTACGTGTGTTTAACTTCATTGAGCACTGCACTTACTTGTGTTCGTCGAGCTTTGGTTTAGCTGGCCTGACCCTGAGACATAGTTCAGCATCCAGGGGGTACAGCCACGTGTACCTTGACGTAGGTCGCCACAGGGATTCTATTCTCGGTACCGGCCAGGCGTTGAGTCTGCCTTGGTGGCACTAAGTGGCATCAGGCATCGTGGTTCAGGACGTGGTGTCGTGGCGTCTGCTTCTGCCGGAACTGATAAAGAGGGCACAGCTACAAAGGATGTTGTGGCAGTGCGGGGGAGTGAGTCAAGGTCCTCCACCCTGACTGCACGGGTTCCTACCCATAGGGTAGGACGTTTCTTTGCTGGTGCAGGACAAAGGAGTTGTGGCAGGAGACTGCTCTCCACCTTACCTGCGGACGCATTCCTTCATAGGGCCAGGTTGTTGGAGGCATCAACGTTCTCTATGTCCAGGTCCCACGATGAGGCAGTGGTAGCGAAAGAACTCTTGACCTCCACTGTAGGTGTTGCTCCAGCTGAGGGGTAGTGGGAGGCGTCAATGTTCTCAATGTCTGTCGATACGGTGGCGTGTTGAGCGAGAGGTGCATCATGCCTCTCGTCAATGGTGCTGTAGTGTTGTTCCTGCGTTGCAGGATCGTGGGGCAGAGAACTCTTGGTGGAGCTCGACGTCCATGGCTGCGGGAATTCCTGCATTGCAGGTTCTTGGGGTAGAGCACTCTCGTCAGAGCTCGATATCTGTGACTGCGGGAGTTCCTCAACGTTGGGTGCTGTGGCCAACTTCGTGGAAGTTGGCATGTCCTTGACCACTGGCCCTGGCGATTCCTTCTCTTCTGCAGAGTTTGTGCTCGTGCTGAGTGCAATTTTCGGTGGTCTACTGGCGGAAAGTGCTTCACTCTCGGAGCCAGATATCGACTTCGTGGAAGTTGGAACGGCCTTGACTTTTGGTTTCGGAGTTGTACTAGGTGGAGAGGTAGGTGCTTGGGTGATTACTACCCCTCTCACCGATGGTGCTTCTGATTGCTCGCTGATGTGGCTTGATCGCAGAGTGTCTGACGGGGTTCTCTGTCATGTGGACTCTGCCATGACAATTCGGAGCAACTAGGGATTGCTTTATCGCATTTGGCTGCTATTTTATCAGATTGCTGCGTGGCATCGAGGGCATTGATCTGACGTAAAATGCTGCTTGGCATTGTTCTACATCTGGTTTCCATGGCGCAATGTAGTTAGGTGCCCTGTCAATGATATATGTCTGCTCTGGCCTCGTCAAGGGTCCTGGCTTGGTATTGTGAATTATCCTCATGGGTGGAGGTTCGTCCTCATCTTCAGATGGACCAGGTGTTTCTCCTTCGGCGTCGTTGTCCCCAAGTGTCGCATGCCTCCTGGGTAGGGTCGTATTTGGCCTTGGATGGCTTTTCGTATCCATCCTCGTACGTCTTCAGACCAGAAGACGTTTTCTCTTTTGCCGACAATAAGATACGGACCGTCTCATTTGTCAGCAAGGTCAGCGCTGAATTGGTTACTGGCCTTGCTGAGGAGGTGCGTCCTGAGTAGCACCGTTTCTCCTAGGGAGAATTCCCGTACCCCTGTCTTTGGTATAGGGTACTTCTCTCGAATATATTCTTCCTGAGTCTTTTGGGCAGTGGTAGTTCGGACTAGGGCAGCTAAGCCAGATGTCCTCGGGTTGAGGCATGTTGTGGGCTCACTTTCCCATTGCCAATCGCTTGGTCGGTGGAGTCTTTGGCCCAGAAGGAGTACACTAGGGCTTGTATCGACCGCTTCATTGATTCTACGACGAAGGGCAAACAGAATTGTTGGGATGTGCTTGTCCCAATGTTGGTGGTCGTTTCCCACACTGATACGGAGGCATTTTTTTATCTCCTGGTTCCTTCATTCAGTGGGGTTGGCCCGAGGATGGTATAGCGGGGTAGTTCAGGTTTCTACTCCCCATCCCTGGCAAGCTGACTGCCATCGTGAATTGAGTGCCGTTGTCAATTAAAATGGCCTTTGGGTATCCCCATCGTGCAAATATTTCCATTTCTATTTTTCGTATGATTGGGGCGGTTTCTTGGCTAGGTAGAGGGAAGGCCTCTACCTACCTTGAGAACTGGTCAGTTACTACTAGCAGGTAACGGTTCCCCTTGGTAATGCATGGGTAGGGCTCCATGAGGTCAGCGGCGATGCGTGTCCACCCCGTCTTGGGTCTCCTTGGTCCCGCTGAAGGAGGCGGCACTGGGTATGCTTTGCCACGATAGCACGTAACACAGTTGCTTACGTACTGCCGGATGTCGTGGCTTATCCCATCCCAGCTGTATCGAACTTTGATGTCTAGCAGGGTCTCGCTTGTGCCCGGGTGCCCAGCTTGCTCGCTAGTTGCTCGGCAGTCAGGAGGTTTCGTCGGATAAAGTTCCCTATTGTTGCCGAGTCAAGTAGCGCCAGCACTCTGTTCCAGTTTATCTCTACTTCTATATGAGTGGCTATGGGGATAGATGGTTCCTCATTTAAACCCTGGATGATGATGGGCCCTTGGTGTCCGGTGGTGGCAGCCTGCTTCACACTCCGGCTGCTGTGTTTCCAGTCTTGCTATCGGGAGTCGGTTTTCCAGTCAGTCTTGCTGGGATAGTTACTGGCGTTCAATTAACATTGTTGGGTGGAATGGCAGACCCCTCCAGTCTCCGGGGGCAGTCCTTATTCCAGTTGTTTTCTGGGCAGAACCAGCATTTTGGCATGAATGCCATGCGAGTGGTTGGAGCTGGTGCACTTTTAGGAGGTGCAACCGGTGGAGCTCAAAATTAAGAGACGGTCGATTTGGGTATTTTGAGACTATCTTGCACTTCGAAGTTTTGTTCTGCTTCTCAGGCTCGGTCAACCAATTCGTCCAAAGTGGTAGGTTTAGCCGTAAGGAGGACGTTCCTGAGACTAGGTAGTAACATCCGACTAATGGAACGAATGGCGGTAGCTTCTTCGACACCGGGGAACACGCGTCAAAACATCTGTTCCTTCCTCCGTATGAAGATTTCAGCTTCGTCGTTGGGTACCTGAGCCTGGCTTGGCTATAGAATTGAGTCGTCAGTCTGGCTAACATCTCCTCACCAGCGAATTCCGCAGCGAGCCTGTTACTAAACTGCTTCCAGTCAGTCAGGAATTCACCATATCGTTCCCACCAGTCGAGGGTGAGGCCTTTCAAATGTAATTTGGCCCAGTCGACCCATTGTTTTGCTGACAGGTCCGTTTCCCTGAACTCTTTTTTGCACTCTTGCGTGAATGCTACCGGGTCCTCATGGGGTCGACCTGCGAAATTGGTAATCTGTATATCGTTGTCTCTATCGGTTGCTGTATTATCAGGTTATGTCACCGGTTATATATAAATACGGGACGACTTGGATCTGCGGGAGTGAGAGGTATGCTTTCGTCGGCACCTCTAACACTGATAGGCCATCCTGGGCATAGAGACGCGTTCATCAGACCACGCTATACATAAGTGATGGTAGAGTTCGCTGCATATCGTGCACCTGATATGATTAATGCCTCGGCTGGGTCACATGATTTCATTTCAGATGCTCGTGGGTTGTTGACTGCAAGCGGCACATCTGTATTCTAATCCTTCTGTATCACGGGCCTCTTCTGGCAGCCTAGGCATGCATAATGGAATATCTTAGCACAGTATGTGCATTCTATTTGCAGTGAGCTACTGCCTGGACAGTTGACATGGCTACACTGTGCATCGGGTATGTCGTGCTCATTGTCGTGGCGTTTACCTCCGAGACAGACATTTTGGTGGCTATGGGTGCCACGTGGTGTTTCGTGGACTTCCTGAAGTCGTTCGGTTTCGCCGGCTTGATCTTTAGCTCTATGGGTCCTGGTTGGTCTAGTTCGGCCGTTAGCTGCGTACAGTTAATAGTCTGACGCCCCTCATTGGGTGCCAGAATATCTCTTGGCGCATGCCCGGTTAAGTCTGAATGGCATGTTTGTTTAGGATTTTAATGCTAGACCAATAGCGTGGTTTTAATTAGGCTTAACAGCGTTTGGCGAGGGGTGTAGGTATCACTCAGTGGCGGCTGGTTCGTCCCACTCTACAGCGGCGATTTAAGGCGGACGTCTCTATGCTTCAGAAGTGTGGATTGAACCAGCCGTACCTAGCATCGGTCTGATAAACTAACCCTCTCAAAACCGGGTGGTACTCCTGATTGGTACGGAAGTAGGGTGAAAAGTATACAATTATGACCGGAGCAGCCGTGACTGCTTGGTGTCTGAGTGTGGCGGCGTGGTCCTGTTCCACCTGCCTTTCCTTTGTAGGAGGTGGTAGTGCAGACCACTGTTTGGCAGCAATGTAAGCTTGGTATTGTTCTCTACGCTTGAGGCCATGCCTTACCTTATAAGGCATAGAGTAATGCGGCTTAACAATTTATGTGGTGCACCTTGACAAGAACAGTATCTACAGTGTTCACCTAATCGCTGCTTGCTGGCCGAGCTCGGTAAGAGTCTCCACTGTTCCCCCATGCTTTGTGGGCTGATCAGAGACGGAAAGCCGTGTGGACTGCCAAGTCTCTACTTGTTGTGCGTTCAGGCAAGTTACAAGCTATGGTCACTTCTCTTCACCTGGAGGGTACGCAACCCAGCAGGCACCCCCCCCCCCCCCCCTTTTCCGCACTGAGAGCCAACAAGCTGCCCAGACCTCGGGCAAGGCACGAAGCAGAAATGCTGGCCAGAGTATTCCCACGCCAACCAGGGCAGAAGGCCGTTACGCCCTCCCCACAGTCCATGCCAGCAGCCTATAAGCTTCCACTATATAAGTTCGGACGTTGCCGGGCAGGGGCAGTCACTCTTGTTCCATCTCTCGCAACATCCCATAGGATTGCTTCCAGCACCGAGATCTCCAGAGATCTTGGAAGCTTTGAGTATGCCCCTTGCGGCTACTTCACCATCAACAACCAGTCAACCCAACAACCAGCGAACACGCTTACCAACACGGTTTAAATTCCCTTTGTCTCCTAAGACACCTTTATTAGAACAGTTAAAAGTATTATATATTTTCTCGTTTAGCTCATTATTTCCTGTCCTCCATTAGAACCAGGTTGCCTACACCTGGCCAGCGTAGTAACCTTCAGCACTCAATTGCCTGGTAGGAGGTAGCACGCAGCGCATGTTTATTGAGACTTCGATAAACATACTTTTGTTTCCTACCATTCGGCTTTCATTTCTTAGAGTACCTGTCTGTTTGCCTGCTAGATACAGGTTGCTATGTACACCCTTGACAAGAATCAGGGAATTTATAACAACTGAATTAACTTCAGCCATAGGCGTCCTTCAGGGGTCCCTCAGATTTTAACACACCCATTAGATGGCTATCACTACAGCATTGCTTCCGGTGCCGGGATATATCGTAGCTTGAGCCCTACCGCCCATTCCCGTGTGGGCGCACATCCACCTAGCGTGGGGAATGAGTGGAGACTTAACAGAGCTTGGTCAGCAAGCCACAACTGGACTGACACTATAAACTGTGTTTAGTTTGTTTGCGTCAGGGTGTACCTAGCATACTGTAAGCAGAAACTCAATGCCTTACGACCATAGGCATGGCCGTAAACGTAGGAAACGACACGCAGCTCTCCTTGCCATCAGACAGTTGAGTACACTTCCTCAACCTACACTGGAAAGGCAGGCAGAACGGGACTGCGCCGCCCAACTCTGGCACGAGTCAGTATTGACTGCTCCGGTCGTTGTATTATTCGTATCTCCTTGTATACGCATTCACCCCTCGTGCCATGCCATGGGAAAAGGGTTGTTGACCGGTACTGAAGTAAGATTCGGCTGGGACAACATTCACTTCTGAACCAATGAAGCTCGCCTGTGGAATCACAGTTTCAGCGTGAGCCAAGCTCGCTACGTCTGGGAAAACCCACCACAACCACAGGACTCAAGAAGCATGAGTAAGTAAGTATTAACCAACACCCCTCGCCTCTCGCCATCTATCTAAACTCAACCACCCTGCTTTTGGTCTAGCGGACAAAATCCTCGACTACCGTGACTGTTAATCTAACCGGATATGCGTCATGTTAAACTGTACTAAGTTAACAGGTGTCTAAGGGGAGACAAAGTGAATTTAATTAATAAGTATTAGTGTGTTCGCTGTTTGACTGGTTATCGAGATGGGAAGTAGCCACTGGTGCGTACTTAAAGCTTCTAAGATCTCCGGAGGTCCCAGCACTGATCAGTGCTCTGGGATGTTGCAAGAGAGGATGAAGAATGAACTGCTGGAGCCCCGCTGCGCACGGACTTATATAGTGCTCAAGGTTAGGCTGCTGCAGCAGATTGCGGGGAAGGAGCGTGACGTCCTGCTGCTGTGGCGCAGGAGTTGAAAATCTCTGGTCAGCAGTAGTCAGCAATGCTGCTTCGTTCATCTTCAGTAGCGCTTGGTTTTGCCTGGTGGCGGACGGCTTGTAAGCTCTCGGCGTGGGGGAAGGGGGGAAGACGCATGCCCGCTGGTTGCGTAACCTTGTGGCCATGTGCTCAATTTGGGTTTAGCTTGATTGCCACTGCCAGAGGCGGTAGTGTTGGCTTGAGGGAAGTCGTGCTAGTCACGTTATATGTCTGGGTACTCTGTTCTTTGCACCTTGCAATTTCTCTGTCCATGAGGTGACAGGGAGCATATACATGTACTAGGTGAAGGGGCGGTCTTAACTACACCATAGGGGGAAGGAGAGGGTAGTTCCTACTGCATGATGTGTAGTACAGGTGTAACTTCTAACTTCCTGACTCTTCTTGGGATGGCCAGTCTACCTCTGTGATCTCCTTACAGAAGACACTTCATGGACTGCCCAAGTAGCTCTGCAGCTTGTTAAGTTGTTTGCCACCCAGCAGCTGTTTGAGGAAATACACCAGACATTTATTCCCCACAGTCTGTGCTAGTTGCTTGGGACTCACCTAGTGGTTCCAATCTCAACCGCCCACTGCTGAGTGATAGGCATGTTTCAAGCCTCCACACCATGACTGTGAAGTCTCGTAGCTGCTCATCAACTTGCACACCTGTTTTTTTTTTTTTTTTTTTTATTAATTTGATTTTTAAGGTTGGACATTTATTTTCCTTTGGTGCACCCAGGTTTTGGTGTCTGCTATTAGTAGACACTTGAGTAACTTGATACCAACCTGGCACAGCCTCATTTCCAAATAAACCATGCATATTAAAACACTGGGGCTTAACTGGATTACGAGATGACTCTTGGTATGTGCGAGACACAACCATCCTGATTTAGGAATGCAGCCATGTACTCTTTTATTTGATCTTGTCTGGTACTCCATTCTGCCAACATGCATACTACAGAACCTTCTTACCTTTGTGTGTACTAAAGATGTCTTGCTATGTCAGATCTCCAGAATGGTCACATTCGTTTGTGCACAAAATAGTTCTCACTGTACCCGACTTTGTGCCCTGTCGGAAAGCTACTAGTCCGGTACTTTACACTGGACGACGCACTCCAATACCTCGTCTAGGCTAGAGACAAAACCCTGCCACCGGGTGCGCCTGACCTAGCATCCACCAAAACGCCTCTCCATGGTGACGGCCTCTCGCAAGCCACAAAGCATCATGCGTCAAAGTTTTATTTCAGTCTTCAATTAATACTTACCAATGTTGTCAGATTTTTCAAACTATTTTAACATTTTATATTAAAATAAAAAATAATAATATTAATAGTAATGAAAAAGACTTAATTTTGTAACAAAATGAAGAGGTTTGCTATTGTAATTTACTGTAATAGGCTAACCATTATTACAGTTTTTATATTTTGCACTGAATTTTTAAATTTTTGAACTTATATGTGAATGTTTATCTCTCATTTAAGAAGTACTAGAAAAAAATTATTTCACTTCTTGATGACACTTTTTACATTAGTTTCTTCATCAACTACTAAGTTGGTATGATTTTTTATTTTTAATGTGTTGAAAGATTTTTTTTTCCCAAATGTATTTTCCAAATACACGGCACATTTTTTTAAACAAATTTCTCTTGATGTTTGTAATAATTTTTTTTTGTTTAATTTGAGATGATTTTAAGTTGTTATAATTGTTGTTATAGTCCTCAATATATTAATTATAACAATTTTTATGTATGTTTATGTTTATTTTTAGTATGTGTGATTTGGAGAAATTCAGTATACTACGTACTTCTCTTCACTTTGTTCATGTTGCCAGTAATACGAGATAATGACCTTAGTTATCTGTGGTGATGGACCGGAGCATGGCCTGTGTAGAGAGCAGGGCATAGGACCTGTCTGCTAGGCACGAAGTCAAATGCTGCTTTCACTGTCTGGCGAAAGGGTGGGCACACTGCCACAGGTTCACCTGACTGGACGATGGCCCGGGCGGTCTGCTGTCCCACCTGAGGTAGGTGTGGGAGGCTGCTGCTGCTTGTGCTGCGGCCTGGTGCTGAGGCGGTGTTGCTGTTGCTGGAGCTGGTCGGGGCCCAGGCTGGGCTGGTGGTGTGGTGTCCCTCGAACCAGCGATTCCGAAGGGTATTTCCTCATCCCTGCGGATAGCGACAACTATCAGGTGTTGATACTCGATGGTCTTAATGACTGCTGGAAATAAGTGTTAGGAGGGAGCAGGGATGTGAAGCCTCTGCAGCTGGCAGGCAGCATGAGCTCTGCCCCGTGGGGATAGGCTGTGAAGTGCAGGTGGACCTGGATTACAACTCAGGTTACTTTTGGAGGCGTTAGCTGCCCTTCATATTTTCTGCTGAGCGCCACTATTCCAAGTGTATGGTACAAGGAAGGTACAACTGCCAATCACGCTAGAATGAAGCAGGTGATGATGGTCCCTAGCTATGTGTACTTCCAAGGCCGCAGCCATACAGGCAAGAATCGTACCCTCTGCTCCTTTGTCTGGCGCAGTTCAGAGCAATGGATACAGAGTGATGGGTTTCCTCAGGCTGCACGTTAACAATGCTTAGGTGTGGCATCCAGAAGGGGTCAGACCTCCAGGACCAACTCTTACTCCCTCCGGCACAGTTCAGAGTGGTGGATGGAGTATAGATTCGCCTGGCTGACTAGCCGCTGTGAGGATGTCTGTCTAGTGTGGGTGGCTCTACCTTACTGTACACTTGGTGCACAGTACGGGTGGCCTTCTAATGGGAGTGTGGTTGAGGTACATGCGTCCTGGTGAAAGGAGCACATCAAACCACTACCAGAGGTGGTTGCCGCAATTGCCGTTACCAGCAGGGGTAAGGCAAGGAGTGTTGACGGCATCTTCGGCAGCTGGTGTTGAAGACCCTCTGGAAGGTCTTGAAGGTGTTGGCACAGTCGCTGAAGAGCTTCTGGTAGATTGTGAGGACATGGTGATCGGCACAGAGCTCTAGCATTAGGAATGGTAGAGTGCGCTGCTAGCAGTGGCTTCCTCCAGCCCTGTTCAGCACCCCTCAAGCTGTCTGCTAGCATCGCCTGTTGGGGTGGTTCTCTGCTGATGGAGTGAGTGTCATCCCTTGATACTGGTGGTGCCATCCCTTGTCGCTCTGTAAAACTACATGATGTAGGGCAGTAGGCTCGGCTGATAGTACAGTCTCCCGTCGGTGAGGTTGATGTGATGTCTGACTTAGAGTGAAGAGTGAACAGTACAAGATGGACGGACATGTCTGTAATAACGCTTCACATTGCAAAGGGCATATCCTGTAAGCGTGTGACCAGTCTCCAGTGCTATTGTAACCCCGCCTTTGTTGAAGTGAAAGTATGTTCAGATGAGGCGAAGTCGAGTGTGTGGTAGAGTCAGATAATGCATCATGCGTTAATTTTCCACACATTTTTTTAAATTTTTGTTAGTAATTTTTAAAAATTAATTTTTATTTTATATGCTTTTATATAAGTTGTTAAATTATTGCTTTAAAATAAATAGTATAAAATCTAATTAATTTATGCTTTTTTGTTTTATGTTAAATTTGAAATAATTATTTTTATAATTTTTATTTATAAAAATTAGAATAAAATAAATGAACTGCTTGTACAAATAAATAACTCAAAATTAGTTTTAAAAAATTACTTTTTCAGTTTTAAATTAGTGAAAAACTTAAAAGTTGTATTTTTTTAACTGTTGAAACAGGTTTTGGTAAAGAAATACTTATTTTATTTTGAGTGATCAGTAAAAAATTTTAATGTGTTTCTTTGACATATTAAAAAGTTATTAAAAAATCTGAATTAAAAGTTATGAATAAATAAACTGTGTATGTCACATATTAAGGCTTAAAATAAATTAGAATCGTCAAACCATATATAATTAAAAAATTTTGAAAATTTTATTTCTTTATTATATATTTAATAATTAAAATTAACACTTGTATTTGTTTAATCATTATATTATTGTAGTAGTATGTAATGTCTGTGCACTAGTTTAGACTTCTTATAATTTTTCATTTTGATGCACGATGTCCTGTGGCTACTGGAGGTGTGTCACTAATCCTAATGTTTTTGATGGGTGCTAGAACAGATGCACCTGGGGTAGATTTGGACTCTAGTCCTTGCGTGCTACTGGTGCATGACCCATGTATAGGACTGGACTGGTTGCTTTTTAGTACTGTGAGTTAGATTATTTAGCATTTTGGCGGGACCGCTCTCAATGGTATACCTGGGCAACATTTGACCTGTTGAGGTTGCTGGGTTTTGGACCTGGGGTGAGTTCCGGTTTCCGGCGTGCTGGTGCGCAAGTGCTCGTAGGTGCTTGTTGTCGCAGGTGTTGACTGAGGGAGTGGGGTTGCCCAAAACCACAAGTGGGATAATCAGTGTGCAGTGTCTCTGCTACTCAGATAGGCTTCGAAGATGCGGTGTGTCGAGATTGGTAAGAGGAGTGAAGAGTGTTAACTCATAGTCAGGTGTGGTTGGTCTCTGACGGAGTGCTGCTGCTTGCTCCCAGGAACTGAGGTGCTAGAGTCCAGTGGGTATTGGGATAGACTCCGGCTGGTATTTAGAGTTTCAGCCCATCTTACCCGCCTATGGTTACTACTGCGATAGGAGTATGGCATGAGGTATGAGTAAGAGAACACTACTATCGAACCTCATGGAGGTGGAGCAGGTGACACTGTGGTCCTACTTGGCTGTACAACGACGTACCGCCTCCACTAACCCAATGTGGTATCCCTATCTCAGTACCCGCACCAGAAGTGTGGTGGATACGGAGAGTCAGGTCTCACTGGCTGACAGTCTTGATATGTGGGTGAGTTCCTCCTGAGGAGTAGTCTTCCCAACTCAGGGAATACTCCTTCCGGCACCAGAAGCATGGTGGAAAGAGTAAGCACCAAGCTGACCCCAAGAGGCGGTGTACCTAGAGTCGAGGCTCTACCGTTCTGTACACTGGGTGCACAGAAAGGGTGGCCGTCCAGTGTGTGTGTGTACTCTACTAACGTGTACGGTGGTTGAGGTAAATTTCCCAGACATCTGCTGTCCCTCTGATGGGGTTGATGTTTACAGGGAAAGGTACGACTACCGGAAAGATACCCTTAAGTGGATAAGACTTGTTTATTCCAATGAAGGAAATAAACAACGGTGGTGTAGCACTACCTCCTACCAGCTGGAGCTTACGGATGCTGGCCTACAAAAGACAGGTGAATGCGACCTATTCGTAGGCTAAACGGGGTAGGTAGACAAAGTGCTATGAAAATAACTTAACCTTGGCTATGCTACGGTGTTTGCCTTGAAGGGGCTGGAGGTGTCTACGTGTTTAACGATGTTAGATGATGACTGGTGAGGACTGGTAGAACAGTAGGAGTCTTTAGCACCAAGAGTGCAGTGAAGACCAGGAGAGGAGCAGATGGTTCCTTCAGCACCAGGCAGTGCGGTGAAGGAACAGAACAGACTGGCAATACAAGGGACATGGCCCACTATTTATACTCTGTCTGGCTCGCCCTTTCTCAGGTTGAAGAGGGGGTACACGTAGCATAGATCCTCTGGGTATGTGAAGTCACTGGTCGGTGCTGGATCCAGCAGCATGGCTTGCCGATTGTACTAGTAGAGCTATCTGGCGGCATGCTAAAGTACTTGGATGATCTCGAAGCATAGTCTCGGTGGCTTGGTCGGTGAACAGTACTGTCTGGTGTGGAGCGTCTGTCCTTTGCCTTGGGTAGACAGTACAAGTTATGACGTCTCATGGCGTGTACAATCAATGAAACTCCATGGAATTGTGTGGATGATTGATGCGCTCTGATGAGTAAAAGTCGAGAAATTATTGTTGAAAAGGCATCATGCATCAATTAAAAAATTCAACAAAGCCATATTTTAATAGAAATTTGCATGAAGAAATGAATGAAAATCGGTATTGAACCAACAACTTTAACTTGTACCGTTTAAAAAATATCATGGCGAATGAAGTAAATGTAGGAAATGTGACCTAGAACATACATATTATATACCACTGACATAGACAGACATTTAAAAATGATGTCTGCCAACACTGTGTCAGTGATGCCTGTGTTCTTCATGGTGCGGTAAGAGGGCATGTGCTGACGTAGTTGTGTTGATACAGGATTGCAGCACACTGCGGTAATGCAGGGACCAGTGGATCTGCAACCCAACGCTGGAGGAAGGAGGCGAGCGAGGCGCAGAAACAGCGCTACCAACATGGGGACCCCAACGTCACATATGAAAACCTCAACATGGATTACATTGCACAGCTCACATCTGAGGGCTACGCGCAGGATGCTGTCATCCGTGCGCTCGGCATCACTCGCAACGATATTGAGATGGCGTGGGACATTCTGCACGAGTTTGCCACTAAGCAGACATCAGCGTGATCACGCAGCAGTGAGTACTGTGGTATGGTGGACCACACTTCTGCATTTTAGGTATGCTGTGTGTAAACACTGTGCCCGCAACCAGATACACCTTATAAGAATATCACTACGTTACAAATATTTATGACGACATGGTTTCAAGACTTCACCTTAACAAACAGTGCAAATTAATGTGTGTGATAGTTTCTTCAAATATCTCTTGAAAACTTTATTTTGTGTAATGCTTTGGATACTAGAAAATGCGCCTATGTAAAGAAAATAAAGGGTTCAGTTCCAAAGGAACAGTATGTTTCGTATATAGCAAGTTCATCTAAATGAAAGGCTTTATAATGTGCTCCTTAACTTAATGAATTTTGTCTTTATTTCTGTGTGAAATTGTTTACAGTAAGTATCTTTGTATGTCTATATAAAATATTGAAACATTCTTGGAATTGTGCAGCATGGCTGTCTGGTATTATTTTTGGTTATGTGGCGTAGGCCTTCTTATGTAAGGTTCCCACTTTTTTGACAGCCAGTACGTGGTAACATATCTTAAACAAAACTGACCATCACCCATATTCAAAATCTTGAATCAGCTGATGTGTGAACACATGAAAGTGAATTTCATATTGGCTATACTGACAACCATGTTTATGCACAACAAACTATGAAGAAATGTTGAGACAGGAAAGAGTTCTTAGAGAAATTATTAACATATTTACTAATAACAGCTGTTATTAGCATAACAAACTAAACTTCATGCTAAAATAATAACATGTAGGAGTTTAAAACATAATGCAAAACATTCTAACTGTTATGCCATGATAACCACAATTCACAATTATGCTCTCAAAAAATGCTAAACCAAATTTTCTGTTTGTAATAAAATAAACATAGCTCCTTATTTTTGTGCCATGCGGTGGTTGTAAGATCCTAGTTGTTAGTCTTATTAATCATACTAGTATGAGAGTTACAAACACGAGTTCAGTATGTTGATTACAATATATTTTAATTTGTTTGTAATGAATTTTAATAGCGACAATACATTCAGAACTCATTACACTATGACGATGTATAATATTTTATTGAAAAAATACTTTTAGCAAAACCATGAAAATATTACGTACCATCAGAAATAAGACTAATGCCATAATGTGGGTAATGTACCATGAACATTATGATATATTATTTGTGAATGTCAGGTAAGAAAATTGCGACTAGTCAAATAACGTTTTCGTGTGAACAAGCAGTGGAACTTAAGCAAATTCTTACCATTGAAGTGATAAGAATTTTCTACAGGAAAATACCTAAATAATTCCCTAATGTAAACAGCTTAATGACTAGGGTTGCCAACATTTTAGATTTGCCATAAGGGACACTTCCAATAAATAGACACACTATATATAATCCCAATGAAATTAAATTATTATTAAAAACAGTTTTAAGTAATACCAGTAATGTAAAACATCAGTATGGTAGTATACATCAATCAATATTTTCTTTGAATTTATATAACAGAAAAATATTACTTGCGTATAGAAAATTCATGTTTCACCAATTTTGTGTCTTCAAATTGTAATTTTTTCATAATTTTGAATTCTTACAGAATATTCTGCCATTGAGTTATAACAGCAGCATAAGTGTATATGTAATCACAGAAATGGTAAATTACTTACACTGGGTTTGCTTGTTAGTATGTATCCAGTTTATTTTGGAAGAATTCTGAGATATGGGACATATGACATCCCTTCCTATGTCCATACAGGATAATTCTTTCAGCCTCAATATATGGGAAATTCCGTACAATACAGGACAGTTGACAATCCTATTGACAACATTCAGTGTTGGGAACCATGTGGCAGTGGTAGGATACATAATACAATCTGTCAAAAAGTGGTAACTTTACACGAGACATACTTTATGCATGGAAACTTGTGACATCATTCACACTTGGGTTGCAGCCGTAAGCATAATGCAAACTCACACCTTTTATAAGGTTAGCAAATGCTGCTTATTTAAAAAACAATTTTGAATGTTTTTTGCTGTTATATTATTTTTAAGTAAAGGCTGTTCATGATAAAGTGAGCACTTTTGAAATCAACCTTAGAAAAACACTGTCCCAGAACGCATATATTATAATGGCCACACTAAGTGACATTTGCCCAGTAAATTTGGCAACGATGGGTGGAAAATAGTTCCATTTCTAAACATCGAATAAAAAGTGTTAGGTAACCATTTACGATAACTTAAATTATTTCTCTCTTTTTTTTTTTTTTTTTTTTTTTTTTAATCGAAGTTTGAAGATTAGCAGATTTACTATCATAAAAATTTCACAGTTTCACTTGAGCAACACGTGTATAAAGTGATGAGGCCCATGGCAATGTTAATGTTACACAAAGCGGAAGAATACATAATGTGCACACAAGTATATCTTAAGCAGGGCTTTCAAAAGTGCTCACTATACCAAGAACAGCCTATATTGATGTTATTGTTTCAAAATTTCAGTTCAGTTACACCAGCAAGTGAAACAAGACAACTGTTGGGTGGGTTTGTTATTAATTGGCCACGTGACGCCCTACGATTAAAGGAGGTACGTCACGACCGAAGTGTTTTGGGGGTTGCGAGGGCAGACACACCAGGGGGTGTGATTGACTCTTACTCACAGCGTGGAACAGGAGCCCGACCAGTATAGAGGACTGGTCGCGTGGCTTTCCGGCTGAGCACGAAGTCAGGGACGGCTGGCACAATCTTTCGCTTAGGTGGGACCACTCTCACTCTCACGGAGATACCTGGGCGGCAGGTGACCTGCGGAGGCAGCTGGACCTGCTGTGGTTCAGACTGTGGTGCGCTGGGGTTGGCCCCTGCTGAACCTGGCATGAAGGTGGGCAGCTGGTCACTGGTGCTGGCTGTCGTCTGGGTAGACTTGGTGAGCGGGATCCTCTAAAACCACGGGTTAGTTATACCGTATTATGTTTCTTGACCACTCTGGTACGCTAGTAGCTCGGGGTGAGTGACTCCAAGTTTGATTGGTGGTGTGACGAGATCTGATATGGTTGTTGGTGATGCTGGTCTCTCTAGATGGCTTTCTCCCGGGTACTAAGGTTCTCGAGTTCAGTTGGGCTGCGACTAAACTCCTGTTGGTGTTTAGAGATAGTATCAGCTCTCTCTTATGGATACCATTCCGACGAGAGAAAGGCATGAGGAAAGATACACAAATATCAGACCCATAGAGGCGGAGCAGGTAACGTTAGGTCCTACTCAGGTGTACTTCCATGTACCGCAACTGTCATGCCGAAGTCACCTCCTATCTCAGTATCCGGCACCAGAAGCGCAGTGGAAAGAGCAAACCTCAGACTGAAAGTCCAACCCCAAGGGGATGAGTAGCTAGCATGGGGTCTACCATTCTATACACCAGGGTGCATAGAAAGGGTGGCCGTCCAAGATAGGTGTGTGTTTACTGGTGAGTTTGGCGATTTGGTTAGAATAAAATTCCCAGTCACCTGCTGTCCCTCGAACCTCAGACTGAAAGTCCAACCCCAAGGGGATGAGTAGCTAGCATGGGGCTCTACTATTCTATACACCAGGGTGCATAGAAAGGGTGGCCGTCCAAGATAGGTGTGTGTCTACTGGTGAGTTTGGCGATTTGGTTAGAATAAAATTCCCAGTCACCTGCTGTCCCTTGATGGACCTGATGTTTACAGGGAAGGGTTCTATAACTACGGGAATAATATCCTAATTGGGATAAAATAATGTTTATTTTTGTACGGAAATAGACAAGGTTGTTTGTACTACCTCCTATAAGTGATAGTTTAACAGAAGCTTGCTACGCTGGACAGGTGGAGGAGACCTGTTTCTAAGCTAGTGTGGGTAGGTAGGAAAAGTGGCTATAAAAATAACTCGACTTTAACTTATGCTAAGTTGTATGTCCTTAAGGTACTGGAAAGTGTCTATATGTTTTACTTTGCTTGTGTATTAGCAACCTGTGGATCTCATATCTGAGTATGCACTCGTGGGATGTAAGTTTATTCATATGATGCGTTCCCGGTTAGACTGACTGACACGAGTGTCGAGGATTTTTCCGCTAGACCAAAAGCAGGGTGGTTAAATCTGGTTAGAAGGCGTGAGGCGAGGGGTGTTGGTTATAGCTTATTTACACCGTCGTTTTGGGTGTGGTTGTTGATGTGGGTTTTACCCAATAGTGGCGAGCTCGGTCTATTCCGAAGTGGCGATTCCAGTTGTAGGCTTCACGGCTCCAGAAGTTCGGGTTTGCTCAGCCGTATCTTGTCTCCATACGGTTTAGCAACCCTCTTACCACTGGGTGGCACGATGGGTGAATGCGAAAGCAAGGCAACATAAAGATTACTATTATCAAAGCAGGCACTACTGCGTGGTGTCTAAGTTGGGCGGTGTGGTCCCGGTTTCCCTGCCTGCCTGTCCTGCGTAGGAGGTAGTAATACTATCCACGGTTTGAGAGCAGCGTGAGTTAGGTATTCTTCTCTACGTATTTTGCCACTCCTCACCTTGTAAGGCAGACAGCACAACGGTCTGACAGCCTACGCGATGCACTTGGACAGGAACTGTAATTACAGTGTAACCCAATAGTGACTTGCCGGCACGAGCTCGGTAAGTCCCCACTGATCCCCCACGCATGCGGGCTGATCAGGGACGTGGAGCAGGTGGGCCACCAAGCTCTACTGGTTGTGCGTAAGCTCGTAGCGTCTCCCTGTGCGAAAGTGTTTTTAGAGGTTGGAGCATCGCTGTTTCTCCCCACCAGCACCGACTTAGTGCTTGGGGGCTGGGAAGAAACAGGTAGCCATATAATGTGGATGTCAATAATTTCTGAGTTCCTGTTGGCCGTGCACGTCGTACTCTGTCCCCGACCGTGAACACAAGACGAGTACCCTGGAAATGAAAAGCAGAAGGGTAGTGAACAATGGATGTTTATTGGACACTCAATAAACACGTGACCTGTGCTACCTCCTATCAGACCTTGGAGAGCTGAAGGTAACTGCAGTTCCAGGTGTAGACGACCTGGTTCTAATTAGAAAGGGGAGTAGCTGGTTCTAGACGAATACAAAATTATTTAAAGTTAAACTGAGCTAAGAAAAGATGTCTGGAAGAGACAAAGTGAAGTTAAATATGCGTGTACGTGTTCGATGGATATCAATGCGTGGTAAGTAGCCGCTGGGGGCGTACTTGAAGCTTGTAAGATTCCTGGAGGTCCCAGCATTGAATTAGTGCTCTGGGATGTCACGAGAGAGTTTGCGAAGGAATGACTGCTCGAGCCTGGCAGCGTCCGGATTTATATAGGTGAAGCTTGTAGTCTGCCGGCGCAGGCTGCGAGGAGGCCGTCTCCTGCCCTGGTTGGCGTGGTGAGTCAAAAAACTCGGGTCAGCATTTTTGCTTCGTGCCTCCTCGGCAGCGCTCGTCCTTGCCTGGTGGCGGGCGGCTTGTTGGCTCTCAGCACAGGGTAGCATAAAAGGGGGGGGGGGGAGGGGCGTGCCTGCCAGGTTGCGTAACCTTCAGGTAAAGAAATTCCGCTCATGAGTTCCTGTTGCCTGGTAAAGTAGGCGGCCGAGAATTCATGATGAAAATTCTCTATCTGCTTCTATGGAAGTGGAAGTAGGAACATTTAGCGATGAGTCTGAATTGTGGTTAATTAGTAGGTTGAGCAGCACACGTCACATGTTACAGTATCTCACACCAGAATACACACATAATACATACAATAAGTACAGACTTATGAAAGTACAAATTAACAGACATACATTAAGGTAAAATGAACACCAAGAGAACAGTAGTTTAGGTTGTAAAATCTCTAATTAAAAATGTAAAAACTATTCAACAGAATAATAATGATGAGTTTTCATGAAAATTTTGAGAGATTTAATGACTGTATTTTGTTGCGTGGCTAGCTTGTGGGATTGCAGTGCTTGGGAACATGTTAGGTGCGCGACAGTTTCCTTCGTCTTTGAAACTGGGTCTCAGCAGAGCTCTCGACTGTGAGTGAGTGTCCAACAGTCTGGTGTTATCCATAGGGCCTTGCTTGTATGTCTTGCACACTCCAGCAGTTTTCTGGTGTGACATTAAATTTAATTGCATTTTTAGTTCAATTTTTCACAGTGCGTGCAAAATGTAAAATGTTTCCAGCATTTGTTTCAAAATTATTTTTTTATGGAAGTATAGTGTTTGATGATTATGTAACTGTGAAATTATCAGTCTTGCTGTGATCATAGCGTGTACTACTTAAATTATAATGTAGTGTAAAGTTTTTGTCTGCTGTAAAAATTTTTAACAACCTCTATAGAGTAAAATATTTTATGATCATCAAAATAAGTTCACTTATTTATTGATAGTAGAGCAGCATCACTTAATGTGATGTAATATACTTTAAGGGATGAAGCCATTTTCCAGAGACTGCTGCAATGTGTGTATTTGTACAACATTCAGCATTCTTTATATATCGGTAGTTCCTCTTTGTTATGGGTACACATGTGTTGTCATCAGTTGCTTGTTTATTTTCTGTATTGTAATACCAGCACTGCTGTTATGAATAAAACACCTTAGTTATTAATTTTAAATGTTGCCATTCATTGATATAAAACATGGATTGCTTGTGAATTTCCATGTGCTTCAAAGATTTTGTTATGAAAAGCTTATTTGCATTATTCAACCCGCTTCCACCTTTCCAAATTTTAGGTGAGACTATTTTTATATGGATTAAAATCTTTAGATGTGTCAAAAATGTGTCAAAATCAAACAGCTAAGGAGTATAAAAGTTTTTTAAATGTCACATGTAGGTGTAGTGACTGCTTGACTGACAGATTGACTAATGTGAATTACGAACAGAATCTATGTATTTGGTTGCGGCTCTTGTGGGCTTTCCCCATTTTCCTGTGGGAAGCTGCCATCATCATCATCATCATCATCATCATCATCATCATCATCTGATCTTTCTATCGTGTAGATACATTTTCTCCTAGCAGACAACGTTGTAGCCAATCTGATTTTGTGCCATCCTCTTAAAGACCAAATTTTGCTTTTTTGCAAAATTCACTAAAGTTTTATAACCTTCATTATTTTCTTCTATTTGCAGTTTAGGGGACTCAATATTAATGCATAAATTAATTCTTTTATTGTATAAGTCGAGTCGGTGGGGCCATCACTTTTGGAAAATGCAGCATCTAATGTGGCATGCCCTGAGGGGCAGTTACAAAACTAACTATTGTCACATCTATTCAATATTTTGAACTAAATCATTTTAGCAAAAATATTTTTTTTGTGTTATTTTTATATTTTATGTTTGGTTTCCATTTCTCTTTCACTCCTGACATTCCAAAACGATTATGCAATAACCTTCAACATAATTCAGAAAAATATTTTATATTAATTAAATTTTACAGTAGTTTCAGTTACAAAATCTTGCATTAAGAATTTATTCATGTCGATAGGATTTTAGCTTTTTATACTTTTAGGCAAACTGCTGTTTACATGTTATTCAGATTCTTGAGAATACTTTTTTTATACATTACAATAATCAATTTTATCAAGTCATTTCATTAACATAGTCACAAAAAGTCATGATAATATTTGAGATTTAAGAAAATCACATCAAGAAGTAAAACAATTTAATACGAGTTACATCTTGCATAGTAGTCTGTTAAACGTCCATGTCTACTGCATTCCTTCTACTGATACAATAGGTTGCCCTTCCGGGATCCTTCCTCGCTAATTGTTTACTATCACCTTTCAGTAACACAGTACACCTGCTGTTATATACTTTATTAAGAATGTCTTCTTTGAGTGTAGAGCATTTTATTATTTTTATACATGTTTCATTTGCAAGCATCTAACATTGACACACATTTTGCAGTGAACGAGTGTTTTTAGATGCTTAATACGTAGTTGAATGATATACTTCAAACAAGGGGCCACATATTTAAGCTCATTTTCAGAATTTTCTCAACTTCCAGGTGAATAGTATGAGTAGAATTTGGCAGTCCGTGATATTTTTGAATTTTTTTAAATTGGTTTTTTTTTTGTATAATTTTCAAACTTCGCAATTATTTCAGTAGCACCTTTCGAAAACTACCAATATTTTATGAGCCATAAAAGTTTGTTTGCGTCAAACTACTCTTGGGATTCAGCTCAGATAATTATAAGTGGTTGTGTTGATACCAGAAATACGTTTGGAAACGATGCCACCTTATTAAAAAATCCTACAAAAAAAATCAGTGCAGCTAGTCTTAAAACATGGTCTACGTCTACTCAGGTTCTGCGATCATTGAACAAATATCAAATATCAGTTTTCAAATCCAGTGGTTCTTAATTTTCCAATTACTACAGTAGTCATGCCTTTTTCTCACTGCAAAATAATTGTTAATTCTCGTCTCCATCTGCTGCACACCGAACCAACCACGTTGATGTACATCAGTGGTGTACTGGTGGAGTGGAGCTACATCACGTGTGTTGTTAGTTTGGTGAAACTGCTAAAAGTATAATGTCATAGACTAAATGTTTTGTTGTCATAACCATTATACAAACATGATCCATTCACACTGGCCTTAGATACTTCTTTTAGAATATACTGTACTTGCTCACGTGGTTTGTTGTGAATTCTAAAAGTGCAAAAATTTTCTTTATCTTTCATTTTGCACATATCCAGGTAAGAGGGTGACACTCCTGTATTGATCGAGTGTTGGGAACTCTGGTTCATTTTTGGCGTGATTGTTACTCGTTCTTCTCGATGCCACAGCAATAACTTTGGGAAGACAATCATTCTGTTCAAATATGCATTGTTGTATTTTGTATGTATTTGTGTGTGCAGTACTTTGCTGCAGTTTTTCATTCTCATTTTATGAATGTTATAGTGTTTTCGTGGTGTTACTCATAGACTTACGCCCATAATTATAATGATACACTGTTATAAAAATTTGCATCTAGTCATTACACTTTATACAGAATATTCTGTTAACATGCTTTTGCAGAAAGTTTTTAGTAACATACTGTAATAAGGCTAGTCATGTATGCAGTATTTTTGTTGAATATTTTAATTGGAATGAGTATTCCATTGTAGTACTGACAAAGTGATTGCCATAAGCCGGCAATGTTCAGAAGAAAGGACTACCTAGTACAAACCTTGATGAAGTAGATGATACAGTACGTCACTGCAGAGCATTCCTTCAGTTTACTTCATAGATGTGCATTCCTCATATATCTGACCGCTTAAAAGCAAGCTAAACAAATATTCTTTAGCAAGCACAAAAGAAGGCAATACTAATTAGTCACCATCACTGTCATTTCTTGTGGATATGTACAGCATAGTGTGGAAATGTATATAATGCCCAGTTTTTCCCTTGAACTTTGCTTTATGGTTGCAGCACCCAAGACTTTATGTACAGAAAATATTTTCCAAGTGCCGTTTACAACTACGTAGATTGTAAATGTACTGTGGCTAAGTGCAATAACGTCAGCAGTTCTGTCGAGGGTGTAAAGTTGCATTGAAATAGGTAACATGCAGCCAATATTTTATTCATAGCACTGGCAAGTGCTTGGTTCAGCATTTTGTTTGTTGCTGTTGTTCAGTTTGTGTTATTGTGATAGCTGTTTTTATGTGTTGTTTTCAAACCATTTCCAAAGTGTACATGCTATTTTTGTGTAGTGTGTCGGGTTTTAAGTACTGGCTTATCCACAAATCACTCTAATTGTTTGCACTTTCTTGTACCATTTTGCAGATACATGGCCTATGAAATAAAGGAATAATTCTTGTTACATTTTACTGCATTTGAGAACAATTTATTAATGTTATAATTATTTGTTCTTAGCCTTATGTGCAATACATGACAGGTTGAGTCGCCTGCTCATTGTCTAGTTACTATGAATAACATATCAAAAGTACAATTTCTGAAACTGTTACCACATTGTCTTTTACAGGTACAATATACTTGCTTATTGTTTTCTGTGAAAATGTTTATTAAAATTACTCAGTTTTGTATTTCTGACTTCAGTTTGAATTACTGTGTATGTTAATATTGTATAAATCAAATGACAGTAATAATAAATGTAAAAGATAATTTGGTGTAATGGTCTTACAATGAAATTGAGTTTGATAGATTCGCAAAATCCTGTCTGCATGAATCCTAAAGTTCCGAACAACAAATTGCAAGTGCCTCAATGTACATCTGATTATTGGTTACGATTGCCGCAGTAAAATGGGACAGAACATTACAATCAATTAGAATGAATCCTACAAACCGGCTCATTTAAAATTTCTCTGTGCAACCCTCGTGTTAGATATGGTTGGAATAGGCACACAGGCGACTTATTACATTTTAAAAACAGCAACATAAATCACAGGTAGGTACTGACAGGACGGTACTTGCGAATAGACACATGCGCACACACACAGGTGACGCATGAAGTAGCTGGCCCACTGAGCAAAAAGTCGCAACCATGCATCCACGTGTAAAAGTGTGTTCGTCTCACTTTTGTGTCCATGTATAACACCAACAATCATTTTAGCTTAATTACTCAACAAGTGATTAGCAGTAATGGGTGTTCAGGCAAACACTTGTATTGCAGCGAAATGCGAGCAAATGTAGTATACTGGATTTCATTTTTTTTTCCTTTTCACTACATAAAAGTTCTGGAAATGGCTAAAAAATAAATTGTCACAAGCTGCTTTTATTTGGTGTCCTGCATTATCAATGTGTGAAGATAAATAAACTATTTCGGTTAATGTGTTCTCTTTCCATGTTATAAAAGTTGACCGCTGATCAACACCACTTACAAGTGCGAGAACATGAGAGTTACAAACGTGTTCACAGTTGCAACAGAACTCCTCTACTCTGCAGCTTGCAGGATCCTTGCAGTAACCTTGCGTAGCTTCCAAAATTGAGGTTGTTTTCTCTTAGATCACAGACATTTCTGTCGTATCTAGGCCCTACCATATTCCCTAATGCCATGCATCTATCTATGTGTGTACCAGCGTTCTTCTCAATCTCTCCCCCTCCAATTTTGTCTCCAACAACCTCCTTCACATGACCACATCACGCAGGTCTTCACTTCTCTGTCACCTCCTTATTTGAGTCTCGGGAACTTCACCTCACGTGTCCCCTTAACTCTTGTAAACATTAGGTATATTAAAATATGTATACCTGCTTGTATAACTAATTGTTTCTATAAACAAATGAAAACTTTATTTTACTGGTACAGTATTTCAATTTGGCAGTAAGTTTAAGCCCACATTATGTTTCTCTGGGAAATATATTTATTTTATAAAATTTGAAAACTAATACATTTTGATGCGTGATGCTATCTGGTTCAGGGTGATTATACTCAAAGTCAGAAACAGGGGACTTTGTTAGTGCTGGCGACAAGCACTCACTATGGGTGGTTTGGCTGACTCTGTTTGCATACTACGGGCAATCCTGAATATAACACAGGCCGTGTTGGATGACGGCTGGGCGTGAAGTCTACTACGGCATTGGCTATTGGCCAGGGTGCTGGTTTAGGGGCCTGCAGCTTACATTCAATGACACTTGGTTGGCTGATAGACAGGGCAGGTTGACTGGTTGAGCTCTGATTACTGCTGAGGCTCCAGGAACTGCTGCTGGTCTGATTGCTACTCCATGGGCTGCTGGAGGTTCTCTGCAGACTGGTATAGCGGCAAATAGAGAACCAAGGGCAAGGGCACACGAGTCCAACTGGAACCCTTTATCCACATTGAATGGCTGCTATTACTGGATGCGGGTTCCAGCTCTCTGGAACCTTCTGGGGTGGCTGAAACAGAGAAGGGGAGGTAGTCGGGAGGTTAAGACCCACCGACTTGCAGAGGGCTTGAGCTCATTCCTCATTTGGGGGGGGGTTTGGCAAAGTACCTTACTGGGCTGGGTGCAGCCCCAGGTAGACTAATAAGCAGTAGTTGCCTTCCTTTCCTTAACGTCCTTCCCACCTTTCTTGGTGGAGAGGGCATTAGGTGCAAGAACCTTATCTCAGGAGATAGGAGCAGGCGACGTGCATTCCCCTAGCTAATCATGTTCTGCCGTCTAGGCGCACCACAACGTCGTTGAGTACAACCTTATTCCTCAACCGGCAACACAAATGGAGTGGTGGTTTGAAGAGCGGGTTTCCTCGGAGGCGCTCCAATAGCTTCGATAGGTGAGCCCCTTGAGTGGACAGGTCCGACCCAGAGCCAACCAAGCACTCCCTCCAGCAACACAAACAGTGCGGTGGACGGGTGCAAGCTGGTCTGACGACTTATCCTCTCAAGTAGGGATATGACTAGTGGTTGTGGATCTACCATTTGGCACACGTAGTGTACCGAATGGGTGGCCGTCGAATGGTGTGTGTTCTTGACGTATGAATTCCCCCGTCCACAGGAGCTTGTAGTCCTACATTAGGCGGCAACCGAAACCCGGTCTCCTACTCCACTCTGCGGGACGTAGGTGTTTTCTATGGTACTCTGGAAGTACTCAAGGGAAAATGAGAGATCAGATACAATCAGAATGTGTTTATTCCGTGAGGAATAAGACACGGTGGCCCGTACTATCTCCTGTATACCCAGAGTTGACTGGATGTAGTAAACTACGCTGTCCAGGTGAAAGGGACCTGATTCTAGACTAGCTGGGGGCAGTTTTGACTAGGTAGCCAATGACAACGTTCCCTGTCTATGCTGTGTTCACGTGTCTTTATGGGACTTAATGGTGCCCATATCCTGAAGGGTGCATAGGGTAGCCATTTCAAGGGGCAAGCGATAAGGGTGGCAGTTGACTTCTAGAAGGTTTTTCAGGGGGAGGACTGCTGAGGTTCTGCAGTAGGTGGTGGTGACCTGAAGATCTCTAGGTGGTGTAGGTGGTGGTGGTCAGAAAGCTCTGGCGAATGAGCACTGTGGAACAGACTGTCCAGCTGATGATGTAGCTCTCAGGAGAGCCGACGATCAGTTGACGATTCCAGCCTCTGCGCGGGAATATATTCTGCTTGGATGAGGGCTTGCTGGCCCTGGTGGTGGGGGGTGCTATGTGCATCTTGGGCAGAGCTGATGGTGGCCATTGTTGGCATGCTACATCTCACAGTGCACCCTTGAACTTCCTTGGGGTGTAATTACCCCCAGTCCAGGGACAATCCTGAAGTTGCTCTGGTAGAAATTATATGCTTCCAAACCCCGTTCATTGTTGCTTATAGATAAAGTAAAGTTATTTATTCTTAATAGCCAGTAAGCGTCACGTGTCAGTTTTGATGCATGATGTCTTTCTGCATATAATTTAAATGACTTCTATTCATTAGTGCAAATGAACTGGCAGAAACTTCAACGGGGTTTGAGTTATTGCCACCAGCAACGAGATGCCAGAAATTGTTCTACCTACCCAAGGCTCCATGCTATTATATTTTATTCACCGGCCGAGTCACCGAAGCCATGCAGCGAGAAGAACCTAGTACAGCAGCACGCCTCTAGATGCCACTACCAGTACCTTCGCCGAGGCATGAGTCTGGATCCAGCGCTGGCCACTGACATCACACACACCAAGGATCTATGGCATGAACTTCGCACCTGCTTACCCCCTCTCTAGGTCAACCACCTATGCCATGCGAGCAAGGGGTTAGCCGCCGAGGAGTATAAATAGAGAGCCGCACCAGGGCTCGGGACTAGTCTTCAAGCAATTGATGTCTTGTCTTTTTCCTTCAGCGCACCTCTCGGTGCCACGGGAACCATCAGCTCCTACCTTGGTCTTCATCACACTCTAGTGGTGCCAAAGACATACCTGCTCCTCAAGACTTCACCGCACCTTCAGGGGTCGAAGATCCTTCTCTTCACCAGTCTTGTGTCGCAGCGTTCACCGAGACACGTACCGGACCCTTGTGGACGACAGCCGTAGTGTAGCCTAAATTCAGAGTTCTTTTGATAGCCACTTTACTGCCTACCCTGTTAGTCTAGGAGCAGCTAGCCTTCACCTGTGTTCATGTAGGATGTTCGACTTCCATTAACTTATGTAGATATGAGGTATTATTTCACCATTACAGTGTATTTCTGTCAAAGGAAATAGACATTGTTTTACCAACTTACGAGTCTCGCTCCCGTAGTCATAGTACCTCTCCTCATAAATATCAGGCCCGTACAAGGGACAGTAGATCACCAGGACTTATATTCTCTCTGTGCAGACATGTAACACCAAAACATAGTACCTACAATCCTGGAAGGCCATCCATTCACTGCACTTGTGTGGTGAACAGTAGAGCCACAACACTAGGCTACCGGTCCCTTAGGGGAGTGGACTGCCAGTCTAGGGTTTGCTCTTCTCATTGCACACTAGCGGTGCAGAGAGGAGTACTTCCTTGGGTCTGGGAGGATTAGTTCCTCTGGGATATTCACCACACCAAAATTGAAAGGCCATCCGTTCTCTGCACCTGGTGTAGTGAATGGTAGAGCCATGCATGACACTAGGTACACGCTCCTCTTAGGGTCGGCTTGACAACTTGGAGGTTGGTTTTCTCATCGCGCAGTAGCGGTGCCGAGAGAGGTACTTCTCCGGGTCTGGGAAGACAAACTCTTGCAGAACCTCATCTACGTATTGGGATGGTCCCCAGTGCTACGCCGCTCATCCAACCCCATATTTTAATACTGGAGTTGGAGGGCGGGTTACGGCATTGGCTGGCCACCGCTATACGCACACGTAATACACACCTCCACCTCAACTGCTCCACTTCTACAAAGTCCGATCAGAGGATTCTCTTTTCCCCATGGCATTTAATCATAGTGGTGGTGTTCATAAGAGGGTTAAACGATTAAAGACTGCCTCAAATTATCCACGAGAGCTTTACCGCCTCCCGGCCGGGTTCGCATATCTCAGTCCACGAGAACATTTGAACCGCCAACCAGCATCACTGAGGGTTACCATCCAGTCGTAAAGACCTACCTCAGTGGCCAGGACATAGCACTAGGACACATCACCTGCGACACGCCGGGAGAACCAGGAACCTCAGTAGCTACCGAACCCCGCATCACCAGGCCGACCAGCACACCCATATCAGAAGCAGCTCCTAGTGTGTTGTTAGTTGCACCACAGCCACCACTGTCAAGCATAAGTCGCCCAGGTATACCCGAAAGAGTGATCCCGCCGAGGCGGAAAGCAGTGCTCACAGAGCCCGACTTTGTCCCTTGCAGACAGCCGACCCGTCCGGTACTGTACACTGGCCGAGCTCCTATCCCACGCAGGGATTAGGGATAACCATCGCTCAGGTGCTTCTAGCCTAACACCAACCAAAATCAATTTGGCCTTGTGACGAGACAAATACTGAAGTCCGTCACGCATCAAATAAGGGATTTTCTGACGTCCAACTTGGGGCTATACACCTTAATTTGAGTTTAATTAAGCAGAACCAGGCCAGATCGACCCTGAGACAGGCTAACTAGCCGGGGGAACCAAACAACCATAAGGACAGACTTCGGGGAGTCTGAAGACACCCCGTGGCGCTCAACAAACAGCTACAAACACACAAAGTGCAACACATTTTCTACCCAGTTGCGTGATGTATCACTGGCTAAGCCAGGTTCATCAGGTGGTGAGTTGTACAATACTGCAGTATGGTGATAGGGTACTGTTAGTAGTAAACCTGGCGGCCGGGTGGTGAACTAGGGTGGGGTGGGAAAATTGAAATAATTGCCGGTATAGCCAATGAGTGTTGTTAGGAGCTCACACCCATCAGCTATACTTGCAATTTTTCAATTTTCCAGCCCCACCCTAGTTTGCCACCTGGCCGCCTGGTTTACTACAAACAGAGCCCTTCCACCATACTGCAGTGTCCTACAACTCGCCGCCTAATGAAACTGGCTTAGCTAGTGAAACGTCGTGATCGCGCAATCGCGAAATGTGTCGTCCTTTGTGTGTGTATGCCTGTTGACGAGTACTACACTGCGAGTACTTGAATTCCTGTCTTTTACATATTTTGTAAAAAAAAAAAAATTATATTTATCATGACATACCAAATAACTACCTCTGCAATGCCACTGTGCATAGACTTTGTGTTTACTGTTTGTTTATTGAAATGTGTTGCATAACAACTCACACCACGATAACCCACGAGCTTCCTACGAAACTTGAATTCTCCTACACATGTACTTAGTATTCATTTTAATATTGTCTTGTGACAGTACCATAAATTAGTTTCTACATTTACACGTGTTTGCCATGAACCCCACATCAGTACATATATATATAGTTACAACTTACTATGGCAAAAGAGAGTTATTGTAATGTAATTCTAAATCTTAAAAAGTGTACTAAGTAAATAAGATGTTAAAATATAAATAACTTAAATATTTCTCATGTTTACAGTTATATGTTAAAATGTTTAAAATAAAATTATACAAACCAAAGCTGTGACTTATTATTATTAAGAAGTTGATGCTCCTGGGGGAGACCGAGTGCGGACTTCCTGGAACCGCGTCTGGTCTCCGGTCTCTGCAAATGGGCTTCCAGTTTCAGTGAAATCAGAGGTCCAGGGGTCTGAAGCAATCTCAGGCTCGAAGCTCAGATGTCATTACTACGGGACCCAGGTGGGCAGAGAGAACAAGCTCCAGGAAGGTGACACAGGTGCAGTGATGATTCTGTGTTTTTTCGAGTTGGACCCTAGGTTTCTGCAGGTTACATTTGCTTGGTGTGGTGAAACTGGCCAGGCCAAGGTCGCTCCGTTTGAGCACAAAGTCTATCCATTGGTGATTGGACCAAAAGCTGTCCAGACTACGTGTTTTGACGAATGGAGGGAAGAAGCCTCGGGGATGATGCGAGGCCTCTGCACTCGGATTGTATTGTGTAGGGCTTATTAACATTTCCTGCTGTTATATCTGAAGGCTTATCAGGTGATGGCTTACAAACTAACACCCTGTCAGTAGAATGATTATGTTCCTTCTGGCACAATGGGACCTGTGACCGGAGCTTGCAGTTGTTCATGCTCTCATTCTGACTGCCCGTTGGCCATATTGAAAGCCAGTAACTGTTGAATTTTGACCTTTAAACCCAAAAATCTAAAAGAATTACAAAAAATGAAAAAAAAATTATAAAATAATTTATCATTAAACATAATAATAAATTTTTGAAATACTATTTAAAAATTATTAAAAAATTTTAGTCTCCCAGCAACTATTTCTCTAACAATTTCCCTTTTTTCTCCCATAAAAATTTCTATTTTTCCCTAAAAAAAAATTCCAAAAAAATTTATAAAAGTCAACTAGCATATTCTGTAACTGTCTACTACCGCCATATTGGATGCAGCTGACCTTGACCCCATGACATTGAAAACAAAAAACCCGAGAAAAATCCATAAAAGTAAGTAAGCATATTAAGTTACTAACTACTACCACCAATTGGATACAGATGACGACCCTGTGACCTTGATTGACCTGGAAAATAAAAACTTGAGGAAACATTAATAAAAGTCAGCAAGCATATTACATTACTTACTACTACTACCAGCTTGGATCCAGGTGACCTTGAAAACAAAAGCTCGAGAAAAAATTCATGAATGTCAGCAAGTATATTACATTACAGACTACTACCGCCATATTGGATGCAGATGACCTAGACCTTGACCCAGTGAGCTTAGATGACCTTGAAAACAAAAACTCGAGAGTAAATTCACAAGTGTCAGTGAGTATATTACATTACTGACTACCACCATCTTGGATCCAGATGACGACCTTTGACCCAGAAATTCTAAAAGTTTGATTAAAAAAAAAAAAAAAAAAAGACCATCTTTTTTCATCAATCTTTCGATCTATCTCACAATCAGCACTGCATGTACCACGATTGCAATCAGTACCGCATTCACAGTGATCAGCACTGCACACACCACATGATAGTAGTGGTAACATACATATTATCAAGCAAGATATTACTCTACATGCATTCATGCCTGAAGATGAAGCTAGCTCTCACAAATCAGGACTATTTCCGAATACAGTGAGGTGTATCATTGCAGGACCATCAAATTGTGGGAAAACATGCATTCTATTGAGCCTGCTGGAAGAACCAAATGGCCTTCCCTTCGGTTTGAGAATGTGTACCTATATTCAAAATCGCTTCAGCGATTGAAATACCAGCGATTAGCACAAGCACTGCAGGCCATGGAAGGCGTGGGTGATTTCCCCTGCAGCAATAACGAAGGTGAGAGATAAACTCCAGTAATTTATAAACAAATGGCAAACAAAAAAAACAAGATGGTGACCTCCAGCAATGTATTAAAAAATTACAAGAAAAACCAAGATGGCGGACTGCACCAACCAACATGGATGTCGGACACACCAAGATGGTGGATGGCTGCACGTACCAAAATGGTGGAATGAGTATGGGCGAGGGGCAACTCCCCAAATATAAATTTAAAAAAAATATTTTATACATATTAAATAATTTTTAATAAATCTTTTATAAAGTTTTTGCAATTTTTTTTTTATTAGGATTTCTAGGTAAAACAGGGATGTTAGGGAAAAATGGCCACTGGGAGACTGAAATTTTAAAATAATTTTTTAATAATGTCACCTCGGTCAAAAGTCAATGGTCAAAAGTTGCTAGCTTCAAAGATGGCCGCTGAGCTATCAAAATGCCAGAGCGTGAACAGCTCAGAGCTCCGGTCCCAGGTTCCGTTGTCCCAGAAAGGACATAATCATTCTACTCGTTTCTTACCTGAGATTTGAACCAGAACCTCCTGCACACCAGACCGGTGGCGCACCAACCGGTCTCCAGCGGTCTTGCTGTGCCCTGTGATGGCCAGTCTGCGACAAAGGCCCGTATCCTGCTGTTGTTTGTCTACTGGGTGGCTCCAGCTATATTATTGCGCTCTCCCCCTCATCTGGAGTGAGGCGTTGGGGAATGGTTAACCAAGCCTTCTGAATGGCAACATTTGTAGACGTGATACATAACTTATCCAAGTTGACAAAACTTTGTGGTCTGGAAACAGTAACAGCACATGCCCATTCAGTAGGATTTAATCCATCTAGGATAGTTAGAACAGTGTTTAATTTACCTTTTTTTGCACGTCCATACAACATTTTGAGGCAGATTGTGTAGTAGTTTTTAATCAAAAACAAACCTTAAGAATTTCAGTGAAAGTATAAAAATTATTTTATTAATATTTTTTAATCCTAGGAAAACCACCAAATCATGTTCTTGGTTCTACTCCTCAAGCATATTTCTTTGTTTTTTTTTTTTGGATACATACTACTGGTTGAAACCTGATGCAATAAAACATATTCTAACGACAACTTAAATAATTCCTTTAAAATCTATGCAAACAGAAGTCACAGCATTAACATTTTGTTACAATAATGTAGCTGGAGGAACAGAGTTTAATTTTCAGTCGCTTAAATCACTGTCATCAAGTTCACTTACGTTACTCTCTTTAGTGAACATGGCCGTGGTCGGACGGCGAGGTTTCTTGTTAAAAAAAAAAAAAAATTATGTAGCCTCTTTACAAGAAAAGTTTTTTGACTCAGGACCTTCGATAGAAATTCTCATCGAGTTGTAGAGAGTTGCAGTTTTAGGCCTGTTTTGGTAGTCAGTTTTAACTCTCTTCATGGTAGAAAAAGTCCTCTCTACATTTGCGTTTGAGACAGGAAAGAGTCTCAGAATGCAAATGACGTGCACCAAATTTGGAAAATGTTGTTCGTAGTTATGGCAAACCATTGTCAAAAGTTAATTTGCTGGTATGTGCCTCAAGTTAGATAACCAAAATGTTTTGAAATATTTCCATTCTTTGCATACACCATCTGCTGAAATGCCTTTTTCTTCCAACACTTTCTTGTAATGTGTGTACAAAAATTTATTTCTTCATCACCATAAATGCATAGATTTTTTTCGTCAGTGGACCACATTTTATCATGTAAAATTTTCATTCCAAATTTTATGAGATCATTCTTATGCAGATCAGAAAATCTTGTGCACTACATAATTGAGGTGGGTAAGAGTGTCATTCAAGTAATTCCCTTTTAAGTGAGACCACCATCTTCTTCCATTTACACTCTAGGCTTGAGAAGTTCACTCTCTAAGCGCAGCACCGAAATGACCATCTGTCATACTGGCAATTCATCACGAATATAACTGTTTCAAAATGGTCAAAGCATACAGCATGTTGATGCCATCAGACTGAAGCGCCAATGAGAGTTTTGATAAATGGTTCAAAATTTCTTTAAAAAAACAAGACCCATACAACATTTTGCACTTTTCATTGTTTTTACTACACCAGACAGCTTGACTTATTTCCTGTAGCCCAATTTCCCAACAGACTCACGATAACATTGTAGTTCCTTGCTAAGGCATCTAAACATTTCTTTTTATGTGAAACCCATCGTACACCTTGTGCTCTGCTGGTTGGGACTGAAGTCACATTTTCTTCACTGAAAACCTCAGCTAACTTTTGAAACTGATGAATGTGACTAGGGCTTTTTGAATAGAACTCATGAACTTCATCTAGTATTTTTAATACATTGGTGAGATATATTTACTGTATGTAGCATTTTACACTTAGCTTGACACAATGGCTAAGGCAATGGATTGCCAACAGCCATGGACATAGAAGCATAAACACCATGTATATATAAAAATTCTGCCAAAAAACAAACAATTTTTTTTCCCCCAAAAATTTTCAATGCCAAATTCAGTCAACATTTATTTCAAGCTATTGAAAAGTGCAGAGGCAGATTAATTAGGCAAATCAGTGATTTTCAAGTATTTTAACTCAACAGCACAAGTATCTTTGTTAATAAACATCACAAAAATAATTTCTTTGTTAGTAACAACATTAGTGGAGCCATCACAACAAATTGTTAAGTAATCAGTATTTTTCAAGTTATTTATCAATTCATTTTTCAAAGTTGTGTCAATGCAAGCTGTGAATTCTTTGCACTTTGGTACGGTGACATGTGTTTCGTTAATGTCAACTCCAAGACGATTTTCTAGTTGAACTAGTTTCGGAACTGCATTAAATGCTATTTCTTCTTGACGCAATGCCCACAAGTTTTCTGATGCAATGTTTTGTTTCAATACTAACAGATGACGTTGCCTTGTCAACAAGTGTTTGACAAAGAAGTCTTGGATTGATGCTGGTTTATTAAGAGCATTATTGTGCAACTCTAATTTAGCATGTTTAAACACAGCTGTCCTTTTTTAGAGCAGAGTCTTTAATACCCTTTATAAATGGTGAGTTAAAATTGCGCAACTCACATAGTGAGGTTTCACTTTTACGGCATAATTCACAATGCACACATCACATTTTCTGCATTTTCTTCACAATTAAGCCACACGTATTACGGGGATCCCGTTCATTTATACACTTCTTAAAAGTACAGTGCCACTTGCCACTTCAAAGACAACAGGTGTCTCTATCGTTGCAGAAGAAGTGCTGTTTGCACTCGACACCACGATGTTACTGCCGGCTTTATAGTTACTACGCTGCAGTATAAGAAGGCAGGCACACATAATCGCGACAGGTTGGCCTGTTTGTCACAATAATGAAGACTCACGTTTGACAACCACTAGCCCGCCCTTAAGACAAAAACTACTTTTCACATACTCAACAATTCCCTCCTTCCTGCTTCCTCGTCTACCCACCAGCATAGATATATCTTCCAGCAGAGAAGTGCAGCGGTGTAGTCAGAAACTTAAAAGGAAATTTTTTTTTTTTCCCAACGAACTTATGTATTTGTGCCCTTTCAAACAGTGGCCTGAGCATAAATACTGCAAATAATTGCCGTGCTTCAGCAATTCTCGAAATAGCTAAGTTCTAAAACGACTCGCTTGACAAGTCCAAACTGCATCACTTATGCCACTTTTAACTGTTGTTGTTTACTGCTTCGCACTCGGCTGCCGGAAGAACCTGACTGGATGATGAGGAGTGCTGATAATGTCACTTTGTTTGCCCTCCCCTCCTGCGGCGCCACACAAAGCAGTGGGGCTGCGGGAAATGGACTGGTTTGTAAGATGAGAATGATATCTCAGTTCCTGTGTATATCTATATCCATTCACGACTGGAACAGACTTATGAAAATCAACCTTTGAAAAACACCCTAGCCATTAGCTACATGCGTAGCTAGTACGAGAAGTGGCTGGTGTGAGTACAGTACCCGCTCCAGCCACTTCTCGTACTAGCTACGCATGTAGCTAATGGCTAGGGTGTTTTCTCAAAGGTAGATATTCATAAGTCTGTTCCAGTCGTGAATGGACTATATGTTTGGTGGAATGCACGGGGTTAGTTAACTTATTTTCATTCAAACAATGCACCAACCTTGAGCATCATGTGCCAAACATATCTACTACAACATCGTAATTCGTGAAGCAAAATCTAAATTACGTCGCAGTGTGCGAATTTTGCATCACAAATTGTGATGCGATACCACTTAAGTTAAACACTGCTATTTCAAATAGACACACCCAATCTGAGTGAATCTTTAACATCAGCTTTGTAATGTGCTAAGGGCTCAAAATGCAGCTGCAGTGGTTAAACCACTCCGAACATAAATAAACTTAAACTCTTGCTGGAATATAATAATAAAGTATATCCTTCTGATACTGGTGAAAATTATAGTTATAAATCATTTCCACACTGGGCATATCGCTAAGTACAGAATGAGTAACTGGAAAATGTTTATCAGCCTTTGGTTTGCACTCAGAAATTTTACCCACTGTTCAAAATGGAGTCCATCAGCCTCGGGAAAAGCAGAAGTACCTATTCTCTCAAGGGCATGTACAGAAAATGAACTGTGAGTATCGACAAATGCTTGGTGCTGTGACTGATGAAGGGGGTGGGGGTAGAGAATGATGATGTAGCAGGAGTGGGGGATGACTGCAGCGGACTGAGAGGTTGTTGCAGGGCAGAGATAGGGTCGCCAGGGTTGTGGAGGAGTGCAATGTGAGTACGGTTTAGTAATTGGCCATGGGAAGTTTAGAGATATTTCGAGTGGAAGGTGAGAGGAGGGTGCAGTGTCATGAAGTCAGCCATGTGGTAAGGTGGTAATACTTGTATATACAGTCGTAACAGAACTAAAGTGTCATTGACTCATCTACTGCCCTATATCTGGGCAGAATCAAAACACACCAGTGAGGTAGAGATGTGGTTGGGGGATGACAAGAGCATGGTTATGTGGTGACTGGTGGTGTAGAGGCTGTAGTAAGTGTTTACATAGTAGTGAACTTCAGAGAACCTGTCGTACAAAGTCGGGAAACTGATAAGAGGCTGAAGAAATTTTTATAAAATTCAAAAAGTTGAGGGATAAATTTGGTAGGATATTTAGCTGAAGGCGGAGTATCTGTGGTAAAGATGTTTGATTTTATTTGCCCGAACTCCCAACTACATTTATACAATATCCTAGCATTTCATTTTTAAAATTAACAAATGATTTGTACACATAGTGAATTTGGTTATGAGTCTGCAAGTACAGATTGTTAAGTTTTGTATGTAATATGGCTGGTTAAGTCTAATCAAATAATTGTTTAGGCTGGAAATGCATCAACAGTCTTGCAATATGGCTATCTCCTTGTCTTCCAAATATTCTATTGATGAGTGAATGCAGGCATTAAAAGCAATTTACACCTTTTACTACATCGCAAATGAGCCTAGCTTACAAGCTGAGAGCTCATACCAAGTCATCTTTTAGAAGAAATTTAGTTGTCATACTTGCCACTGTTCAGCAATAACTACTGTAGTTATAGCAAGTAAAAAAAAAAAGTGTGACGCTCTGTGCCTCTTTGACATGCACTTGACTCACCCTATCTGGAGGCCAAGGTGGGCGAGTGGTTAGCCTGCTTGCCTCCCACCAAGGTGGACTGGGTTCAATCCCCATCCAGGTCACCGGATTTTCGCATGTGGGAATTGTGTTAGAAGATGCCGTTGGTCGGTGGATTTTCTCGGGGTTCTCCTGTTTCCATGCCCTTTCATTCTGGCACCGCACCATACTCACCTCAACACCCTCATCGGCTCTCAAGACCTCGCTGTTAAAAGCGGCCCAAATCTCTTCACTCGCTCACATTCGCCCCACTGGGCAAGTCATACCAATAGTACATGAAGAGGCTGGACACGTGGCTACTGGGTACTCCTTCGAAATGTCAGATGATATTACAGACACGTCAGTCTAGTTTTTACTGTTCACTCTACTCTCCAAGCTAGGCTTCACGTCAAAACCCCCTGAAGTGAGATTGTACTACTGGACTGAGACACAGAGCCCGCCACTCAACGTCAGTTCTACGCAACATGCACCCTGCAGCGAGATAAGGGATCAAGTCCACCGCATCAGAGATTCCTCCACGCAGCAGATGGTGCCAGCATCTTCTTACACGAATACAGACACATATTACCGAATACACTAATAACAGCGGTATTGTCAATTTTGCTTTCATTAAGTGGAAAAATCTTCCAACATATTATATCAAGAGTATCAATGTCACTAATTTCCTTAGGAGCAGAATCCTTTTCATTCTGCGGCTTTCTGAAGAAACACATTTCCAACAAACCACTACCTGCCTTAACAGTAATTTCTTGAAGACCAAAATAGTACAAAAAGACCAAAAAATATAACTTTCTTCTGCATCAACAATTTTAGCAGTCCAAGACCTGTCTTCTTTATTAACTTCCTTTGAAAACGACACAATATTACGGTATACCTTTCCAGGGTAATAACCCGGCCGCGAACACCTCGCAACATAGTGATGTGTCTTCTCTAATGACACAGAGCTAAGTGAATGAAACTATACCCGAAAGTTACTTATATACTAACTGAAACACTTACCTAAAGTACATTGTTACAAATACATAGTGATGTGTCTTCTCTAATGACACAGAGCTAAGTGAATGAAACTATACCCGAAAGTTACTTATATACTAACTGAAACACTTACCTAAAGTACATTGTCACAAATACAAAGTGATGTGTTTTCTCTAATGACACAGAGCTAAGTGAATGAAACTATACCCGAAAGTTACTTATATACTAACTGAAACACTTACCTAAAGTACATTGTCACAAATACATAGTGATGTGTCTTCTCTAATGACACAGAGCTAAGTGAATGAAACTATACCCGAAAGTTACTTATATACTAACTGAAACACTTACCTAAAGTACATTGTCACAAATACAAAGTGATGTGTCTTCTCTAATGACACAGAGCTAAGTGAATGAAACTATACCAGAAAGTTACTTATATACTAACTGAAACACTTACCTAAAGTACATTGTCACAAATACAAAGAAAAAAAAAGACCCAGATCCTTACGCTCCCACTACTAAGAACTTATAATAAAATCACTTTGCATTTAACATGGGAATACGGGTTCCGCGGCAGCGCCCCGTAATTCTAACGGCTGCAGAAATACTTGGGGGACCTTATCACCCGGCCACAGCCGAGCGTCGAGATCCAGTGCGGCACGTACAAACTTCCGATTATTACAACATCCTGCCAAGCTAACTGCAACACACACCAGCAACAAACTGGTTTGTCACACAACACCCGCAATATTACAAGTATTTACTGTGCTGTTTTAATGAGCATCAAGTGGCTAAACGTAAGGGTTTTAAACTCTTGATGACGCGTAGTTATTATACGGTGATATAACAAGTGTTGCGAGTGGTGGAATTCATGGATCGAGGGGGGGGGGGGGGGGGGGGTAGGTGGCACCATAAGAAAAAACAGCTATACCCTAATGGGTTTTCAAATATGGGAAAGAGTACGTGCGTTGAAACGATAGTACACGGGTGTCATGTGTTCTACCCTGACAAGGGTCGTTTTGTTTTTGGTGATTTGTACAAACAGTTTTACCATGTCACACTTTTTTAAGAGTTTGAATTTAATTGAATATAATACTACAGATAGTAGATATATCTGTAAGAGT